>OY986061.1:19761817-20239464 GCA_963920205.1 Stenodema calcarata | reverse complement strand
CGTAGCACGAAACGCACCTCAGAACACCAAACTCGACATCACTTAAGCCATATGATGTTCCAAAGAGCTTGTTAGTATGAAAATGGACCCGTATTTCAACAGTTTGATTCACGATCGGGTTGTGAGGCACAATCTTTGAGCCGTCATTGTGAACGAACGGCTGGTCGTACAAAGCTGCGGATGGTCTTAAAAAATTCTACGGAACAAACTCTATCTAAATATGAAATAAAAAACATACCGTTTGATGGGAATTTATCGAGATATGGAATTTTCAAAATTTCAAAATTCGTTTTGAACCCCTTCCCCTTGACCTAGGGTTATGAAAAGTTTCGTGGATCATTGTGGGGCTGGTCCAAACCCAGAAACCAAATTTCGTAATTTTAACACAACGCTAACTGGGCAAAGTGCCTCGGACGGCGGACGGCGTACGGCGGACGGCGTACGGCGTACGGCGGACGGACGGATTTTTTTTTATTCGATTTTCTGAATCTACGTATCTTGAAACGTAAACCAACAAATTTTGAGGGGGGGTTAAAATTTTTTTTTTCTTTGGGCGATTCCAATGGTTCATTATCGAAGATAATAAACCAAAATTTCGTAATTTTAACTCAACGCTAACTGGGCAAAGTGGCGCGGACGGCGTACGGCGGACGGCGGACGGCGTACGCCGTCCGCGCCACTTTGCCCAGTTAGCGTTGAGTTAAAATTACGAAATTTTTTTTATGGGGTTTCGACCAACCCCACAATGGTCCTCGAAACTTTTCATAACCCTAGGTCAAGGGGAAGGGGTTCAAAACGAATTTTGAAAATTTGAAAATCTCATATCTCGAAAAATTCATATAGAACGGTATGTTTTTTATTTCATATTTAGATAGAGTTTGTTCCGTAGAATTTTTTAAGACCATCCGCAGCTTTGTACGACCAGCCGTTCGTTCACAATGAGGGCTCAAAGATTGTGCCTCACAACACGATCGTGTATCAAACTGTTGAAATACAGGTCCATTTTCATACCAACAAGCTCTTTGGAACATCATATGGCTTAAGTGATGTCGAGTTTGTTGTTCTGAGGTGTGTTTCGTGCTACGGAAATGAAGGTAATTTCGAATGTTTGTTGGTAGGTACTTCTTTTATAGAAAAATTATTACCGACGTAGTATTAAAAACCCCAGAATTATATCGAATGAATTAATCATAATTAATAACAATTATTATTAATAATAAATACGAATTATTAATACCTAACAATAAATTATAATCATTTTCACTAGGTACTTGATAAAATTGTTAATAATTAGTGATAATTGATAATAATAATTAATCTAACATTTAGGATCTAGACATTTAGACCTAGTGATCTAGACAGAAGGGTGATCTGTACAAAGAAGATAATGAACCGTTGTGTCAAGAATTTGCAGAGTTTTTATTCGATTTTCTGAATCTACGTATCTTGAAACGTAAACCAACAAATTTTGAGGGGGGGTTAAAAAAATTTTTTCTTTGGGCGATTCCAATGGTTCATTATCGAAGATAATAAACCAAAACTATATCAATAACAACAAACAACTTAAACTATTGTCAGGTTGGAATCCAACCTGTTGGATTAACATTTTGATGGTCCTTCCTAGATGGAGAACAGCTGATTTTCACTGGAGGTGGTCGTCAACTTTCTTTAATTTGTTGAAGTGGTTGGTCTCCCTAGGTAGAGGTAAAGGTGCTGTCAACATACCTACACCTACCCGTCGTAGGTTTTTAAACTGATAAAAAGTGAGGGATAAAAATAGTATCGGCCTCGATACTGGGAAAAAGTATCGATACTACGATATTTATCAGGGGAAAAAATATCGATATGTGTCCATACTTTTCCCGAAAAGTATCCTTAACTTTTAAGTATCGATACTTTTGGGACATCCCTACTCTCGACACCACGTGCTGAGTCGTGTTGAAATTTCGTACATAGCGCATACGGCACACCACAGTGTTTTGTAAATAAATTACATACCTACTGCGTACAGCCATGAGTGGATCCGGAAGTGAGTGTTCGTCTCAATTCATAGCGGCGTTGTTAAGAAGAGAAGTAAGTCGAAGAATGTCCCGGAAGTTAACAAGGCAAGATTGTTGGACATGATGAAAAACCAAGTGAAAGAGGTTGAGTGCCAAAACCACGACAAATTCATGCTCAGCAAGAAGAAAAAGCCTGGATGAGGATCTAAGTTCAATTTAATTCTAAGCATCTGTGTTCAAAACTGTGGGTCAGTGAAAAGTTATGTGGTGGATGCAAGTAGGTACTAGCTCGGCACTTATCACTCAACTCTACCAAGTCTCAACTCAACCAACTCGATCCACAGGGTTGGCGTATACCAAATATAATAAAGTCACCGTTATCTACGATATTAGAAGGTAATGAGTCATTACTAATGACCCTAACTCTGTTTATATTTTCGGTGGTGGTATAGCGTGTACTTGGATGGTCCCTTAGAATGTTGTGGATATGGAAAAGCCAAGCCCCTCACCGTGGCAGACGGTACATTACCTGAGTTGGCATTTTACGAGTTCGAAAAGAAAGTTAACACTTGGTCCAAATGTAGATCCATCGACTTTCGGGTAGGGCCACCATCTACACGCACTCTAAACGAGTGGCGATCCTGGGCGGTGGTCGGTTCCAGGATCTGGGTCATGGCTTCCACTTCTCCGGATGATGTCATCTCATCCTCGTCCGGGTGTCTTCCAAGATGATCGTTCAGCCGGTCCGTCCCCGTTCGTCAGTAAAGCCCCCCCGCCGACATATTTACTTATTTTGGTTTATTATCTTCGATAATGAACCATTGGAATCGCCCAAAGAAAAAAAAATTTTAACCCCCCCTCAAAATTTGTTGGTTTACGTTTCAAGATACGTAGATTCCGAAAATCGAATAAAAAAAAATCCGTCCGTCCGCCGTACGCCGTACGCCGTCCGCCGTCCGCGCCACTTTGCCCAGTTAGCGTTGAGTTAAAATTACGAAATTTGGTTTCTGGGTTTGGACCAGCCCCACAATGATCCTCGAAACTTTTCATAACCCTAGGTCAAGGGGAAGGGGTTCGAAACGAATTTTGAAATTTTGAAAATTCCATATCTCGAAAAATTCATATAGAACGGTATGTTTTTTATTTCATATTTAGATAGAGTTTGTTCCGTAGAATTTTTTAAGACCATCCGCAGCTTTGTACGACCAGCCGTTCGTTCACAATGACGGCTCAAAGATCGTGCCTCACAACACGATCATGACTCAAACTGTTGAAATACAGGTCCATTTTCATACTAACAAGCTCTTTGGAACATCATATGGCTTAAGTGATGTCGAGTTTGTTGTTCTGAGGTGCGTTTCGTGCTACGGAAATGAAGGTAATTTCGAATGTTTGTTGGTAGGTACTTCTTTTATAGAAAAATTATTACCGACGTAGCATTAAAAACCCCAGAATTATATCGTAATAATTAATCATAATGCATAACAATTATTATTAATAATAAATACCAATTATTAATACCTAACAATAAATTATAATAATTTTCACTAGGTACTTGATAAAATTGTTAATAATTAGTGATAATTGATAATAATAATTAATCTAACATTTAGGATCTAGACATTTAGACCTAGTGATCTAGACAGAAGGGTGATCTGTACAAAGAAGATAATGAACCGTTGTGTCAAGAATTTGCAGAGTTTTTTCTTTTCCTTCCACACAGAGAAGTGCCTTCATGAACAAGGGTGCGGAGGGAAGGTACGTTTCCTTCTTTTTTCTCCTCGCCGGTTTCAGACGTCTTCCGCAAATGAAAGGACGTCTGATTTTCGCAAACCGTCCGGAAAAAGTCCATTAGCCCCTCGCCCTGGATAGTTTCCGTCGAGTAGATCACATCAACCACCTACCACTAGATGACTCCAGAGAGGGTTTCCAAATGCGTAATAGGCGTTTGGCGAGGTCAGTCATGTTTAGGAATGTTAGGGTGTTGTATAATAATGGGTAAACGTTTCCAGAGATGATTGAGGTTACTGTTATAGGGTCCGCTCACGAAATCGAAAATTATTCATCGGGAATGAGATAGTGACGCATCTCAATTTTCTCTCTCGTTTCTCCATTCGAGGAAAGTGGATCCTTACGACGAGTAGGTAAATGCAAAGATTTGCCATCATCGAACAACTTTGCAAATTATACGCGTCAACTTGTGCAGGACAATCAACATTACCTTTGTACCAAATCAAATCTATGTAATACATAAATACAATTGAACTTTTTGGTTCCACTTGCGGACGTACTACCTCATATACCTTAATATTCTTGAATGGCAAATAATGTATCATAATTCCTATTTCGTTTTTAATCCAGTCAATCTACACCAAGTGTTGCAGCTATATGAGCGGGTTTTCATAAGACAACTGGTTTTATATAACTTATATCCATTTTACAGGTTTTATAACAAATTTTGTCTCCTTCTTTGCCGAGAACACCTCAGTTTATAGGTTTTTCTACGCTGAACAAGATGGTGAATTCATTCCGTTATCAGTTTAGAGCAGATGAACCGTGAAGAACATCTCAAGTAACAACCAGGTTTCTTCATCTTCAAAGTGCTCCAGTTTGAGAATGGAACCATCCCCTTCAACTTATGAACAAAACCTTTAAAATGAGGCCTGCCTTTTCAGACTGTTGCATTTTTGGAATTTATGGGTAATCCCCCCCCCCACCCCTCAGAACTTCCCAAAACCCCCCGTAGAGCCCGATTCTGCCCATCTTCGATTCTGCCTATTGAGCTAATATATTAGCCTTTCGATGGCCAGGACAGATTTGTTGTGCAAATTTTAACTTTTTATATCTCTTCTATTGAGGGAACGACGTAAGCTTTAGAAGTTCCATTTTTCAGTTTTTCGGTTATAACTCGAAAACGATGCGTTGCAATGAAAATGTTTTTCTGTACTAAATGAAATATTACCTACTACATTTTTTACAAGTTCGGTTACATACATTTTCATGGAAAATTGATCGTTTCCTTGCTACCGGCTCCGCAATTTTCAAAAAACTTGTTTATTCTTTTCTTCTAGATCCTCACCCTTACTCAAGTGTAGTTAGTTCGACGTGTAATCAAAAGAGACCGTAGTGTCCCCCGATTTCTAACATAACCCACCGCTCCATAGTTCGCCTTCTCTAACCAATCCCCATTCAACCAGCATAACTAAATTCAAAGACGGTTCGTTGAAATTCCTCATTGCAACCAGTCCCTCTGAATGCGAGGTAATGGCAGCCAGTATTTACAAGTATTAGTTAATTTTATTATTTCAATCAATCAATCAATGTTTTATTTACATATTATTGCCCATCAGGCGACTATGGTGCAAGCGTGTAAGGTGTTTAAGTTGGGTGTGTGTGCGTGATGGTGTAGGAGAGGAGCTGGTCAAGTGGCATCCACTTTTATTATTTGAATTTCAACATGGAACATTGTTGATTTAGAGTCTCCTACTTGAAACAATGAGCTAGGAACTATAGCCAAATGGTTACGTATATTGATCAAAACATCATCTCATGAAAAAATGATGTTCTCTGCATTCTCATATTATCTCATAACAGGATAGTTAGGATCATTTAACACTAGGATAATTTAACACATTAGGAATTAGTGTTGCCCAACTGATAGAAAGAAAAACATGATGAATCTTGAAATTTTGGTCATTTTTGCGCTTTTAGCGGCTGATTTTCAACATTCTGACAACGCCACGCTATCCGGCGGGAAATTGTAATTCAGAAGGTGTCTTAAGTTCATTTTGTCCAAAATGTGTGTAGCTTCTTGAGAGACCGTTTGTAAATATCAATTTTTTTTTCAAATATGTGAAGATCGACCTCTGTTTTTGAGGTACAAACAATTCAATTTTAAATCATCAAATTCTCTCATGTATGATTTCAGTGGTTATTAAGTAACAATACATTACACAGTATTGTGGTTGGCTTATATGTACACCCTCATTCAATCAATACGAAACGCGGTAAAATATGAAACCTCTCACCAGCCCGAAATAAATCAATAATGAATTTCGGGGAGTCACATCGTTGTATCAGTTACGAAATACGAGTATTACTCCTTCATGTAGAGCCGAAACCCTGAGGGGAGGATACCAGGACGTTTATCGCTCGGGCAACCATGAATGTGAAAGTCCTGTGATCCTTCATCTTTGTGTTTCTCGTAGTTAAAAGAAAGGTACGAGTCAGTACAGTATAGAAAACTTTCATTATGATGCCACACCAACAGCTACCAAAAAGTTCCACCGTTTATTTGTTGTTCTTTTTCAACGTTTTCAGACCGAGCCACCCAATGTTTCTGTTTTTTTGTACACGAGAACCTGGCCTTCTAATGAAGGTCGATAAAGTTGGCCTACCCTATTTCCTACCTACAAAAAAACCGGGGGATCGACTTACGTAAACGCAATGTGGTGTGTGATTATAGTGAAATGGAGGCAGTAGGAGTGAAAGTACAGGGAGGGCCGTAGGCAGATAAAGTGGAAATATTAGATTAGGTTGGTACCCTCGTTTTTTATAATTTTTAAACTTGGGTGTTCGGAAGATGAACTGGATATGAGGACAGGACGATTGAAAAAAAGGAAACTTCGGGTTTCTGCGTGACAGTAAATGGCCCATTATGAACATTTACTATCCTTACCGTTGCAGTTACTTTAATGGTTCCTCGAGTTACAAAACCTCATAATACGAGTATTATATCGTAGTTTTCTAAAGATGACCATCCCTACCTGAAAAAAACCCTGATCTTATCATCGATAGCAGTTTCATGAGATATTATGGCAAATTCTTTGGACTGGTTCTATATGGTACTATTCTGTTTCTTATTACCCATTAGCTTTGAAATTTCAAATGGCTCAACTCCCAATACGATTAGGTGCTCTAAAGTTGCCGGGACTTTCACAAATTCATACGTGATGCTTGTTAGTCTCAATACATTCGAATGTGGCCAGAAAATCCAGTCATGCTGCATGGCAATAAGGGCGAATTTTCTATGAAATAACTGGTTTTATGTAAAATGTCTCCATTTTACTGGTTTAATAACCAATTTTGTCTCCTTTTTTTTGGCGACTAACACATCAGTAACACGAAGGGCGATATCTCATGCCGTTGTCAGATTGGAGCACTTTGAAGATGAAGAAACGTGGTTGATTAAGATGTTCTTCATGGTTCATCTGCTCTAATTTGACAACGGAATGAGATATCGCCCTTCTGACTTCACCATCGTGTTCAGCGTTGCAAAAAATTATAACTGAGGTGTTATTCGCCAAAAAACATTTGACATAAAACCAGTTGTCTTCGAAAATTCGCTCTTATAGCCATGCTGCAAGACTGTGGGTTTTTACATTTTTCGTTATCGACAATGGGTTGGTTTGAAAAAAAAAAAAAAAAAGCCCTGGGATACCAAGTGATCTTGTGTGGCAGTGTAGATATCGCATAGTAGAATAATTACCCGCATCCCCCTTCGTACGTTCAGATTGCTCCCCTCTGTAGGGACATCCGCCGCCCGGATCATCCCGGTTCGTCCTTTTCCCAAAGGAATAAAATAGTGACGGTGATTGAAGGTAGTGGTGTGGTGGGGTAGGGTGGAGGGGGGGGGGGCACTTCGGTAATTCCCTCAGTCCTACCAACATCTTCCCCTTTCCAATAGAAATCCCTCGCCCTGACAAGGGAACTTACCTCCCGTTGAGTTGGACAACCTGCCCTCTCCCTCTCATTCCTTCCTCCCCGTTTCGCTTCCTCGTCGGCCGCCAGTTGTGTTTTGTCACCCGAACTGCTGGGTTTGTGTGCCGCGGTGGTTTCGTCGTAGTTTGTGCTCCGTTTTTCATTTTTTTCCAATTGGATTTACGATTTTGGGATATTCTTCACGCACCAGGTAACAAAATATTCTTTAAGCATTCCCGCACCCACACCAGTTATTCTACCCCGTGTGTTATACAAAAACTGCATTTTCAACTAGGTACCTATTGTTGAACTTTTCGCTCAGGCCCAATTCCAACCCCATGCTTCAACTTCGTGTACCTAAACACAAAAATAATATCTAGTGAATTTTAATTTAGGATGTCCACGAAAATTAACACATAGATCTACCGAAATTGGTTTACTCAACATCCAACTGCCTCATTCTAAAATATTTTTAGCGGTGAGTTTCGCTCGTCCTGAAGTATTTTTGCAGTATCGTGTTGACCACACTCGTCTGTACTTGGATTCGTAAGCGTCCAATAGTTCGGCTTTCTTCGTTTAGTTTCGGCCGCTTTTACTTTACGAGTTGGCCTAAAGACTTGAATTTACCATCAAATTACAATATGAGCAAATAGTGCCAAATACAACGGAAGGCACAAAAAAAAGTTTGAATATTTTCTTGATAAATATAGAAAAGAAACAAATTTAATTTTAACTAGAGTTTTCATACTTTTGCAGGGATGGCCGATTGATGTTATATCGATATCCAATTTCTGTTACATAATACTCGTATATTATATTATGATTATTTTATGTTATCATAAAAGCAACCTATGTCTACGGTGACCAGATTTTTTTTCCTGAAAAGTAATATATTTTACAAACCAATGTGTACATAGGTATGTATATGTATACATTGGTTTGGAAAATGTATTTAATGTGTACACCAATATATATACAAATATGTACACCAATCAAATATAATATATATTATGGTGTGTACACCAATGTAATATTTTATAGGTATAGGGTTTATCGCCTGTACCTTATATTATTAAAAAAATCTCCGCAAATTCTTGATACAATGGTGTACTATCTTCTTTGTACACATCACCCTTCTGTCTAGATCACTAAATATAGAGTAATTATTATTATGAATTACTGTTAATTATTAATTACCATTAATAATTATTATCAAGTAGGTAGTGTAATTTATTAAATTTCATTGTTAAGGTAGTTATCAATAATTTTTATTAATCATTATTGATAATAATAATAAATTAATATGATATCTGAAAACCATGTGCGGTTCGAATCAGCTGGGCCAGTATGAACATGACAGGACGCCGTATGATTTGCCCTCATGTTGGCGACCTTTGATCTGCTCCAACATTGAGCCCTCATTTTGAACGAACGTCCGGTCGCACATAGCTGCGGATGGTTTAAAAAAATTATATTAAAAATAATGAATCATCTAAATGTGAACTAAGACCTACCTATACCGTTCCCTTCGAAGGTTTCGAGAAAGTAATTTTTCAAACATTCAAAATACGTTTTGAACCCCTTCTCCTTGACCTAGGGTTATGCAAAGCTTCGAGGATCATTGTAGGGTTGGTCCGAACCCGTAAACCAAATTTCGTAATTTTAGCACAACGCTAACTGGGCAAAAGGCGGTGAACGGTGGACGGACGTATTTTGGTTCAATGTATAAGTAGGTATGTGTCATTCCAGATGATATAATTTAGATGAAATGTTCAAATTTGCACAAAAAATCTGTCTTCGCAATTGAAAGGCAAAGTTTGTAGATGGGCGGAATCGGGCCACTGTAAGAGGGTTTTGGGGATTTTTAAGGGGGTAAAAATAAAATTACTTAGGTACCCATTATTTTCAAGCTATCATTTTGGAAATTTATAAATTTCCAAAATGACAGCTTGAAAAGTGACACCTCATTTTAAAGGAGTTTTTTACGCTGAACACGACGGTGAAGTCAGAATTGCGATACCTTATTCCGTTCTCAAACTGGAGCACTTTGAAGGTGAAGAAACGCGGTTGGTACTTGAGATGTTCTTCACAGTTCATCTGCTTTAATCTGATAATGGAATGAGATATCACAATTCTGACTACACCATCGTGTTCAGCGCTGAAAAATCTATAAACTAAGGTGTTATACGTCAAAAAGTCGAGACAACATAGGTACCTAGTATAAAACCAGTAAAGTGAAGTGCTTCTTTACACTGTGTAGATTACTTTCAAATACTTAGTTGCAAGCAATTACTGCGAGTACATTATCTTGAGAACTTAACTGAGATGATAACGTTGGAATAACGAGTTTAGGTCCAGCCAACATGACACCTACACTGCCGTGCTAAGATAAAGTCCCCTATCGACCATTTTGGTGTTTTTTGGAGCTGGGCACATGGCTGCGTAGATCTCGACGTGGCGCGTCTTTTCTGCCGAGGTAGAATTTCCTATCTTGATTGGAAAGGTTCGAAAAAAGACTTTATCTTATCTCCAGTTTGATGATCTAGGCCCCCTTCCTCACTTAACTGCATTTTTCTCGACATTAAAAAAATGGAGATAGGTGGTTTTAATTAACTTACGGCGGCAGTACACCACACCCATGCACCTTGTTGACTGGTGGGCAATGTAATTTTCACGTTTCTGCCACATCATGCATACTAATACCTAATCTGCCCACCTCAAATTAATACAGTTGATGTTTCATGCAAGTTTCAACCTGTCAATATAATCTTACTTAATACCTAGTAGTTATAACGAGTTGAGTGAATCGTACGTAATTGGATAGAAGACCGAATTGATACTTGAATTGATACCGCTCTAAATTTTCAGTTGTCGAGTGAAATCGACCGATTCGAAAGTGAAAATACGAAACTTGATGGAAATTTGTTGAAAGATAAATCGTGAAGAGGGAGCGAGGAAGAACGCGTGGCTTCGGATAAGGAACTTCCTTATCCAAATACATCCTCGTAAGCTACCTGCTTTCTCTGCCCAAGACCTACCTGACAGTGTATTATAGTCGCTACCTGTGTTGTATTCGTGAGATACCTATTGGAATTACGACTTCTTTCATTCTAATGTAATATGTCAAGATATAATCCAGTGAATATTTTTATATGTTGTCCAGGATGGTAAGTAGGTGTTTGAAAGGCAAAATGCACAATCCCCTTCACCCCCCACCATTATATTGGAAAAATTGAAAAATCGGCAATCCCTTGAGATTTTCGCCTATATTTCCGTTTCGGTTCGTTTTAACGACATAAGACTTCTGGTCAATCTGGGAGACAATTAAATTTCTTATAATTTACGGTCAATATTTTGTTTCTAGGACTTACCTATGGCTACGGAAATTTTTCCTTAAAAAAGGAAGAAAAATCACATTTTTCGTTATTAGCCAAAATTCTAAGTTCAGATCACTGTAATTCAGTTATGGCCTATTCTAGGAAAACAATTATCACAATAATATTATATATAATAATATTATATATAATATTCTCTACAAATTATAATATATTATAAATTGTAGAGAATTTAATTACAGTAGAACGTCAATAATACGGACGTCAAAAATCTGGACCGTCGATAATCCGGATTGTAGACATGGCTAATACAGTTATTTCTTGGTAATAGGTTATCGAGTAACAGCGAGCGTCTGGTAATAGGTTGTGGTACCTATTAGGTTATTTTGGTGATAGGTTACCGGCGATTCGAACCTTTCCAGCGCCCAACGCGGACTGGGTTTCCCGAATCGCTGGTAACCTATTACCAAAATAACCTAATACCACAACCTATTATCAGACGGTCGCTGTTAGTCGAAACTAACTCAATACTCACTCAAATAACTTGTTGATAGTTATGATTGCACACCTTTTACACATTCGTTTTCCGTAACCTATTACCTCGTATTACCTGTAGTAGTCCCAGGTACCAGGCAACCTATTATCACGGAATCCCGAATGGCCGGCGACAAAAGGGCCCTAAGTTCTCAAAACAGTTACTTATTCCAGTAATAGGGTTTTTCTGGTAATAGGCTATCTGGTATTCGGTTACTGGACAGTATTAGGTTATTTGAAGCGGTTACGTTATATTTCCCACCCCTACCGGATTCACGTCTGGAAAAAATGAAAATGCCCAATGCAGTTACTGCAGTACAAAAATCAAATAAAGACTTCTTTAAGAGCCCTGACAATGTGTAGAGTGTGTAATATTCTTTAACTTCGTACTGTATAATTTTTTTACTGTACTGTGCCTGTACTGTACTTTACGTGCTGTATTTTGTATTGTTTCAGTTCCATTAAAGTGCAGTACTAAGTAATGCACAACAGCTTTAACTGTAATTACCTACTGTACTTGTTTACATAAATACACATTTAAGTGAATTCTCAAGGTTTCAGTTGTTTCTATAATTTTAAGGCATGAAAACAGCCTATTTTCGAAAATCCGGATTTTTTGATAATTTTGATGAGGTCTGGTCCAAATTAATCCGGATTATCGGAAAATCCATGTAATTTTTTGTTGGCCCTACGAAGTGGGGGTAAGTATAAAAATTAAAACAATGATATACCGTTGGAAAGAGCGTTAAATTTCCATCTGCTTAAGACACAATCAACCTTTTTTGTACGGGTTTAATACGTACAAAACATTTTTTGTACAATTTCTTCAGCAAAATCTATGTTTGCCATTAAGATCGCATTTGGTTCGGATAGGATTAGCATGGTTGATAGCATTAAATTTTTCACAATCGACTGAAGAGTTTTCATTCCAAAGACATTTGATGAGTCAAATTATGAATAACTATTTTTAGATGTTCAAGATATTCAATTAGTTGCAATTTAGATATTTTGGTTTATTATCTTCGATAATGAACCATTGGAATCGCCCAAAGAAAAAAAAATTTTAACCCCCCCTCAAAATTTGTTGGTTTACGTTTCAAGATACGTAGATTCAGAAAATCGAATAAAAAAAAATCCGTCCGTCCGCCGTACGCCGTACGCCGTACGCCGTCCGCCGTCCGCCGTCCGCCGTCCGCCGTCCGAGGCACTTTACCCAGTTAGCGTTGAGTTAAAATTACGAAATTTGGTTTCTGGGTTTGGACCAGCCCCACAATGATCCACGAAACTTTTCATAACCCTAGGTCAAGGGGAAGGGGTTCAAAACGAATTTTGAAATTTTGAAAATTCCATATCTCGAAAAATTCCCATCAAACGGTATGTTATTTATTTCATATTTAGATAGAGGTTGTTCCGTAGAATTTTTTAAGACCATCCGCAGCTTTGTACGACCAGCCGTTCGTTCACAATGACGGCTCAAAGATTGTGCCTCACAACCCGATCGTGAATCAAACTGTTGAAATACAGGTCCATTTTCATACTTACAAGCTCTTTGGAACATCATATGGCTTAAGTGATGTCGAGTTTGTTGTTCTGAGGTGCGTTTCGTGCTACGGAAATGAAGGTAATTTCGAATGTTTGTTGGTAGGTACTTCTTTTATAGAAAAATTATTACCGACGTAGTATTAAAAACCCCAGAATTATATCGTATTAATTAATCATAATTAATAATAATTATTATTAATAATAAATACGAATTATCAATACCTAACAATAAATTATAATAATTTTCACTAGGTACTTGATAAAATGATTAATAATTATTAATTAGTGATAATTCATAATAATAATTAATCTAACATTTAGGATCTAGACATTTAGACCTAGTGATCTAGACAGAAGGGTGATCTGTACAAAGAAGATAATGAACCGTTGTGTCAAGAATTTGCAGAGTTTTTCACATATTTTTGCCAAGTTTTATAGAAGCGAAATGGGGCGGTAATTGATTTTTCCAGGGATTTTTTATGCGAAAACGCACTATGGCTGATTTTTGGGTAACTTGGAAATTCACCCTGCAATAGACTAAAGTTAATCATGTGAGTGAGCGGGGATGTAGCATCAGACCTCAAGTAAACAGATCTCAAGCTGTGAAAGTGACCAACTCATTGGTGCTGTCATAATCATGTATAGCTTTCATAGTTTCTAGTTCATTATTAAATAATGAAATTTTCATTCCTATACCAACATCGAGTTTGTGGTGCAATTTTAATTCCTCCGGTGGAATGAAACCGGTTTTAATCTAGGCCTGCGTCATAGCATGACGACATCTTCGACACCAAAATGCGTACATCAACATTCATGTTGGTACCTGACATATGACATCATTCTGAGTAAATACGTCCTAGTGAATTAGGATGTAAATCTCCCGTGATTGAACCACAGGGAACAGATTGTTTACTTTCATGAATATTGCCAAGGTCTACCAATACATGCGGAGGGATTGAATGAATGAATGAATCAAAATGAATGAAATATGTTTATTTCTACATTAATTTAAACAGTTTTATATAAACATGATATGCTCCGCGAGGTCCGTCAGCAGAAGTTCTGTTGTGTAAATTCACACTTGAGGAAGACACATGGAGATATTACATGGAGAGCTACATGGAAGAAGTAACATTTAGATGCATTGCAATTACTATTATTACCTCATTTATACCCATAGTTTTACAATTTTTCCAAAATTTGAATTTCAATTTTCTTAATTCTTCTCAAATTCTCTGTACCGCCATGCATTGCGAACGTACCTATCTGCGTACCTAATTGCGCGAGTTGGGGACGATTCTAACTCATAAGTACCCTGAACGTCATCAAACTGTGTAACTTGATTCGGAAATTCCAGTGAATTATGAAAATGAGCCTGCTATTCACCAGAAAGTTGTTTGCTTGTCCAAAAATCTTAAATCCAGATAGAAATTCTCTGTATGAACAATAGGCATTGCAGGGTTTCCTGGTGAAACATATACCTTGAGAGGAAACTGAAATATTCCCTTTTCTGGCCTTTCCGGTTATTGAATTCTTCGTTTCAACCAAGTCGTGTTTTGCAAATCGAGTGTCACAATGCTGTTTCTTATCAGTGTTCTTGGATTTTTTCGCGGTACAAATTTCGCTTCTTTTGGATAGTTCAAGGATATTATAGGTATTATCCATGGCCTTACTGACCTTCTTATACGGTCATTTCGAACGCCTTCACTTCTCGCTTTCATTTTCTTATTTTTCCAAAGTGTTGTTTTCACACTTTTACACTACAAAACTTTCAACTTTTCTTAAATTACAATTTGGAGGCCGTCGAAATAAACCGTTTTTGGACTGAATGCACAACAACTTTCAAGGTCTTCTTATCAATTTCTCGGTACGTGTGTCAAATGATGAAACTTGCACTAAGGCCCTTTTCTACTCCTACATTTGTTTAATTTATTTTATTCTAGAATAATCATGTAAATTCACTTCAAACGTACTACGCTACTTTAGCTAGTGTTTAGGGGAGGAGTTACAAAAAACAATTTTTTTCACACAACACATCACACCACTTATTGTGTACTTGTGCCTGTTTTACAAATAAATATCTTCTTTACAATAATACCTATACCTACTATACCACTTAAAATACAATTATTGAACGTACAAATTGGAGTAGACAATATAAAACAAGGAGCAAGACCATTGAAGAACAAACAACTGACAGTCTTCACTAAAGTAGCTCTGTCCATAAGTTCATAATATTGTACTGCTGGTACTTTGAACTGCAAAAATTTGATCTGTGGGATACCTGATCTTCTTATTCAGAATTGTTTAATAAGTCGTTTTTGTACGGCAAATACCGATCCCGTGATCTCATAAAAGAGACTGTGATATATCATAAAAGAGACTGTGATATATCTCCCTATGGTGGTGTGATGTGTTGTGTGAAAAAAATTGTTTTTTGTAACCCCTCCCCTACATATCTCCCTACATATAATAATTTACGTAACCTACTTATCAGATTTCTGAAGTGCAGGTCCCACCTTAGCAGTTGATCTATCTCAACCCCCAAGCAACGAATACTGGCATCGTGCGAAATAGCTGGGCAGTCTCAATTCTCGAGCAATTAGTGAAATGACACTTGGTTTTGTCTAACTTGGGTGTCGGGTTGTTGGGTAGAGAGAATGCTATGAAGTGTGTCTTGGAATAATTTAGCTGTATTCCAAGCTCAGCAAGATAGCACAAGACTTCAGACAGACATCCTTCCGTCCTCTCCTTCGCCTCCAACCAGTCCTTTCCAGAATCGATCAAAGATGTGTCATCGGCGAAAGATATCCTACAAACTCTCCTGGCCTTCTCTAAAAGGCGGTTAATATAAAGCATAAAAACAAAAACACTGAACCGAAACATGAACCATTAACGTCTCTGTACTGATTCGTTGCTCTTTGATTCTCCCAGAAAAGTTTTGGCCAGAATCTAGGATATCTAACTGGGAAATGACGAAATTTGGGGTGATAATAGTAGAGTATGCCTTGGGAGCCTTGGGAGACAATAGTAGAGTATGCCTAAAGTGCATCTTTTCCTAAAAACCTTCTACCGCAAAAATATAAATTCTATTTTCAGGTATATAATTAAATTGATTGAAATACCTAATTCAGTACGATATGGATGCTGTATTGTTCAGGGCAACTGTGTGATACATACTGGTAGTATAAAAACGTGTTATAGATCGACTGCCGTGTTGTTTTATTCCTCCAGATTGCTCATCATAAGACTTCTGCCTGTGCCCGTGAAAAGAACGCCGAGCTTAGGGGTCTTAAGTTTATAAAAGTGACAAAACTTGACCTCGCGCCCGAAACGGCTTTGGCGAAGGATTTGCCTGGATTGCCTCATCCGGACTCGCTAGAGTGAAATCGGCCGTGGAATCCCGATTGTGTCCGACTTCCGCGTCATTTGCGCATTATGAGCGACTAGTGGTGCAATCGGTTTCATCAGTAAAAGTAGGTAGTGTTACCTGTTTGAGGTGACTCTGTGGGATGTACACGAAAGTAAGAAAGTGCCGCGTGGACGTTAACGGTTAGTTTGGATCCGAGCTTGGAAAATATGGTTTTATAACACGACGTTTCGAGTGTCATTGTACTCATGTTCAGGAAGTACGTTTCGTCAGGGTCAAGTCATGAATGAGATTTCAAGGGAATCTCGGACAGTAGGAAGCTTGGGAAGATCTATGTAGGTAGGTACCCACGCGACCTCAAGATGTTGAAAAATGAAGGAATCTAGCCAATAGCGTAAACACACCATTTTTGAAATAAGGAAGAGAACTGCTATTTTTATATTCAAAACCTAACTCCCCTCCCAGATACTACGCTAATAAAGTGTACACAATACTATAATGGATATCACTCAAGTGATATTTTAACGCTATTAGCAAATTTAAGAAGAAAAGGAAGTTATTATTCTCCTCTATTAAGATAAAAATTTCAAATTTGCACAAAAATCCGTCCTGGCAATCGAAAGGCTAAGTTCGTAGACGGGCAGAATTAAGTGCGGTTTCGGGGAGTTTTAGGGGGGGAAATAACCCATAAATAACAAAAATGAAACAGTCTGGAAAGTGACACCTCATTTTAAAGGTTTTTTTTAACGCTGAACACGATAGTGAAATCAGAAGTGCGATATCGTATTCCGTTCTCTGACAGCAGCAGTATGAAGATGAAGAAGCGAGGTTGCTCTAATCCCATAACCAAATGAGACATCGCAATTCTGACTTTATCATCGTGTTCAGCGTTGAAAAACCAATAAAGTGAGTTGTCCATTCCGCTGTAAGTCCCAGCAGTATCAGTTAGCAAGTTTGTAACCTTCCTCCCGACCACAGCTCATATTTTCGATTCCCGCCCAATCGTGATCCGGAAAAAGCGCCAATTTTCTGTTCAGACAGTGTCTCACTCGGATCGCCAGTAGCGTCCTTCTCTGGATGACCATTGACCTGTCGGAAGATCCCTAGACCTCCCTCAACCCAGAAATTCGCCCACCCGGAGAGCATGACCCAAATGGTCTCATCATGACATGAAGCTGACTTTATCTAAGCAAACATGAGGAACCCCTCCGAGGTCTTTCTAATTGGCCATTGCCCTCCATATGCCTCCGTTGATACGGATCTGGATGAAGATGGGCGATGGCGCGTAGACGGGCGAGGCTTTGGCAAGAGTTTCATGCGGCAGTTGTTTTTCAAGTGATTGAGATGGCACTGATAGTCTGCCCATCTGCCTCTCCCATAAATTCCACGTCCATCCGTCTTCGACTACGTAAATCTAAAATCAAAATCAAGTAAACAACCAAACTTGCAAATATTTCAGGTATACAACTGACAAAGTCACAATATGATTTGGTTTTCCTTCAAAAACCACGTCATCCGTTTCAGAGCCTACATTAGAGAACTCTAAGGGAACTGGTACTTAGTAATTAATGGAATATTCTTGCTCGTGTTACTGACTGTCTCTGTTATCTCACTGAAAATATAGTAACAAACGCCTCCAATTACTTGAGTGATATGCGCATTTCCTATGACCTTAACTAGTAAATTTAGTGCATTATCAGGTTTGATTATTGAGAACTAATGTTACTTTATATTTAACCAAGAAAATTGAACACCCCTTAAAAAGTTGGCTCAATACAAGGTGTCTCAACTTAATCCGAAGGATTTCAAGGATGAATTCTACAACTAATTTGCAACAAAAAGTGTCTCATACATCGGGCCAATCTAAGGGGGGGTTTTTCAGGAGTTCTAGGGGGGGGGGGGGAATTACCCATAAATGATGGTTTATCTGCTCTAATCTGATAACGGAATGATATCTTTCCCTTTTCAAAACGATTTCCTCTCAATTCATCAAAATGACCATAACTTCTGTTCGACGGGGATAGGTATGTTAGTGAATATAATGGCACTGGTATAAAATAGTATTAAACTGGGAAGCTATATTGAGAAAATATACAGTTGTGGGGAGAGCGAAATGACTTGAACGGATTCAACTGAAGGGCTGTTCGTGAAGAAGAAGGGAGGGTTCTGTGCATGCGCATTGTCACCGCGCAGGGTGACGATACTTGGAAGTCTTAACAATAAGATCACTGGTATTACACTGCCCTCTTTCTCATATTGTGCTTTCCGGTGTATAGGAAGTTGACTGGAATGTTGACAATATTCACATAATATGATGTGTTGTTGGTATGTAACATGTCTGGGCTGAGGTATGGTCAATGAGCAATGTAGCTCATTGGCAGGACCGAACAACTCCCTTAATCCGTCAAATAATTTCACTGTAATTACCAAACCAAAATAATTATTCATAATTTCACTCATCAAATGTATTTGCAGCCGATTGTGGGAAATTTGCAGCCGATTGTGGGAAATTTAATGCTATCAACCTTTCCGGACCTAATATCCCTCATCCACCTGAACTCATAGTCTTGCCCTCCTCACGCCGGCTTATTGACTCGGAGGATTTTTGCATTAAAACGTCATTTTCTTCCTCAAACTCAGTCGCTAATTTATTTTGAGTAGGTACACCGTTGGAAAGGTGAGATTTCAAGTAAGTTTTTCCTATAGAAGACCCAACGGAAGAAAAATTACTAAAAGAGAGAACCGATAGAAAAACGTCAAATCTGCGGAAAATTTCAATATTTGCACTTTGGTCTCATTTTGTACGCATTAAACAAGCTCATATTTTGATTGTGCATCAGGGAGGTGGGAAATTTAAATTTAATTACATTTGAATTCATTTGACGGATTAAGAAGGTTATGGCTATTTTAATGACTTAAGGTGGAAACCACGAAAAAATCTTAAAAGTTGAAAAGTGGCAAAAAATTCACACAAAGAGACACTTTGTGTTGCAAATTATTTGTAGAATTGATCCTTGAAGTCCTTCAGGTTCAACTTGAGAAACTAGTATAGGCATAAGGAAGGGAGCTTACACAATGTAACTCATATTTTTCATGTCAAGTGATCATCTGCCCAGTTGCAGATAATGTAGATAGGTAAGCTTTAAATACTCGTAGTATAACAAACGTCTAAAATCGTAGAATGTCACCCACCGTTACAACGGCGATAACCTCCTTTTTATCAACCTGCTGTAGTATTAGTGGGGTTCACACATGAGGGTAGGTATATGGCTGCACTCAAGTGCCTGTCACCATATGTCTGTTGATATACTGCTGCTGTGAACTTGTTGTTTGTATGGGCACTTAATCCAATACCGAGTACGCGTAAAGTACCTGAAGAGGCGATGCCTACTCCACACGGATAGGACGGTGATAGGAAACGTTCGTCGGTGAAGCTCAAGTGTGTCGCCTGACGTTTCAATCCAAAAGTGAAAAGGCGCCCTTTTAATAAACGGTTGTTACTCGTTATATAAGGTGTTCAGAAAGAACCTCCGGGTCAGGTGACGCCCGAGCTCTAAAGACTCCTCAGAGAAAACCAACAATAAAACGAAAGAGGTCAACAGATTGTAGAAGGTTCGTCAAGAAGCCGCGAGCAGGTGCGGCTGCGCGGGTTCCCGCTCTTTGGTCACGGCCGCGAGCAAGTGGCATTTATTCTAAGTTCAAGGTTCACAGCCCACCAGGACGACGCGACGCTGGAATCACCTGCCGTTTCTCTTTGTTTTCGCGTTCGTGATCAATTTCTCCTACAGTTGAAGGCTCAATTTCGGTAACGAAGAGTTCGAAAATCCAAAAACCAAGTCGTGCTCGTCAGCTGCTGGTGTAGTCAACATGAGGCCATAACCCACAACAGAACCTGGACATCAACAGTCTTGAAGCCTTGCAGCAGTCCTCCTTGCATTGGTAGCTGCAACAGCAACTTTTTACACGGGATCATCAGTGACCCGACACATCTTGAATGTACTGATTACCCTCTATCAAAACACTTCCCACAAGTTGATCTGAAAAGTTGTGAATATATCCGAGGTCAAGGCCATTTCAACAACATTTACCTAATTTGGGGATTTTTAACCTAAGTGGTTGAGAAGCATGAATGAACATTGATGTACCAACAAATGTACTAACTATAAGTACGAAGAAATCCAAGTCGTGCAGCATTGCTGCAAGAGCGAATTTTCTATGTACGAACTATGCAATCTAAACCTTTGGTAGCAGAGCATGGTTTAACATAAATTTGAACAGTTCGAATACCCAAAGCCACGAACCTTTTATTGATTTATTTGACACTATGGAAATCGTTTGAAGTAAATACCTACTAAAATTCGAATACGAAAATCCACCGTCATAAAGCATGGCTATAAGAGCGAATTTTCAAGGAAATAACTGGTTCTATGTAAAATGTCTCTATATTACTGGTTTTATAACAGAGGTTGTCTCCTTTATTTGCCGAGTAACATCTCAGTTTATAGAATTTTCAATGCTGAACACGACGTTGAACCCCCCCTCCCCTCCCTATAATAATATTATGTATATTCGCCACTGGTATTAAATATTTCGGGATTTTCGTTGTATACATACGTGAACCAGAATGACTTCTTGAAAATACTGGTGCGATGTAGTGGAACTTGGAACTGTTTGCATTGCGTGTGGCCCGATGGTAGAACCTCACTCATCGATCAAAACTTTTCTCCTAAATACGCCGGACTGGAACATTTTAGGATTTTGAACAACATAGTCACGTTAGCCAACCTGATACCTTCTGGGATTTTTAGCCATTTCAGCTTTATATAAAAGGGAGTAACATGCTCATCCAATTTCAGGTAGAATACAACCCCGATCACTGCGTTTTGCTCTTTTTGCAGTACCTACCTAACTGAATTTGATCATAGTTGAATCGCAAAACGCAGTGATTCCATAGTCAAAATGATGCATCACTAAATCCTGCACCAACCGAAGTCTAGATTGCAAAATTAGTACAAGCTCTTGTACACCCTTTTGCATATATTTGTAGCATGCAATAACCAGGATAAGTCACTCGTCATTACAACTCCCAAATTGTTAAATTCACGCATGTAATCCACGCTAACATAATTGATTACTATCTTTGGAAGATTATTAATATTTATATTTGATAGCAGCCTGGTTTAGGCTACCACTAATGCTTTACATCTCAGCTTTCTACACCTCAGAGATTTTCTCAATTTCCCTATTCATTTCGGCGATCATTTCGTCAATGTCACTGCACATGTACGTATGCACTGTACCCTTGTAAATCGGCATATAGCATATAAGGACATTTTTCAAAACTAGATGCAATGAATTAATGGCCAGGGAAATTTACGACAAGAAGCTTCCTTGAGGTGTTCCACAGACACTTCCGGCCGCTGCTTTCAGTTGCTTTGCCGTTAGGAGCTTGAACACATTGTACACACAGTATTTTGGTAGTTCTCTCCCGGTTTTGGTGACACTTTCAGCAGCAAGCAGGTTTGCTACCCAGAGGCTTAGCTATGAATTTCATTCTGAGCTGAGCAGTGATATTTTTTCGAAATTTCAGTTCACAAGTTAAATCATTTTGTACGTTTGTGCGAATGTTAAATCCCCAACTAACACGCTTGTTCTTCTAGATTTCCACCAGCCCTTTTTCTATCAGTGGCTATCGGTACGTAGGGATTGCTCCATCGGTCGCGAACGTGCTGTCGATTTCAATGCGTTTTAGCGAACTTTGCTGCCTCGTAAAGTTTGCTCAATGCTGCGGGCATTCGACCTCGTGCCATATCACATTGGGGCACGTAACGATGTTTTGAGAAACTTCATGATTTTTCTTGTCTCCTCAACAACAAAAAAAGAGGGGAGTCGAGTCCGGGCTGGCACCGTGCCATCCACCACCTTCACGTAAACAACCTGCTTGACAGGTGTGGAAACTAGAAAGTAAAAATCCTTGAGGCTGACATTCCAGATGAACTTTAACGGGCCGTATCGGCGTCGGCGGTTCCGCGGCTGATCGGGTCGAAGTGCGATTGATTCGGGAACGAGAGTTTTCGATGACCTGAAGGTATTTCCATTAGAAACGAGTGAAATATTTGAAGGGAAAGGCTCAAGAAAAGGCTACCAGGTTTAAGATTCGCACAAATCGTCTGGTTTTGGCCCAACGTCCCAAATGGCACAAGTGCAATTATGGACATGTATGGAAAGTTCATTAACGCTCAATTGCAGTTGATCGTCATCGTCATTATTTCGATTGTGTTCTTGGAATACTTACGAGGTGGATGTCGAAGATATTTTTTCTAGTAATTTATTATAATGTATTAGAGAGGGGAGAGGGCTGGGGAGTTATAAAAGCCTTTCGCCGAGTGTCAAAATTTGAACACTTTTCTTGTCCACTGGACCGGCTGATATTCTGATTGATCGTCATTGTCACTGCTGTGATTGGTGTTGTTGAAATACGTATGAGCTGTATGTCATAATTTGAACACTTCTCTTATCCACTGAACCTGCTGATATTCTGATTGATGGTCATTGTCACTGCTTTGATTGTGTTCTTGAAATACGTATGAGCTGGATGTCATAATTTGAACACTTCTCTTATCCACTGAACCTGCTGATATTCTGATTGATGGTCATTGTCACTGCTGTGGTTGTGTTCTTGAAATACGTATGAGCTGTATGTCATAACTTGAACACTTCTCTTATCCACTGGACCGGCTGATATTATGATTTTTACATCTCCTTGAAATTCCTCTGCATTAGTCGTTCTGGAATAAGAATGGCGAAATGTGTATATTGAATGAGCCAATTTGCTAATGATTACGTACTATTTCACTATTCATGTACAAGCCTCGCCTACATAATAGACGAGGTAAACTGCATTTATTTGTAAATTATCTGACATGCAAGACACTTTAAAACATAAAATCAAAGACTCGATAAAAGTAATTATATTTAACAGATCATTTACAAATAAATGCACATGGTGTTCTATAGTTTCCACAGTACTGTCCATGTTTGTAAATATTTATATTCTAGCGAGATTGTGACAGACAGTTTTGTAAGGTGCTATTACGTAAATGGTCCGATTGAACATGTCTACGGCAACATCCAGTTGCAGGTGGCAATCAAAGTCAAACAGTCGTTCTGAATGAGTGCACGCACCTCGGAGACTCGGTTTTGTAGAGCTTGGGAATCGAACTAGGGTCTCGTGGATATAACACCAATCATTTTAACAATCAGGTTAATATTAGGATCACCAGACCATGCCGTACGAGAATGGATAGTGTTTCTCAAGGCTCACACGGGTCTCCGAGTCCCAACAGAAATCCGCCCTGAGGCGGTAGACGTAGGCCCTTCACTTCATTTCTTTGTTTAGGTCCGTTTCGATGAAATGTTATACAACTTTCATTTCACCATACTAGATTGAAGTGAACGTCGGTGTATGTAGAGCAGAGAAAATCTGAGTGACTGTGAATCACTATTCACCTCATATTCGACTGATCAGTAATAATTCCACATTTGAGTAATCTACATATTTAAGCAGGAACTACGAGTATGACGAGCAGAGAGCCTGGTTTAGGTATGTAGTTATGGGTGGAACATGAGATGGTAGAGATTAACGAATCATTGAACCACCGGTTCTGGATTTGTATCTTACGTCTTGTTTCGAGCGACTCTCTTCCTCAACCGGCGACATACGTAGGTCCCTGGTCTACCGGCATCTCCAACAACCTCCATATTAGTCTGCACCAGACCGCGAGCTCGTAGAGTTGAATAGCAGCTCCCACTGGTCTCTTTCACGGTCTCCATCCACAAGTCCGGATCGAGGGTCTCAGGATTCTGAAGATCTTATTCTGATCCATCTGTGATTTCTTGGACAAACAAGCCGACCACAAAATTTACGAGAGCGTCTTATTATTCATGGTCAGTTTGAACTGCTTTTTTGGTCATTTTTGTTCTAGTGCATCTACAGATACGCAAAACGAACTTATTATTTCTCAAGAATCCACGTATTACTTAGATTCCTCACTCCTGGACGATATCTGAAATAATCAGGCCTTCGACCATATCTCAGGAGTGTGTTAACGAATTTTCAAAGAAAAGGAAGCTATTTTTCTCGGAACAAAATTGTTAAAACTCGAATTTTCGAAAATGTTGTATACCTTAACAATTTTTCCAGACCACCCTGAATTCACTGCCAAAATATTTTCGGTATTGTTCATTTTCTCCTTTGGTTGAAAAATCTTTGTCTGTTTGGAGGGTTGTAGGAGGCGGTAAGAATTATTAAAGCTTATTATTATTAAAACTTATTAAAGCCAAAAGCTCGGAAAAACTTCTTCTTTTCTTACCGCCTCCTACAACCCTCCAAACAGACAAAATATTTTCGGAAATCTGCTCATTGGCTGGAATAGTGTCATATCTCCAATTGGATGCTTCGGGGTAATCGGACTTTGAAAATTATTTCAACTTTGAATTTCTCGAAGCCAGTTTGTAAAGTACAGCAATCAGAGCTTTAAAATCTCGCTTCGTTAAATTCGTAGGGAAATAATATTTCCCTACGAATTTAACGAAGCGAGATATTATATCAAAGTTGAAATGGTTTTCAAAGTTCGATTACCCCGAACCACCAAATTTGGAGATATGACACAATTGCAGCCAATGTGTTATAAAATCTGTTATAAGACCACTAAAATGGAGACATTTTATATGTATAATGCCAGTTATTCGCCCTTATAGCCATGCTGCATGACTGTGGATCTTCTTTTGTTACCCACTGTTCACCAACTTCCTTTATAATATTCTTCATTTCCACCTGTAAACATGAGTTGTATACAAGAATAATCGTACCAGTGTCAAATGCGTATTTCATTGTGTGCTCAATGTTCATGTATGGCGGAAAAGAAAATCTACACGCTTGCCGTAAATCAGCTTGAAACTGAAGAAGTAGAGGATTTTGTCCTGCAGTTCAAATATGTTTTTGATTGACGAGCGAGATCTGCCAGTCGTGTCTTTACAAGAACCTACTCTAAGTGCTCATACCTCGTTGTATACCCTAATTCTTTCCTCCTAATGTTTACTAACGGAGAGTGAGTAACCACGATGTCTCGGAGACCAGGCAGAGAGTTCAGAAATTGACCTCATTCTCGTCAGAACATCTTTTTTGCGTTAATTTCTTCTCGTCACTAAGTGCACAGACGTGTTGCTTTTGTTTTTTGAATCTTATCATATTTGGAGCGTAACATCTCTCTGTCACATTGTGGACATGTTGCTGTATATTGCTGTAAGAAAATGGGTAATGAAATTTGCATGTTAGATTGAAGAATGAAAATTGCTCTTCACAACTCAATATATCCCTAGTGATCTTTCATAGTTGCTGCTTACAATATATCCCAGGATTACAAATTTGTATACATACATTTGTTTGCACCTTCGAGCGGATCACCCTGTGTAATATCATGAAACAGCTAGTCCAGTAGTTCTAATCGCCACATTCCGCACCGGTCAAGACCACAGCGTTGACCGGATGTGACAAGTTCGAACTCGAACGCGGCGACCTAATCATCGTCATAGCCAGTGGAAAGTGCCCAATGATTGGCACTCTGATCGTGGTCGCTCCAACCACCAAGTTCCCTGAGGACACCAGGAAGACCAAATCGGCGGTAGTCGTGAGGAACGGCGTTACAGATGAATCGACACCCTCCCGACCTCTTCCCCGTTCAATGAGAAAATATAAAAAGAAACCTTCATGAACACTTGGTGATTTTCTAACCGACCGAATTCATCTCCGGTTTCTGGGTAGAAAGTGGCAATGTGAGGTTTCCCAAGTTCAAAGCCCCAGAAACAGAAACTGTAGAAACTGTTATTCACAGTTAGGCTTCTTGGATTTGATTACGCTGTTCTTTTTGGACGTTTTCTACCAAGATTAAGACCTCTATAGACCTTATATATGCAGGGTTTACTCGTTAAGGTCGTACCACAGGCCAGATATCGATTCTACAACTGATTCCAATAACTTTTTTTTGAAATACCGGTTGAAATCCGTATTTTTTCCCTTTTAAGATCATTTTCGTGTTTTCGACCTTAAGTCACTAAAATGGCCATAAGTCCTTAATGAAACTTTTCAAAGGGGATTCAGGTACAAATCAACAGAAATTAAGACAATTTTCGAAAAGTAAACAAAAGATTTTGGCCATAAGATAACAAAATTTGTTACGTATCTAATACTCTTCTGGTATTCAGAACATCTTTGATACCCCCCACCCTCCCTTCAACCCCAAATTTTACTTTGGGTGAAACTACTCCTGTTTTCGTAAGAATACCTACTGCTTCTAAAATTCGCTCATACGATCATGCTGCGAAACTGAAACTTTTGGTTCTGTGATTTCTTTATAATTCCCTCTCAAAAATAGTGGGGATAGTTTTTCCGGACCCCGTTCTTTAATATGTCAATTCCCACGTATCCAACTAAAGTTCACGGTCGATCAACTCGGAACGAAAACAATTCTCTGCGTCAGAGCGCTGAGAATCAGGCAGTCAAGCACCCCCATTCATGGCAGTTTCTCAAGTCAGCCGTTTCATAACCCACACCCTCGTTTTGTAGGGTTTTTCCTTCTCCGTTGTCCTGATTCCGTATTCGTTAAGAGAGAAACCGACGAGAATAATTATTTATTGAGAATATGCAAAGTTGAAGGAGTTGAGCACAATAAAATCCTTGATGGGATGATTCGAAGAAATAGATAAAGTCGTGAGAAGAACCGATTGGGTTTTCATGGTTGGAGTTGTGAAGTGACTAATTCAATATAAGCATTCACGCGTCGCACAGCGAACGGGTTTTCGTTATAACTTTGTTCCTTAGTTTAGATAAATATCATAGTCTATTTGATACGTCACACGATTTTATAGGTGATCGAGGATCACAAGGTTTACTGGATATGTAAGTACATCGTCCTGCCGCATAAAAATGAAATTGAATATTGCTGTTTGGGCTTCTTGGAGCCTCAGTTTCCTCTTGTGGCCCCAGTTTCTCAGCTTCCCTTATTCCCCGTAGCCCACTAGCGCTCTCGACCTGCAACCTTCCTACATTTAGTTGTCACCAACTCTATCGACTCCGCAATGGGCATTGGAACACTAATATCGACCTTCCACTCGCGCCTATAGTTTCCCTTATTCCCCGTAGACCACTAGCGCTCCCGAACTTCCACATTATCACAAATATTTAACGAATTACAACACCTACACTATTCACTCTACTTCTCGTGTCTATAGTAATTTCCGATATTTGGTGGTGGGCACTCCTTGATATAAGTACAAGAAAAACCCATGAATTAAATAAGGTCCGACTAGGTCTGGTAAAATTGGATGAATTGATGAGACCGCCAAATACCGAATCTCTCGGATTGTCTTTCATTTTGTGGTCGATTCAGAACTTCTGAGTTTCGCATCCACGACCACGATGTTGAAACAGTTGGGAAATGTTGGCAGCGGACAGAATCTCGTAAACCAGACTGTGTCAGAAGTCACGGCGTCGATAGGGAGGTGTAGCGTTCCGCGGGTTCGACGGAAGTTCGGGATTCGGGCTGGCAGGTGTCCAATCTCCCGTTTTCGCGACCTCGCTGCGTTTTGGACTTCCGACATGGGTTATTCGGTCTACACGTATCCAGCACATTCTGAACAGAAGAAACTGAACTGGACGAGCAGCGTTTGAACACCGTTTCAGACGCAATATTTAATAGAGAACGTGTATCTCTAAGTGATAACATTCGCTATATAGTTCTCATTGACGAAAAATAATAATTCTCATTCATTAATTAATTATTATGAAAATAGCTCAAGATCAGTGGCGTAACAGGGGAGGGGGGGATGAGGGGGATTGATCCAAAAACCCCCCAGAGACGGGTAAAATGTTGGAGTTTTAGCAAGATGTCGAATAATTCCTCGACAGTCTTTTCTTCAGGTGAACTTGGTAGACAAGTCTCTTACTCTCACATAGGTTTGTTCTCCTATTGCATCTAACAACGCTAAGACTCGTTTACCTTCAGGGACATAATAAAGCTTAAAACTATTTCGCACACATCTGCTGTATACGTCCCATGAAGTGCTAGATGAATCAAAAGTAGGTAGGTTGTCTCACCGGTTTCCATTTCGCCGTCGCAGAAGCACCATCATCGCTCGAAACTTCCTCTTGTTTCTTTCTCCTGGTTTTTCCATTTTTCCCTATTACCATTTTGAGGGTTCCACTTAAATATTCGTCGCCACTGTTATCTATAACGAATTAATAGAATTCACATATTTAGCATGAACATCATTGAATCAATATTCGGTTAAAATCTAGCTCAAGAATTGAATACTGCAGTCCGAGACTGGCCCCAAAAAGGATTGGTGTTGCCAAGCAGTTGGAACGCTAGGCGTAGTCATGTCAACTGGAGTTGATACACTATAGCGAGGTTTACTGAAGTAAATACCGCGTTAAGGAATCATTCTTTCATAAAACTTATAAGGGTTCGGAGAGTAGAATGATTAATTAATTCAGGCCTTTTCGAGATTCCCGCGCATCTCAGTCTTATGTTGCATAAAAAATATAAAATTCATTGTCTAATTTGTTGATATCTGCAGGTTCCTATTCAACTCCATATCGTTAAATTACTGGCCTCCTTCGTATGCGTCTCATTTTAGAGGGCAGAAGCTCATAAATACACACGGTTCATTACTGTTCCATAGTAATGAAGAGAACAGTACCTTTTGTTCCATAGAGTTTCGCTAATTTGAAGAGAACAGTACCTTTTGTTGGTGCTAGTGGTATTTCTCATCGAGTGCTCTCTCAGCCGAAGAGGTGATTAATGACGTGGCAAGAAAGAGCCTAAAAATTGGTTTTGTGACTGATTTAAAGAGTTTTGCTAAATATTTTTATTATATAATAAGGCGTTGCTGCCCTAAGTGAAAGTCCTAAGGAGACTACATGCCAAATAACAGCGTCATTGAGTGAATAGCGTAGAAATTAGCTTAAGCAGCCACTCAGCTGATCCAGGGCCTGTGTTGCTTAGAGTGAAAGTCATAAGGAGGCTACATGCCAAATTGCAGCTTCATAGAGTGAATAGCATAGAAATTAGCTTAGTTGATCCGCGGCCTGGGAAGCGTCAAGTTAAAGTCCTAAGGGATATGCTAAATTTCATGTCTCTGCCACCACAACGTCACATATTTTGTATCACGCACATTTGTACCTTCTGCAAACGTTTCTTATGATTATAGCCCTTTCCTAGTTACGAAATTGTTTACCAGAAGGAAAGGGCTGTTCTCGTCAAAATAGATATTTTCATAACCATCCCTGGAAATCGCTCATCACAATGAAACTTCCTCTCTATTAAAATTGGTTCAGCGATTTGGCCGTCTATAGAGGATAGACAGACATCTTATTCAATACCAACATTCTCAATCCATACATGTTATCTCATTGAATACCAACCATTTCCATCAATCCCCCCCTCCTATCCACCACCACCCATGTCATTGTTCCAGTAATTGATGTTTTGGATGAGAACAACCATTGAACAACCAGCTATCAAGTTATTAAATACGTTGGGATTTAATAACTCAGTGATGGTCTCGTCATTGTCCAACTAAATTTCGCACTACCTGTAGAACTACCTCAGAAAGAGATTTTCGAACATTTCTGTACATTTCAACCCCCATTTAGTTTCCCTTAGTTGCACCAACGTTTTTAATTAAATCGAAGATCTCAGGTGGTAAGATCTCAGGGTTGTGTGTAGTTTGGAAGATCATGCTCGGTCGGATCGTTGCTCAATTTTTTTCTCTTTGTCAATTCTTAAGGTTCGTTATTGAGACAAGTGAATTTCATTTCTGGGTTTGAACATCGAATAAATGGTTGTTCGTGATACGTATATTTTGAAGTGACGGTGACGATTACGTAAGAATTAAAAGCCTTCAGGGCAGGTATAATATTTCTCACCGAAATCAGCACCTGCCGTCCACTTTATAGGACGTTTCCCTCCCGTAATAGTCCTAGTATTTCGAAATGCCAGATCCTCGGATTTCGAAGGTCGGGTGAAAAGAGCATTCGTCCTGTCCGCTCGGTTTCGGTGTCCCGAGGGGATTTTTCCACGATTTTCGGTCCGCGACACGTACGACGTCAGCACGTTGCGTCACGGGTTGCAGACGGAAACTCAAGTAACGCTCCGCCCTTGAACTTTTAAAAGCGAAAATTATCCTCAGGGAATGGGCTGTCGAGTCGACTTCCTTGTAAACGTGTGGTCCTCCACCTTGAATAGTGACTCTGTCTAACTACGCCCCCCCCCCCCCACCACAACCCTGAATATAAATCTCACCAGTCTTTCTTTGGCGTAGCGAATCAATCACCAATAAATTACTACAGTTCAACGTGGTAATTTGAGGGCAAGAGGAAAGTTTGTACGGTTTTCCTTTTCCACCGGGTGAACGAGGGTCGTGGTTCAGTGACGATTGCTACGTACCGCCATGGACACTTAATCAACCCGCCTTGAAGGCTCCCATGACCATAATTCTACTACTGAGCAACCTGGTCATGGAACTCCTACCTGTGTGCAAATTTAATTTCCCCATCATAAACGTCATGACTCGATTTTCCCTTAACTAACTGCAGTGGTTACGCCAGTTAAATACAATACCTGTATGATGATATGATGAACGTAAACTATATTGAGTACCTAACGTGTAGGGTGATTTGGGGAAATACACCACACATTTCAGGAAATCTGTCTCTTTCAGAGTAATTGACTTAAAGAAACCGCTCAAGTCCAGTTTTATTGGAAACTCCTGCTCTATCAATCGATATACCGAGCGTCATTAAACCAAAATATCGTCGCTCCTCTGCCAAAACCGCGAAACTGCAAAAATTCGAAAATTGGGCGTCGCTTTAAATAGTGACATTGATCAAGTATCTCCTCCAAAAATTTCATCTCTCTAACCCCACTATAAGGACCTTATAGTGGGGTTAGAGAGATGACATTTCTGGAGGAGATACTTGATCAATGTCACTATAGCCCAATTTTCGACGCTTAGCCCAATTTTCGAATTTTTGCAGTTTCGCGGTTTTGGCAGAGGATAGTTTTAAAGTTTCGTGGTTTTGGCAGAGGAGCGACGGTATGGTATTAAAACCTGTTATGTTGACAAAAATTAGGCACCATGGCTATAAGAGCGAATGATCGACGAACAAAATACGCTCATCATCCACGATGTGACCAAAGAAGCAGTAAGAACTTTAAAAACTCTGCAAATTCTTGACACAACGGTTCATTATCTATTCAACAACTTACCTAAAGAACTGGCAACTTCAGGCATGTCGTTGAACGCATGCAAGAAGAAATTAAAAGCTTATTTTCTGTCGCAAATAAAACGGTGTAGGTAGTAGCTGAACATTGACCATGTATCCTTATTAAGAAGTACGTGAGTTCCTGAATTTGTTCATCATAATGTCACTACGAATTTATGTTTCTAAAAACTAAAGAGAGGATGTAATTATGTTTTCCTTACCTACAAGACTCTCCGGTTCCCATCACAAGATGTTCTTAAAGGGGACCGTAGTATTTAGCAACATTAATTTAGAACATTATATGATTGTAAGTTTTACTAAAATAAATTCATCCAAAAGAAACAAAATTAGCATTATTCGTTCCTCACAACTTTACTATAGATAACTACAGAACGTTCTGTACTTGAAGGACCTTCTAGATGTATACTGTTGCTGTGAAATACGGATAATGTTCCCTTCAAAACAAGGCTCGATCCAAAAATTTTAAAATTCCGAAACATTTCGTTACTGAAATCCGTTTCAGGTCATCTGGAATTCACCAAAAATCATTAGTACGAGTATAAGTGATAGAATTGAGATGAAAAAGTTCAAATTGGCACAAAAAAACATATGTTTTGGCAATCAAAAGGGTTATTTCGTATTTCGTAGATAAGAAGAAGGGGTACTCTAAGGGGGGTATTGGGGAGTTTTCGCGGGGGGGGGGGGGGATTACCCATAAACTCCAAAATGAATCAGTCTTACAAGTGTTACCTCATTTTAAAGGATTTTTTTAACGCTGAGCACGACGGTGAAGGTATTTGGACTTGGTTTGTTTCAAATAGTTGGTTGCATCAACACCAACGAGCCAGTTCCTTGAGAATAACTCACCGCGCTATTGTTCCCTCCAAAAGTGACAGTTTTCAGGAATTCCGTCCGAGCCTTTCTCCGAAAGGTTGCTAATTGTCTGTTACAGTGATTTTGAGGATCTCCAGTTCATGTTGGATTTGAGAACATCCGTTTTCCTTTTACTTTACTTACTTACTTACATCCGTTTTCCGGTGGCCAAAATCTTCGCTCGGATGGTAAATTTACATCGAAACACCATTTCCATAACATTGTCTTTTCTCATTTAACGGAAGAATAAGGAACGAAAACATTGCGTCGTCGAACCGTCAATATTTTCCGTTTTCAAGCAAACAGACAGCTCCATTTCCCAGGTTGGATATCGCTATTTTTCATTTTTAAAAATCCACTTTTATATCTACTGCCACAATCAATCAATAATTGCCTTTGTTTATTCTTCTAATTGAGGATAAACGAGGAGAAATTGTCATGTAAAAACTCATTATTTACTCCATTTACGTTATCCGCAGTATCGGTCCGTTTGTGATAATTACAATGACTCGGAGAGAGCCAATGTCAGCTGAAACGAGTAAAATCTCAAGGTTGCGCTCTCGATCGGACGTAATTTATTCGAGACGATTGAGAAGCGTAACCGGAGTTGACAAATCGGCCTTTCAAAAAAAAAAAACCTTAAGAACTTTCCTTTGAAGTGTCCTAAGATCCGTTCAAATGCGAATTCTACTCGCACGTATCGAATGATTTCCTTAATTTATGATCAATTTAAGATTATGGCTTGAGGGGTTTTGTTCATGTCAATTTAATGACCAGGCATTGTTCAAAATTCGACTTCGAGTAATTTGATTTTGGTTTATTATCGTCGATATTTGGGAATGCTCACCATTGGAATCACCCAAGAAAAAGAATTTGAGGGTTACATTTGGAGGTGTGTGGATTCAGAAAATGGAATAAAAATTCAAATGGCTCATTCGGAGATAATAACGATGTCCTAAAATTACGAAATTTGTTTCACGGGTTCGGACCACCCCCACAATGATCCGTGTAACTTTTCATAACTCTAGGTCAAGAGGAAGTGGGTCGAAACGAATTTATGTTTATATTTTTTATTGATTTTGTCAACACTAGGGTGAATTATGCGGCTGATTCAAGTAGCACATTGGTGTTGAGACAATATCTCAACTTGATATTATCAAGTTAATAAATAATAATAATTAGTAGATAATAAGTACCTAATTAATTGAGTAACTAAGTAATTATTAAATTATTGCCGATAAGGTAGGTGGATATACCAATAGTTGTACCAATATGATATTGGTAAGTACAAGTTATTTGTAATTAATTATATAAACTTTTATGTAATAAAAAATCTATAAACGTATAATCCATCATTTCGTGATCTAGACAGATCGTCGTTTATCAGATCGCTTAGACAGATCGTCGAATATCATTTGGAGATATTAACGATTGTTGGGTTTTGAGTCGTACCGGGATCTCTCAACGATTGCGAGATTTTAGTTACAAAGTAGAATTTTGACATATTATGTCTTTACATTGTTTTGAATCCTGTACTTGCTGTCTTCTCATACTATTTTATTTGGTTGATTCCAATGGTTCATTATCGAAGATAATAAACCAAAAACTATGCAAATTCTTGACAACGGTTTATTATCTTTTTTGTGAATATCACACTTCTGTTTGGATCACTAATTGATTGAATATCATTAATTAATAAATGATCTGTTGAGATGTTTCACCCACTTTCGTTTGCGTTTTCCATCTTCGACGTACAAACGTTTGGCCGACGCCGAAACGAGCAGCACTGGCGGAAATTTACGAATCATCAATCTTCATTTCAAATTCATTTCAAATTCAGTGGAGTGGAGAGGTGTGGTGTGGTGTGGTATGGAGAGGAGTGGAGTGGTCTGATCGTCAATGACTCCACTTCTCCGTCCCTTCTTTCGTCGCCCCCCCTCCCCCCTCCGACTACGTGCCACGCCGCTCCATCTGCAACGATCGTCAGTGGCCACAGTCACGGATAACGCCCACCCCCTTCCCACCCGGCACAGACAACCACCACCCACCATAGACATCCACCACCCGGCACAGACAACCGCCACCCGGCACAGACAACCCCCTTCCACCCTTCCCATACATCACTTCCAACCCCAACCTACCCCCCCGCCCGTCATCCTTCCCGCTCTCTTTCACCTCCACGTCCGATTACCACCAGTGATTAATTTATTTCTTTTCAAACCAACCCATTGTCGATAACGAAAAATGTAAAAACCCACAGTCTTGCAGCATGGATATAACAGCGAATTTTTACCAGAGGCTTTCACTTCGTAACATATTTACTAAAATGCATAACTACCAAACAAACCACAGTCCTTTATTATATCCTCAATCTTAAACAGCAAACTTTAAAATGCAGACATTCAGACATATCAAACTACGCCAAATTTACGAATCATCAATCTTCATTTCAAATTCAAATTCATTTCAAAAACTTAATAGAATATTTTTGGGTTGAGATAATTGGTTTAGTCCTTTAAGAGTGAAACAAAGCCCTGTGCAAAATCTTAAGTCAATCAGTGAAGGTAGAGAGGCTGTAAGCCTTGCCGAACTAAATAAGAAGAACATGGTAAGGGCGAAAAACCGGGTATTTGAAGTTACATAACTCGGCTCCCTTTATATCAAGCGAGTTGAAACTTGAAACTCCACACCAAATTTCAAGTTGACCGGTCAAATAGGAGCTGAGATAAACGTAGATATAATAAAATTAGCGACAAGATGAAGGATTTTTCAACGTGAAGATGTAAATGAATGCAAAATGAAGGCGCGGAATTCCAGAGGTAACCCGATCACCTAGCCAGCCAGCCCTCTGACGTCATAGGCTCTTACGGCATAGGCTGTGACGTACTAGTTGGCCTTCTGCCAGCCGTCTGACGTCATACGCTCGTGCGTCATAGGCTCTGACGTACTAGTTAGCCTCAGGCCAGCCGTCTGACGTCATAGGCTCATACGGCATTGGCTTTGACGTACTATTTGGCCTCCTGCTAGCCGTCTGACGTCATACGCTCGTGCGTCATAGGTGCGTCTGACGTAGTTGCCCGCCTGTCGCTTGTTTTCTGACGTGATCTGAGGGAAAGGGTGAATCAAGGAAACAATTTTTTCTCGTTTCAGTTTATGTGCCAAAGCAAAGACATGAAAACGTCAAAAGAATGTCAACTCCATCCTGTTGTTGATACAGTCGAGAATTAAATGCTTGCATACGAGTCTGCAACACATTGGGACATTTTATGTCTTTAAAGAAGTGATTCAAGAACCTTCGAACAATGCTACATCACCTACCCCAGTAGCGTAGTTGTTATACTGTAGGGTTCATCATAAATTATGAAGCTTGCATTCGTATAGACAATAATAATATTATTATATTGTCTATATCATTTATATTATAAATGATTGAGAATGATCACCTGTGTGTAAACAATTATTTAAACAATCACGCTCATACCGCAGCTTGTCGGCCACGCAGTGATTAACGTAATATGGTTAGGTAAATCGAGAGCTATCCAACGAGTGGTGAACGATTTTTGTACGATGATAACTGGCGAAGATAAAGTTCCGCAGCAACGAATCGGTTGTAAGCGAAAATCATCAGAAATTTTCTTGACGATTTCGTGTAACGCTTTTGTGTAACGTTTCGAGTTATGTGCCAGAGTAAAGACATAAAATGTTACCGACATTTTTAATGAAGCTATAAATGCTACCAATTTGAATAATGAAATTAATAAATCAAAATATAGTAAACATAAAAATGATTGAGTTTAAAAACAGTTCCAACAAGTTGTCGCCCGGGCGAGTTAGAGAGGTCGCGGAAGTGGCTCATTGCGGTTGATAAACATGACTCTCAGTTTTGGCCTACCTTTACTAAACAGCCTTTACTCAAAGAAGCTTTTATGTGGGGAACAGGTTTTCGTTTCGTCCGACTAAAGTTTCTTTCGTCCGTTGTGACATGACTTGCTCGCTTAAAAAACATTTCCGGTGTGGGGGCGGGATTATGCACGTTAGAGTAGTTGAGCTTGAAGGTTCATCGCTCTTTAATAAATTAAGAGGTGCGTACCCCAAAAACTTTTACTTCTAAAGTTCGTATTGATCCGAAATCCTCATTCAAATTTCAGATAGTCGAAATAGTGGGTGTCGTTGAAAAACCAGATCTTCCAATAGTTTGAAGTTGTACGACGATTGGGTTATAACAACGCGTAGGAGTTCCCTGTTCAACAGAGTTTGAATGTTGATAGTAAGTCAGATCAATGTCTATCTACAAATCGATGATAACTTCGTTTTTACGAAGTTACTCGTACTTTGCAAGAATTGCGTACCTACAGTCATGACCATCATACGCTTATCGCATGAAATACGTTTCATAAACTCGGACGCAACATTCCCATAAACACCCAAATCAAAACACAATCAAAGCCACATAATATGTTTATATTATAACCGACACAAACACCACTCCCTCCCCACATTAGCCTAATAACAGGCAATATTGTGAATAAACTGATTGATTGAATGAAAAAGGTTCAAGTTAGGGATGCAACGTCGGAACCAAATAATTCATCGATGTGACCGATTAATCGGTATTGAATAATTTATGTGGCCGATTAATCGAGAGCAAATAATCGATTTTTTAAGTACTTATTTCTAACGCATAATTATTTGCTTTCCAATGATTTTCTTCGTCTGTAGGTGATTTCTATTGTTAAATTACAAGGCTAATGAAGATAAATGAATGCCAAAACGAATAAAATTGCATAAAATAATGTTTTATTATAAATTGAGGGTACCATAAATTGAACCGATAAAAAGTTTATACTACTCGTAATAAAAAGTAATGTTTTGGGACATCTTGTAAAAATAAAAGTTTTGAGAGGATATCACTCTTCAAGTGGTTCCGCTCTTGGCTTTTGGATTTTGAAAGCATTTTTTAAGCATATTAGAATGCATTAAAATTTGATGCATTTAATCCTGATGTATTCGAAACCCGATTAATCAGTAATAATATCGATTAATCAGTAATGATAATCGATTAATAAATAATCGGCAGCTAAACATCGATTAAAATTAATCGATTAATCGGGCTCTAATAATCGATTATCAATTATTATTATTATTGTATCATTATTATATTAATTGACCATTTATTTGCATCCCTATTTCAAGTATCATGTGATCGGTTAAAACACTCGAAATCCGTTTGACTGATGAAGGGAGGTGGAAGGCGTCGTAGATCCTGAGCTATTATGTTGGCCGTCAAGAAAAAAAGTAAAAATAAAAAAAATAAACCAAAATCGCTCTCCTTCTCAGCCGGGATTTTAATATATAATTTCGCGTCGTTCAACCACCTCGTCCATCTCAACCCGGTTGTTTGAGGCTTCGCTTTTATCTCTCCCTGGTGAGATGAAATAATGAGAAACTACCGGTCCCGTTGCGTATCGCTAGGTGGATATTAGCGGGTCGTAGCATCCATAACCGCAAGGTCAATCATCCCATTAGCTCGAGTCGGATTGTTTATTGTTTAGGAGGAACACAGTGGTTTGACCTGTTGTTGATTTTTCCGTCTCGCTCATTGTGTCAATTTCTCCTTTCGCCTCTGATTCAAGTTTCTCAACGGTGGTTGGACATTTTCGGCCTCCTCTTCAAGTGCGAACGATTTCTATATCCGAGGCGACCAATCTACACAATCAACGACTCGACTAGTGGCGCAAAGTATCTTGGCATCGACTTGGCATTTTCTGCAACATACAGATGACATTTAATAAACAGATCCAGTCCGCGAATGCAAAATTGAGAAAATTGCTGTTTTCAGTGAATTGTTCTCGGTCCAAAAATTTTAAAACTCGAATCCCCGAAAAATTATCTTACCGAAATCCGTTCCAGACCATCCTGAATACACCGCCAAAAGAACAAAAGAATAACACTCAATAAAATTGAGATAAAAAGTTAAAATGTCCACTTAAAAGTCTGTCATAGCAATCGAAAGGCTAAGTTCATAGATGGGCAGTATCGGCCCACTTTAAGGGGGGTTTTTGGGGAGTTTAAAGGGGGAAAATTACCCTTAAATTTCCAAAATGAAACAGTCTGACAAGTATTACCTCATTTTAAAGGTTTTCTAACGTTCAACAAAATTGGGACATTTTATTCCCTTCTCAAACTGGAGCACTTTGAAGGTGAAGAAACCTGGTTATTACCTAAGATTTCTTCACGGTTCATCTGCTCTAATCTGATATCGCAATTATCACTTCACCATCGTGTTCAACGAGGAAAAAATCTATAAACAAATCTATAAAATCTAAATTTTACCCTGCAAAAAAAGGTGACAAAATTTGATATAAAACCAGTAAAATGGAGATATGTTACATAAAACCTTTTATTTCTTTGAACATTTGCTCCTATAACCCTGCTGCATGACTAAATTTTTTTAAGCTTACAAGTCTTGAACAATAAATTGCTCGAAAAGTTTATTTTGCCTTGGCAACAATCGTTTTGTCCAATTGTTTACCCATATGGAGTTTCACCTACAAGACAAATTTGGTTCATAACCAAATCACCAAAAAGGCTCTATCATCAGAAATTGCGAGAATCGCAAGGCTTGCGCATTCTGCCAAACCGCTGTTTGTGATTTCAATAATTTGCCGAAGCCACTTAGAAAACAGTTAATGTTCAATAAATTTTCAAAGATCAGTTAGTCGACCACTTAGCGAAAGCTTCCTAATTAATCTCTACCCTTGTCCCCTGTATGTTGAACTGTCATTCTCCATTCATAACTATAATCCTTGTGCATATTTTATTTGTTTATTTGACATTATCCTACTTAATGATTTTCCCCGTCCAGTCATGTTTAACTTGCATAGTAGGGACCTACTCCCAACTCTAACTACTCTAACGATTCCCGGTACGCCCACCACATACTGTTTCCACGTGTTACTGGGCTCTATACATATCGGAATACCTCTCAAGGCTACCTCATCTTCCAACACGAGCTTTGACTCACATGGAAAATTAATTTCCACGACACTGATTGTACTACTCGGCGTATTTATGTAATCATTGCAGCAATGGCCAGCGCAGTATTGGTGTCTAACCTGGTGTACGCTCATTTAACAATATAACTTGTATTTTTGGAAAATTAATAATAATAATGATAACAAAAAATTCGGCTGCGCCCCCCTTCTTATTTCGTTTAGAGCCTTACTGCTGAATTTCCATTAGCATGGAACATAATATGTTATTATTTATTATTATTATTATTATTTACAAAATATTATTTTCACCACTTTTTAACTTAGAAATTAGCTTAAGCAGCCACTCAGCTGATCCAGGGCCTGTGCTGCTTAGAGTGAAAGTCCTAAGGGGGCTACATACCAAATTACAGCTTCATAGTGTGAATAGCATAGAAATTAGCTTTAGGAGCCACTCAGCTGAATCAACGGACGGAGGATCGGTTGCAGCCAGTTTTGTGAAGGCTGAACATGGTCCATGTTGGAATTGATGGCCTCGTTTGAATGTATATAGTTGAAATTTCACCATAGTTTTGATCTTCCGTTCGATTATGAACGTTTTCAACAATTTTCTGACAATTTCTTCTTGTTTGCAGAACTGAAGAACGTGCTTGCTGATATTGTTCGAGTGACAAGCAATGTTTCTTCCTCCTGTGAAGAATAATCGTTTTCGCAATCAGAAGTACGTACAATTCAAATAATTTCAATCCATGTACTTTGTTATAGTAATGTTTATATCATAAACATATTATGTTGGTCTTGTCCCGTGTTATGAAAGGAATAAGTAATACTCGGTGGTTGGATAGAGTGAATTACTCATTGTATATTACGGCCATAGAGTAACGTGTATTGCCAGCGATATCCTTTTAAAATAAACCAAAATAATTTACTTGAGAGGAAACATTCAAAAACGCCGAGCGCAGATTGAATGAAGCCGCGAAATTTGAGGTGACCGTTTGACGTCACAAACATTATCAAGGGGGGGGGGTTCAAATGACGTCATACGGTCTTCTGGCTCTCGCGGTCGTTTTCAAACGCGGGCAGCTTCTCCAAATTTCGTACATTTTTGGGAAGAGTTCTCAGGCAGCTGACCATAATTTTCGTTATTCTCCTAACTTGTACATTTGAGAAAAAATAAAAATAAATAAATTGGCGCGAATTCCCCACTTCCTTGTAGTTTCGCTCCCAACTGATCTTATCGCACTCATTCGTAACCCCCAATAGTAAGAAGTTAGGAGTTCAGGCTTGGAAAATGTGTGGTCATCACAGATTCATTGTATTGAACACTTGGCTTGAGTCTTGATTTAAGAGGTGGGAAAATAGTAAAACTAAGGATTGTTTCGAGCTACAAACCAACAAAAATCTCGTTCAGTGGCGATGCACACCCGACATTTCGGTCAATCTTCCCCCCCCCCCCCCCCCCCACCAATCCTGCTCTACCATTCTTCTATTAAACATTCAAACTGCACCGCGATGATTACCTCTGATATGGCGGGTAACTCGGTTCCCTTCTCATGAAACTACCCGCCATAGAGATATACCGAAACGCTTTTAACGGGCTGCTAATCTATCTTTTCGCGCTCCGCTAAGCCCGGCCACGCGTCGGACGCGGCCAAACGTTGCTTGAAGTTGCCTTCGTCCCACTGACTCATTCGTCGGGTTCATGAGCGTTGCGATCCGGAGGTTTTAAGAACAGACGATTTGCATCTGGGGATAATTAAGGTCAAAACTAATGACCGACAGCAAATGGCACTCAAGCCATATGAGCAAAATTAGATGGCCATAAACATAATATTATTATGTTTCTGAATTCTACTTATTTTTGAGTAAAATATATTCTAGATTCAAGTCCAAAGATTGTAGGGTAAAATGTATTAATAGGGTAGAACTTAGAAAATTACCCTCAAATTCCCAACATGAAACATTCTGACCCTGGTGAATATATTATATTCTTGTAGGGCTCGTCAAGACCTGTCTGCCTATGGGTATAATTCGAAAATCGAATTTTACGACTTGTCACACTCCTATTCTTGAGGTGTGGTATATGTATAAGTGAGAAGGCATCCTGATCGAATCAGCAGTTTTTGATTTCTAAATGTGATGGTTACCTCTTAGTAACGCGGGGATCCTTGAGCCGATATCCGTCTTGAACAGGGTGTGGTTCTAAAATAAACTAAAACGGTTTTTTTCTACATTCAAAAACCATCCTTCATTAAAATCGAAAATAAGAGAAGATTTTTCTTCGCAAGAAGGCGCCTCTTGGTAAATGCCGTCTACCGTCTTGCGGCGGTCAGGCGTTGTTACTGGTAGTGGTCGTCCTTGCAGCAGGGGCGTAGCCCTCCTCGACCTGCTGATGGGGCTCCGAAAGGCAAAAAGATTTTCGTCCTTCGAACTTGAGGAGGTGCATTTGGAAATGTCAACTCCCATCCTGCCTCCACCGTCCAATATTCAAATGATACAAACCCTACTGGGTTGATAGGTTCAGTTCATCGTTATTCCAAGAACTTAGTTTGTTAATATTTCGTGCATTTACTCCTTGGCTTATTGACCGTTTTCATTTTTATTTGGAGGGTTGTAGGAGGTTCGGTGTGAAAGAAAGAACGTTTTCCAAGCTTTCGGCTTTCTTAAGCCATCTTCAGGGGTTGGTAGGTATTTCCTCCTCGTCCTAGCCTCTCTAGTAGTCCAGAGTAGAGACTGGGACGAGGAGGAAATACCTTAATAAAGCCGAAAGCTTGGAAAACGTTCTTTCTTTCACACCGAATCTCCTCCAACCCTCCAAATACAAAATAACTTTGTTGAATTACACGTTGGTTAAAAAAAAGGGATTTTCTGAACATGTACTAGTACATGTAGGGTTTAGTTCTCTTGCCCGGACTTAAGCGACACAGGATACAATGTGGTCTACAATGAGTATACGATCACAAGGGGAAGTTAGCGGGTCGTGCTTGCCGTCCAGATGAACAGAGTTCCGGTATCCTGCAGGAGGTGCGTGCAGCAAACGAGGTTCGATGACTGATGCTTTTCCCACTTCGTCCTTCCTATTTTCTCACTTATCTCACAATTCAATTCAATCATCTCATACGCTTATATCCGTTACCTACTAGTGTCTATTATAAATCAATTTATCATACGGCCGCTCGTCGAAATAATTATCTCAGTTAATTGGATTGGAAAGCACCCATCCTTAAGTAATCAATCGCATTAATCACCGTCACCCTTCTCACTTTGCTTGAAGTTGTGCCCTTACACTGTTCTTCCGTAGAAAGTTTCAATGTAACATTTTGATGATTCATTCGAGGATATCATATTGGACGGTAGATTTACTTTACTCTACTGGTTGTAATTAGCTACGGTGGTGCAACGTTATGTAACAGGCGTCTGATCTTTCGACCTGTGGTGAATCCCACCTCGTTTCACGGGCCACTGTGATTGTAGATATTTGAAAGGCTCGCCATTAGTTTGAGTATTTTCTTGTGTGTCTCGAATCGGCTGCAGCTTATGTAATTAACTGTAGATATTTCATTGTCGAGACCGCTTCGCTTTTCTAAAGAGGTTTCTTCAGTCTTGCAATACCATTTACTTTGGGTCAATCCCGATGACCTCTGAAAATGTGTAATGTGTCCATACAATCTCAGTGAATTTATCGTAATTATATCAAAGACATTGATTTTTATAGGTAATGATAATCATCTTAATAATCATCTTACCCGTAGAATGCGAACATCCTTTGGACTGACAAAGTTATAAGCATAGAAGTAATTAGAAGAAAGAGGGAAAACACTGAAATTATTCAAACAAGAAAAGCATCTCAGTTAATTGGATTGGAAAGCACTTATCTCCAAGTAATTAATCGCATAGAAATCAATCAGTTTATTCACAATATTGCCTGGTAGGCTAATGTGAGCAGGGGTTGGTGTTGAAAAAATAGAAATAGAAAAACTAATTTCGTATAACAGTTAACCATACTTCCCCTTGATCCCCACAACCCGCCCAAACTGGCCACGATGGTTTCTAACCTTCGATAGGAGAGGAACAATAAGAAGAAGAAGATTTATCATCACTGCAAAGTTACTGCAAGGCTTTCAGATGAAATACTCGTGGAAATTGGTTCTAATTCAGAATCGTTCAATTCGGTTGTTCAATGGACCGAAAAGTCCATTTATGGGGTCTGGATATTTTTTCTCTCAAGAGTTTTGTTGTCGACGTTCCCTCAGAACCGAAAACAAGAGCTGTTTGAGCAGATTGAAACGTCGATACCTCAAAATTACTCTCACTCGCGGGAACGTTGGGACTAAACTCGTCTGACATCTTCATCCAGGGAATGGGTCAGCTGTTGACCTGCAGTTGCCGGAGCCGGCTTCAACGCCCACGAGATCTCCTACCGTCCGCTTCTTTGTGGACAGCTCTCACTCCCTCTCCAGGGTTTCCGATGAAGAGGTTCCCCACTCGTATGGGAGAGGGGCGTGTTGAGAGGTCCGTATGTGTGATAAGGCCTACAGATTGAAGTGTCGCCTTCGCCTCACGGAAATCCTTCAAGGGCTTCTCGGGAACCAGGATCTCCAGGGGGGCGATTCGCCCGGGTGGATGCAAGGTACGCGGACGTGAACCAGGATCAGTGGAGGTGACGATTTCACTCCCGGATGTATTGGTTTAGCAGGAGAGCTTCACGTTGTTTTCACGGTGGTATTGACAAGGCTCAACTCTGTATTTATTTGTAAATATTAAGAAGGTGACTCTTCGCCAACAACTAGTTACACGTTTTCCAAGAAGTTTGGACATCAGGCGGTCTTCGGTTACCCTCACGGTACTCATGTAATTTCGATCCTTATGAAACGCTTTGGCCACTCCGTCGATTTTAACGCTATAATCAACTTCCCGGAGACTGGGCTCCTGCAGCGAGTAAAATTGAGACTTTTATTTCTGTCCGGTTTCACCCACTCGAAGCATCGAGTGGGTGAAATTTGAATGGAATTGACCCGAAAAAGACGAGTTTACGTAATTTTGAACGAGGTTCACTCCGTGCGCATCTTGCTCTCATCTAGAGCGATAATTTTAGAAGCTGCATGCTCAATACCCGCGAATTCGGTGATTATTCAATCGAATCCGGTACATATTCCGGAGTTATTTTTATAACCGCAGCATTGCTAAAATTAAACTCTAATGAATGGGTGCACAAATAGGTCAGGGCGTAATATCAATCGTTCATGATTATATAAGTCGTTGCCCTTATGTTGATCGGTTTCACCTCATCCTGCGATGAATCGATATAATGCTGCTGCATGTATTAAACAATCTGTCGACTGTGAATGGACGTAATCTATAATTATATCAACATCATATTACTATGCGGACTTCAGGGCTAATAGGTTGTTTTACATCATAATATATTTCGGCTGGCTACCATTCAGATAAATACCGGATGACTTCCTCAACCAACCTTCGACAGTGCTTGGAGGCAGAGCAAGGCGCCATCAGGAGCCGTTATAAGAGGCTACGCACCTGCATCACTGATTGCTTCAAGAATCAATTGATGAAGGTGACTCTTGAATAAATAAATTTATTTCACAATATGTACGTGAAGGGCGGGTTTTGGGGATCGCGGGGATTTTAATATAGCTGTTCTGTATATCTTCTTGGCATATACTTCAGCCTACGGCTCGTGCAAGGAGCTGGTCCTGCAATTTGCGCCACTTCTTGATTTGGATGGTCCTAAGCTCTCGTCCTTAAAAGGCCATAGCTTCTTGATCCTTGTCTATTCGCAAATCGTTGTGAAGGGTGTCATTTCAGACGAACCGGGCGTTGCAGATGTGTCTCATAATCTTGTTCCCTCTTAGTGGTGCTCCCTGACTGATTCTGAATGTTGCTCCCCCAGACTGAATCAGAATTGCATGTGAACATGCCTGTGATACTGATCCATCACAAATCGATCGCTACGCAGCTGCAATAAATCAATCAATTTATTCCACAATAAATACCTCAAGGGGCTGTGGGGATCACGGGGTAGTGATTGTAATGGGTCGCTTCAGCCTGTTCAGGATACTTTGGGGATGACATTCTAGTCCAGCAGAGTGGATGCGTTGTCCCTCAGGATTCTTCTCCTTAACACAAACACCACTCCCTCCCCACATTAGCCTACCAGGCAATATTGTGAATAAATGATTGATTGACAACCTTCGCTCACCATGAGGCGCTTATCGAACCAGTTTGGGCTTATGGATGCGAACTCTGGGGCTCGGCATGTGCCACTTCAGTGAACAAAATTCAAATCCAGCAAAACAAGATATTTCGGCTAATTTGTGCTCCACAACGACTTGGCAGTAGGGACGGTGCAGGAGCGGATCAGAAAGTGCTATGGAGTCCTGCAGACAAGAGCCACTGACCATCCGAATCCGGAAGTTGCGCACATTGCTGGGCCAGCGCCGCCTCATGGTGAACGTAGGTTAAGGAGAAGAGTCCTGAGGGACAACGCACCCACTCTGCTGGACTAGGACTAAATCCCCCACAGTACCCTGATCAAGACGAAGCGACCCATAAAAATTACAGTCCCCTTGATCCCCACAACCCGCTCTTGAGGTATATATTGTGGAATAAATTGATTGATTGATTGATTGATGAGGCACTGGCCCAGCAATGGTCAATCAATCAATCAATTCAATCAATCTATTTATTCCACAATATATACCTCAAGGGCTGGTTGTGGGGATCAAGGGCTGGTTGTGGGGATCAAGGGCTGGTTGTGGGGATCCCCCACAGTACCAATCAATCAATCAATTTATTTCACAATATATACCTCAAGGGCTGGTTGTGGGGATCAAGGGGAAGTATGGTCTATGGAGTCCTGCAGACAAGAGCCACTGACCATCCGAATCCGGAATCCGGAAGTTGCGCACATTGCTGGTCCAGCGCCGCCTCATGGTGAACGTAGGTTAAGGAGAAGAGTCCTGAGGGACAACGCACCCACTCTGCTGGAGCGCTGAGGAGCAACGTCCGAGACGATTCAGAAGTGGACGCCACTTGACCAGCTCCTCTCCTACACCATCACGCACACACACCCAACTAAAACACCTTAAACGCTTGCACCATAGTCGCCTGATGGGCAATATTATGTCAATAAAACATTGATTGATGAGTACCCTGATCAAGACGAAGCGACCCATAAAAACTCTGCAAATTCTTGACACAACGGTTCATTATCTTCTTTGTACAGATCACCCTTCTGTCTAGATCACTAGGTCTAAATGTCTAGATCCTAAATGTTAGATTAATTATTATTGTCAATTATCACTAATTATTAACAATTTCATCAAGTACCTAGTGAAAATTATTATAATTTATTGTTAGGTATTAATAATTCGTATTCATTATTAGTAATAATAATTGTTAATTATGATTAATTAATACGATATACTCGTAATTCTGGGGTTTTTAAAACTACGTCGGTAATAATTTTTCTATAAAAGAAGTACCTACCAACAAACATTCGAAATTACCTTCATTTCCGTAGCACGAAACGCACCTCAGAACAACAAACTCGACATCACTTAAGCCATATGATGTTCCAAAGAGCTTGTTAGTATGAAAATGGACCCGTATTTCAACAGTTTGATTCACGATCGGGTTGTGAGGCACAATCTTTGAGCCGTCATTGTGAACGAACGGCTGGTCGTACAAAGCTGCGGATGGTCTTAAAAAATTCTACGGAACAAACTCTATCTAAATATGAAATAAAAAACATACCGTTCTATATGAATTTTTCGAGATATGGAATTTTCAAAATTTCAAAATTCGTTTTGAACCCCTTCCCCTTGACCTAGGGTTATGAAAAGTTTCGTGGATCATTGTGGGGCTGGTCCAAACCCAGAAACCAAATTTCGTAATTTTAACTCAACGCTAACTGGGCAAAGTGCCTCGGACGGCGGACGGCGGACGGCGGACGGCGTACGGCGTACGGCGGACGGACGGATTTTGGTTTATTATCTTCGATAATGAACCATTGGAATCGCCCAAAGAAAAAAAAATTTTAACCCCCCCTCAAAATTTGTTGGTTTACGTTTCAAGATACGTAGATTCAGAAAATCGAATAAAAAAAAAATCCGTCCGTCCGCCGTACGCCGTCCGCCGTCCGCCGTCCGCCGTCCGCCGTCCGCCGTCCGCCGTCCGCGCCACTTTGCCCAGTTAGCGTTGAGCTAAAATTACGAAATTTGGTTTCTGGGTTTGGACCAGCCCCACAATGATCCTCGAAACTTTTCATAACCCTAGGTCAAGGGGAAGGGGTTCAAAACGAATTTTGAAATTTTGAAAATTCCATATCTCGAAAAATTCATGAAGAACGATATGTTTTTTATTTCATATTTGGATAGAGTTTGTTCCGTAGAATTTTTTAAGACCATCCGCAGCTTTGTACGACGAGCCGTTCGTTCACAATGACGGCTCAAAGATTGTGCCTCACAACACGATCGTGACTCAAACTGTTGAAATACAGGTCCATTTTCATACTAACAAGCTCTTTGGAACATCATATGGCTTAAGTGATGTCGAGTTTGTTGTTCTGAGGTGTGTTTCGTGCTACGGAAATGAAGGTAATTTCGAATGTTTGTTGGTAGGTACTTCTTTTATAGAAAAATTATTACCGACGTAGTATTAAAAACCCCAGAATTATATCGTATTAATTAATCATAATTAATAATAATTATTATTAATAATAAATACGAATTATTAATACCTAACAATAAATTATAATAATTTTCACTAGGTACTTGATAAAATTGTTAATAATTAGTGATAATTGATAATTATAATTAATCTAACATTTAGGATCTAGACATTTAGACCTAGTGATCTAGACAGAAGGGTGATCTGTACAAAGAAGATAATGAACCGTTGTGTCAAGAATTTGCAGAGTTTTTGGTTTATTATCTTCGATAATGAACCATTGGAATCGCCCAAAGAAAAAACTCTGCAAATTCTTGACACAACGGTTCATTATCTTCTTTGTACAGATCACCCTTCTGTCTACATCACTAGGTCTGAATGTCTATATTCTAAATGTTAGATTAATTATTATTATCAATTATCACTAATTATTATCAATTTTATCGAGTACCTAGTGAAAATTATTATAATTTATTGTTAGGTATTAATAATTCGTATTTATTATTAATAATAATTATTATTAATTATGATCAATTAATACGATATAATTCTGGGGTTTTTAATACTACGTCGGTAATAATTATTCTATAAAAGAAGTACCTACCAACAAACATTCGAAATTACCTTCATTTCCGTAGCACGAAACGCACCTCAGAACAACAAACTCGACATCACTTAAGCCATATGATGTTCCAAAGAGCTTGTTAGTATGAAAATGGACCTGTATTTTAACAGTTTGAGTCACGATCGTGTTGTGAGGCACAATCTTTGAGCCGTCATTGTGAACGAACGCCTGGTCGTACACAGCTGCGGATGGTCTTAAAAAATTCTACGGAACAAACTCTATCTAAATATGAAATAAAAAACATACCGTTTGATGGGAATTTTTCGAGATATGGAATTTTCAAAATTTCAAAATTCGTTTTGAACCCCTTCCCCTTGACCTAGGGTTATGAAAAGTTTCGTGGATCATTGTGGGGCTGGTCCAAACCCAGAAACCAAATTTCGTAATTTTAACTCAACGCTAACTGGGCAAAGTGCCTCGGACGGCGGACGGCGGACGGCGGACGGCGGACGGCGTACGGCGTACGGCGTCCGCCGTCCGAGGCACTTTGCCCAGTTAGCGTTGAGTTAAAATTACGAAATTTGGTTTCTGGGTTTGGACCAGCCCCACAATGATCCACGAAACTTTTCATAACCCTAGGTCAAGGGGAAGGGGTTCAAAACGAATTTTGAAATTTTGAAAATTCCATATCTCGAAAAATTCCCATCAAACGGTATGTTTTTTATTTCATATTTAGATAGAGTTTGTTCCGTAAAATTTTTTAAGACCATCCGCAGCTTTGTACGACCAGCCGTTCGTTCACAATTACGGCTCAAAGATTGTGCCTCACAACCCGATCGTGAATCAAACTGTTGAAATACAGGTCCATTTTCATACTAACAAGCTCTTTGGAACATCATATGGCTTAAGTGATGTCGATTTTGTAGTTCTGAGGTGCGTTTCGTGCTACGGAAATGAAGGTAATTTCGAATGTTTGTTGGTAGGTACTTCTTTTATAGAAAAATAATTTTTCTATAAAATAATTATTATTACCGACGTAGTATTTAAAACCCCAGAATTATATCGTATTAATTGATCATAATTAATAATAATTATTATTAATAATAAATACGAATTATTAATACCTAACAATAAATTACAATAATTTTCACTAGGTACTTGATAAAATTGTTAATAAAATTAATTTTATAAAACTAATTTTAGTGATAATTGATAATAATAATTAATCTAACATTTAGGATTTAGACATTTAGACCTAGTGATCTAGACAGAAGGGTGATCTGTACAAAGAAGATAATGAACCGTTGTGTCAAGAATTTGCAGAGTTTTTTTTATTCGATTTTCTGAATCTACGTATCTTGAAACGTAAACCAACAAATTTTGAGGGGGGGTTAAAATTTTTTTTTCTTTGGGCGATTCCAATGGTTCATTATCGAAGATAATAAACCAAAATTACAGTTGACCATACTTCCCCTTGATCCCCACAGTACCCTGATCAAGACGAAGCAATGATCCAATCCAATCCAAATTTAAGAATTTAAGAATCTAGTGCATGTCATCGATCACACCATAGTCGCCTGATGGGCAATATTATGTCAATAAAACATTGATTTCTGAGAATGTGCACCAATATATTTCAATCAATCAATCAATGTTTTATTGACATAATATTGCCCATCAGGCGACTATGGTGCAAGCGTGTAAGGTGTTTTAGTTGGGTGTGTGTGCGTGATGGTGTAGGAGAGGAGCTGGTCAAGTGGCGTCCACTTCTTAATCGTCCACTTCAATCAATCATTTATTCACAATATTGCCTGGTAGGCTAATGTGGGGAGGGAGTGGTGTTTGTGTTAGTAATATGTTGCTTGGATTGTGTCTTGATGTGTTTATGGGAGTGTTGCGTCTGAGATGTTGTCCCTCAGCTGTCTCCTCTTCAGCCTACGACTTTCGGTTGGTGGAGAGCCCGAGATCGCTGCGACTTGAGGGTACATACTTGAGGGGATATATCAATCCAATTGGTAAATTCTAATTGGGCTGTTATTGGGCTGCAAATAGAAAATTGAAAAAGGTAGACTTTTGCTTGTAGCCAACTTATAACTTGTACCAAATTATTGGTATCCAGAGTTTTTGGTGTTTTCGGAATCAATCACAAATTGGTTGTACCACAGGACTACAATAATTGGTTGGACCACAGAACTACAATTATATTCAATTGGTATACGTTTTCTAAATTTCCAAATGATTGTTTATTTTCGACAATTGACCATTAGAATCGACTAAGACTGTACTGTGAACCTATTGGCTTTGAAACTATTGGCGTTTTACAACGCCCCGACTTTGAAGTTGTTCGTGCGGGATCAAGGGCGGGTTGTGGGGATCAAGGGGAAGTATGGTCAACTGTAATTTTTATGGGTCGCTTTGTCTTGATAATGGTACTGTGGGGGATTTAGTCCTAGTCCAGCAGAGTGGGTGCGTTGTCCCTCAGGACTCTTCTCCTTAACCTACGTTGACCATGAGGCGGCGCTGGCCCAGCAATGTAATCAATCAATCAGTCAGTTTATTCACAATATTGCCTGGTAGGCTAGTGTGGGGAGGGAGTGGTGTTTGTGTTAGTAATATGTTGCTTGGATTGTGTCTTGATGTAATCTTGCCAACATAATCTTGCCAACACAATCACAACCACCCACACAACTGGGAGACGTGGACACAATAATACCTCCCACCCGCACAAATTCACAAATTCCCACAAGTAATAGGTTTGCACCATTAGCGGAGCTGTCACAGGAGGAAGCTCGTGCACCAGATACGCAACATCCTAGGCCTCCTCCGCTATTTTTATCTGCTTCCACAAACTTTTCAGAACTTTTAGGCCATTTGATTAGCGCAATTGGACGATAAAAATTTCAATCAATCAATCAATCAATGTTTTATTTACATAATATTGCCCATCAGGCGACTATGGTACAAGCGTGTAAGGTGTTTAAGTTGGGTGTGTGTGCGTGATGGTGTTCAAAAATTCAAATACACCTCAACTCTGAAATACATTAAAGTATTGTGTTCTGATGTTGAGGGTTATCGAAGAATGTCGGTGCTGTTGAAACGAAAGGACATTGAGTTCCACTCATATCAGTTAGCCGAAAAACGTGAACTAAGGGTTGTAGTCAGGAATTTGCACTCATCAACAGAACCCGAATTGGTCAAGGCAATGTGCACAACTTCCGGATTCGGATGGTCAGTGGCTCTTGTCTGCAGGACTCCATAGCACTTTCTGATCCGTTCCTGCACCGTCCCTACTCCCAAGTCGTTGTGGAGCACATCGTTCCGTACAAACCATGGGGTGCCACAAATTAGCCGTAATATCTTGTTTTGCTGCATTTGAATTTTGTTCACTGAGGTGGCGGCACATGCCGAGCCCCAGAGTTCGCATTCATAAGCCCAAACCGGTTCGATAAGCGACGTGTGTTTTTAGCTGTAGTTCGTGCTTGCAGATTTCATCCCCTGGTAAGTTTCTACTTCTAAATCATTGCGAAGATCGCGTCAACTAACGAACCGGGGAGCGTCACAAATTTGCAGTTCTTCTGAAGAGTGGAAATAGAACCTTGTAATTCCGTAGCTCCGTCTGTTCTTATTTTTTTACCCTTCAAGGTTTTTCCTTAACTCCAGCAAGACTGTGATGATAGCATTGCGTTTTGAGGCCCAATTTCTTCTTTCTCTGGCGAGGTGTTACGCTCCAAATCTCGGACCCTCGTGCTCACTTAAGTATTTTATTTTATTTTTTAAGGTAAAACCCGAAAATTAACCACGTCGGTGCATTTAGCGACAGAAAAACAAGGCAAAAAAAGATGTTTCAGGAGAACGCGGACTGGGGGCCTGTTGGGGGCGTGACCAGCACTTGGCAATCATCATTACCGCTCCGATTTCGGCGTCCAACTGAAAAACGGTCTCGGGGACGTCGCTGGCTCTCGTTGTAAACATAGCAATGAAGAAATTGGCGACCCTACTACGATGGTGGTTTGGACGATTTTGGTAGAAAGGATCGTATGATCGCACAATCTCAAGTTCCGGATTTGCACACTCTAATTCTGTTTGAGTAACTCGGGCCAGGCTCTCGTGATGGAAGCCCCATTCACCTGAGGCCCAATGAATATATCGCCCTATACTTTACCGTTTTGGAATTTACAAACGAAGCCGCCGCCGGCGTGTCTAACTTCAAGACTAACTTCGTGTCTAACATACTTCTTATGTTCTAATTTTCTCTTTACACACGAGGCTTTTCGACTTTCTTCCCCTCAAGGTTTGTTCCGGATTGGAGCCCAACATGTTTCTAACGCCGTCATTTCCGTGCACCCGATTTCAGGATGTGGACTACTGAGTTTTTAACCTTTCGTGTCTCAACTGTATGTTACATGTTTGGAGGCAAAACGTAATTGATTGCTTAAAAACTCGGTAAAATTAATTCTGGATTTAGGCCATAAAACGCTACTAGAATACAAAATCGTTATTACAACCGCGTATAGTCGTAGCTGATGATAACATTAAATTTTGTGCCCAGCGAAAACATGTACTTACATTATCCATTACACCTCTGTCATCCGAGTGGAAAATAATAAACTGTTGTGGATGACTATGAAGCGATTTTTGGCCCGATTCTACCCGATATTTGGTTTTCTATACATTCTAAACAACACAGTGAAACAACGATCTCATCCATACTGCCGTCGATAATGGTTTTCCCCAAGTTTGTATAACACTCACTTTGTACTTAACAGTTTGAGTTTACTTGTCGTTTATCCACCTTCTCTCGCTGTTACGCCGACTTCGACTTGTTTCACCACGAATCGGTTCGAGCCGGTCGTAAACTGTTTGCGAATGCTTACTCGCGTATACTTCCCTGGGTATACATTACCTTCCCCGTTTATAGCCCAAGAGGCTGTGAGCGTTGTTATTTACAGTTTTACTAAACCGCAGTTGCTTCGTTTATATTTTCAAGCTCGAGTCGCAATGGCAAAGCCCCAGTCTGTAGTCTGTTTGTTGCAACCTCCGAGAGGGCGCAAAAGTAGGGGCCGATCTGATTTTAGATACCGAATCTGAAGGTCCCACTGCTTTTTCACTCACCAGAAACCACTTCCCTTGACTTTCCTTTGATTTCCATTGGACTATCAGATAACTTTCACATATTGAAAGCTTGCCATTAATCCTCCTCTACTATTTCACCAATTACAAACCAATAATATCACTCATTTCTACTATTACACATAGACAAAAATAAGAAAACTAACAGAGCAAAATGTCAATAACTCTCAGTTATAGGCTGTTATTATGTATTTGCAGAGTTAAAAAAACTAACACTACCAGCTTAACCTATCTAAACCGTATTCATTTATCTTTCTTGTTCTCAGCTGCCAAGTCACTGTAGACTATTCATTTTTGAAATGATAAGTACCTACCTTGGATAAGTACCTACCTATACGCAATAACAGGCCGGTAATCAAGGGTCAGACAAGAAGGTCTTAATGTCCTAATCTATCAACCTAATCAATTAATAGACATTATTGAGTGTTCTACTCTTAGTTTTCAAGTATTATAACCTTCTTTACATTCATCACAGGCATGATAGAAGGAACCTAATAGCTTCATACGTAAATACCTATAAATACCCAATAAGTTTAAGATTGCCCATGTTGAATGAGATGTTTCTAACATTAAATTTGATAGTAAACCAGTTCTTTTTGGAAAATTTGTTCATATAGCCATGCTGCATGACAGTCGCCATAATTTATACATCGCCACAAAAGACGTGATCAAACAAGTTGAATACACACGATAAGAATTATTAGGCCTTCTTTTAACGAACCCCTTGTATATTTTGTACTATACGCGTATTATTCTCTCCCTTACGTACCTAATCCATTGTTTTATGGTTGGTGAATGTTTACACGTTATTTGATACGTCATGCCACGCAGTACGTTTTGACGCTTATACGAATTGGTCCCGACCTCGCTGAACAATATAAAACCGTTGTTTTTCTGATCCGCTCCCCATTGTTTGGATCGTCCGTTTACTTTGGGTTCTTTACGACTGTTTGCGTTTTCCCTCTTATTTTCGTACCGGATTGTTTTTGCGAATATTTCCACGCTCGATCAACTGCGGCAGAAGATAACTATCGACCTTCTACCTGATCTTGAAGAACAGATTGGTTCAAGTTGGTGGTATTTTTATTAATAACCTATTTTGTTAATAAGCTGGAACTATTTCCTGGGAACGTGCGGTAGGTAATACCGGTTAGAGCGAAATATGAATTTTGAGTACCTATTCGAGTTCATCGCTTACCGTTTGAAAATGGTTTCAGATTCGTGTAGTTTTCGAGTACTTGGAAATGCAACTGTGTAAACTTTGATTTAAGGATTTTATAGCTCCCCAGCCCTCTACCCTCCCTTATCCATTATAATAAATTATATGATTGATCACTGAATAAAAAAAAAAATAAAATAAAAAATTAAAAAAACTGTGTAAACCGAATCTTACCCACTAAATGACTTCTTACTACGAGAGTACTTTTCCTATGAAAATCTCTGAATCGGTTTTTAACATGGATATGCTTTTGGGCTGGGGGTCATTCTAAAATTTGTGACACCAAAAAATGCAACGCAACGTACGAGTCTACTAACCGACAATACAACAAGCTTACTTGCCTGGGTACTTGTAAATTATAAATGTAAAGATGTAATGTAAAGATCAAAACGTTCTTCGGAAATCAAAGAACAGCCATCGAATTCATCCCATCCACCGGACCATGGCAATTTTCAAGAACAGGTAAAACTTTCTTCTTTTTGAACAAGATTTAGATATTTTCCTACTGAACTCCACATCTGAATAGCTGCCCACTCCAGGTTACATTCACTTGACATATTGATTCCACGTATCCTCCCGCGAGATTAGTTGCAACTCGCACGTGTATGGTGTCGTAAACTTTATCTCATTCATCACACTCGTAAGTAAGCAAAGATATAATCCCATAAGATCCAAATAAATCCATAACGCAACACGTTAATCCATTAAGAGGAACTCCAGCCATTGACGAAACTTCGAAAAGGGTTCCTCGACCCGAAGCTTTTTTTTTCGACTGTTATCGTGAGACAAGCCTTATTGGATGTTTGGCATCCGCCACTGGTATTAATGCTATTAGCCATAGGTGGTCTCAAGTGCACTCTTCTATTTCTGTAGGTTTATTGACGTTTTGGAATGGATGTCTGGCCAGGCGAATGGTGGTTTCTATTAATATTTGGTATCTTTAAAAGTGAGTGAGACGGATGAGGTCATTTTAAGATGGTTGGTGGCTTCGATGTTTCGACTTGGTAATTGCTGCCCACTATTCACCTGAAACATATCAAAATGATGGTGTAGTAATTTTTACTGAATTCATTCGGTGTTTATTTGGAAATTCTAGCCATAATAAGATATAAACTTGTCGAGTGACCTTGCCATAGCCCAGCGAGTGTGACTGTTTTCCCCATTGTCACCCCTTACCTATAAGCAAATTTTCGAAAAAAGGAAGACTTTGTTCTCAGCCCAAAATGTTTAAAACTAGAATTTCTGAAACATTTTCATACCAAAATCCGTTCCAGACCATCCTGAATTCACTGCCAAAAGACACCAAAAGTCATATGCTTATGTATGTGTCATTCCAGACGATAACTTTCGATAGAGTTGAGATAAAGAGCTCAAATTTGCAGAAAAAGGCTGTCTAGGGAATCGAAAGGCTAATTCGTAGATGGGCCGAATCAGGCCACTCTAAGGGGGGTTTTGGGGAATTTTAAGGGGTGAACAATTACCCATAAATTCCAAACATGACTTCACCATCGTTATTTCCGCGAAAATTCGCTCTTTGCTATGTCTTGTACTTCTTCATAAAGGGGGTGGGTATGAGTCACCAGGCGAAACTACTGCTGGGATTCGTTCCACCAAAGTGGAAAAGAAAAGGAATGTTACACTTAGGCCTCATCATTCCGATTAGGTACTGAAAATCGCTGTAACCGGTGATTCACCCTCCGAGGAGGGCAACTCGTAAATCACATCTTCAGGAGCGTTGTACAAGAAAACTGCTACGGATGAGAAGTGTTGGTTAATAGGTAGGGATGGGAACCGCAAACTCTAGTATCGATACTAACGGTATCGATACTCGTTTTTTTGTTTCAATACCAGGTATCGATATATTGGTTAAAAAATATCGATACTGAACAATATTGAAAGTATTGAATCGAAGAATTCCCGGGTAACCCAATGGTGCCCTTACTGACAAGGTAAAATGGAAAAACCGCGGGTTAAATTCAAAATGTAGGTATTTATTAATATGTATATTTTATCATACATACATTTCACATGTAATAATATATTATGTGTATGGTATAAGTCAAATAAATAAAATCTAAAATTATTTTTCCCCATAGACTAGTTTTAACAGTTCGGACGGCACCGACACATATATTATTACAAGTCATTTATTCAAAGTCAAATAAATATAATCTGAAATGAATTTTTTTCCCACAGACTAGTTTTAACAGATGCTAAGAAAACTCTTTGAGATAAATGTGTTGGCGTCAACCTGTTACCATAATCATCCATTATTCGGCCACACAGGGAAAACAAGCGTTCGGACGGCACCGTAATACACAACACAGTAATAATTACTGAAGTATCGATACTTTTGATTCAATACATCGAATATTTAGTATCGATACTGCTTAAAAGCAATACTAGGGAGTATCGATACTTTTTTAGGAAAATATCGAGTATTGAACACGGGATACTTCTATCATTATTATAGAAGTATTGAACACGGGATACTTCTATCATTATTATAGAAGTATTGAACACGGGATACTTCTATCATTATTATAGAAGTATCCCGTGTTCAATACTCGATATTTTCCTAAAAAAGTATCGATACTCCCTAGTATTGCTTTTGAGCAGTATCGATACTAAATATTCGATGTATTGAATCAAAAGTATCGATACTTCAAAATATCGAGGCAGTATTGCCCAACCCTATTAATAGGGACAAATCAAGGTTGAAAAGGTCGATCCCCTTCTGAATCAACCACACCTGGACGTCGGAAGACGACGAATCTTTGTGAGTCAACTTCGAACCTGTGGGGGTCTTCAGGGTGAGTCAAGCCTTCATCAGTTTTGCTTAGTTGTTTTTCTTCACGTTTTGTAATGGGGCTTTGGAAGCTGATGCCGAATCAACCGTGGCAGCCATTAGGAAAAACTCTGCAAATTCTTGACACAACGGTTTATTATCTTCCTTGTACAGATCACCCTTCTGTCTAGATCACTAGGTCTAAATGTCAAGATCCTAAATGTTAGATTAATTATTATTATCAATTATCACTAATTATTAACAATTTTATCAAGTACCTAGAGAAAATTATTATAATTTATTGTTAGGTATCAATAATTTGTATTCATTATTAATAATTATTATTATTAATTATGATTAATTAATACGATATAATTCTGGGGTTTTTAATACTACGTCGGTAATAATTTTTCTATAAAAGAAGTACCTACCAACAAACATTCGAAATTACCTTCATTTCAGTAGCACGAAACGCACCTCAGAACAACAAACTCGACATCACTTAAGCCATATGATGTTCCAAAGAGCTTTTAGTATGAATATGGACCTGTATTTCAACAGTTTGATTCACGATCGGGTTGTGAGGCACAATCTTTGAGCCGTCATTGTGAACGAACGGCTGGTCGTACAAAGCTGCGGATGGTCTTAAAAAATTCTTAGGAATAAACTCTATCTAAATATGAAATAAAAAACATATCGTTCTATATGAATTTTTCGAGATATGGAATTTTCAAAATTTCAAAATTCGTTTTGAACCCCTTCCCCTTGACCTAGGGTTATGAAAAGTTTCGAGGATCATTGTGGGGCTGGTCCAAACCCAGAAACCAAATTTCGTAATTTTAGCTCAACGCTAACTGGGCAAAGTGGCGCGGACGGCGGACGGCGGACGGCGGACGGCGGACGGCGTACGGCGGACGGACGGATTTTTTTTTATTCGATTTTCTGAATCTACGTATCTTGAAACGTAAACCAACAAATTTTGAGGGGGGGTTAAAATTTTTTTTTCTTTGGGCGATTCCAATGGTTCATTATCGAAGATAATAAACCAAAAGGGTATATCTGATATGGCTCGGAGGTCAAGAGAGCTAGGAAAGTTTTTGTTCCGCCTTGGGTCACCTTTTTGTCGTACTCACCACCTGGGTCATTCACTGTCCGTCATGAGTCATCGGGTTTTTTTTAAAAATCTGATATCAAGGTGAAAGTGTTGCATAAAATCCGATCTTGGAAATGAGAATGCAGGGGATCCCAGTTGGACTTGGGTATCACATACTTGGGAATTTTGATGAATCAGAAACAACGCCATCGTGCCGTACTGACAATAAGTTCAAACGAATACTTGAAAATTCTACACGCAGTTATTTATTACTATTGTACTTCATAGTTGAATCCATTTAGTTTGAATGTTTCTAACATAGAGAAAATGTGTCATTCAATTTTGAATTGACATTCGTAGGGATGGAACATGTTTTAGCCTTCACATAACCTGGCTGAAACCGTCCGTTAAGCTAATCTATTTTTATGCTATCCACTCTACGAAGCTGCAATTTGGCATGTAGCATCGTTAGGACTTACACTTTTAGCAGCATATGGCCTGGATCGGTTGATTGGCTGCTAAAGCTAATTTCTATGCTATTCACTCTATGAAGCTGTAATTTGGAATGTAGCTTCCTTAGGACTTTAACTTGACGCTGCCCAGGCTCCATATCAGCAGACAGGCTCCTAAAGCTAATCTCTATGCTATTCATACTATGAATCTGTACTTTGGTATGTTGCCTCCTTAGGACTTACACAGCAGTATAGGGCCCAGGATCAGCTGAGTGGCTTCTAAAGCTAATTTCTCTGCTATTCTCAGTATGGAGCTGTGATTTGGTATGTGTAGTATCCTCCTTCATGATTATCACTACCTTTTGGTCATAATCATATGTTTATTTGTTTTATAATCATCTGTTCATGAACAGATGAATAGATGAATCTATTCTCCGTATGTTCCAATTTTCCAATAAAATTCATTCCTGGTTGAATCTTGTAATGTGAAGTGTCGTTCCTACTTAACCACTAATACATATTTCATATATAACAGTATGTAGCCTCCTTAGGACTTTGACTTGACGCTACCCAGGCCCCGTATCAACTGATTGGCCCCTACAGTTAATTTCTATGCTATTCAATCTATGAAAGTGCAATTTGGTATGTAGCCTCCTCAGGACTAACAATGAATATTGGGCCAGGATCAACTGAGTGGCCCCTACAGCTAATTTCTATGCTATTCACTCTATGAAATTGTAATTTGGTATGTAGCCCCCTTAGGACTTTAACTTGACGCTGCCGAGGCCCCGGATCAGTTGAGTGGCTAAAACATGTTTTATGCTTAAAGATATTTAGCCGTAAGGCTCAAAAAGAATGGGGAAGGGGGCCTGGTATTTCACCTTGAAATACTTTCCTTGTTGGTAGATTTGGATTTTTATTCGATGAATTGGGTTTTTATTCTCTTAGTTTTTGATTGTTTGCCTACAATATTTCCAAGTTCCTATGTATTTCGGAGATTGTTCGAAAACGATGTTTCTAGGGTGTTCAGACGTTTATCTTACTCTTACTCGTAACTTCGTGGTAGATAGTTCACTTGAAATCCAATACACCGTGCATTGGTAATTCTGCATTGTTTGATGCAATTACCTCAACTATTAGGTATGCACTAGCACAATCTCATGAAGCATAGCTTCACTTATGAATCATGCGCAAATTGTTTGTGTTGCGTTGGTGATTGTATTCAACACCATTCAGACCAAATACAATGGTTACCTTGGCAATCGCAGCAACACATTCCTAGTTGTTTTCCTCCCGTCCGTATCAAAAGCCTTGTCAAGCAACCGTCCTTGCGGAGATGGCCATTTCCACGGATAAGGTTTGTTGTTCCCTGACATCCCTTCTCCGCGCATTCCTCCGCCTACGGCGAGCGTGATATCGTTTGAATTGTGACCAGGGCTGGTGGTTTATTATCGCACTGTCGGACGTTTGTCATTTCAACTGCTCTAAATGGTCGTTCGGCGTTCCAAATTCATCAGCTTGTGCTTGTCCCCAAAACTGTGTTAAATTTTCAACGACAGTGCTTCTTTTTGCGAATTTTCGAAAAGAAAGAATTGTTCTCTGTCCAAAATTTGTAAACTCGAATTTCCGAAAACATTTTATACTGAAATCCGTCCCAGTCTGTCCCGAAGACACCAAGATGCATATAATATAATATTATTATACATACATAAATATATATATTATATATTCATGTATGTGTCATTCCAGACGATAACTCTCGATAGATGGCAGAATCGGGCGACTCTAAGGTGGTTATGGTGAATTTGGGGGGGAGGGGAGGATTACCCATAAGCTCCAAAAATGAAACAGTCTGACGAGTGACACCTCTTTTTAAAGAAATCCTTTCTTTAAAGATATCCCGCGATTATTATTAAAGATATCCTTTCTTTAAAGATGTTCTTCGCGGTTCATCTGCTCTAATGTGATAACGGAACGAGATATCGCGATTCTGACTTCACCACCGTGTTCAGCGTTGAAAAACTGAGGTGTTACTCGGCAAAATTTCTCATAAAACCCGTAAAATAGAGACACTTTACGAGTACATAAGACCTTCGAAAATTGGCTCTTATAGCCATGCAGATAGGGAAAATACTCCTTATTCTGAAGAAAGTCCTTGACTAAACGATTCCATTGGTTCTATACCTTTAAAATCGATTTTTTGAACATAATGGTATCATTATTCCTTTCGCGAATTTAGGTGATCAATCAGAACGATTTCTTGTTCTTCGCACTCCTGATTAATTAATTGTCACTCTACCCACAGCCGTGCAACGCCCTGTTGATCAGCTAGTGGTGCGTCGTTCGTGTTCTACTTGATTGCATTTAATTGATCGGACAAGGTTCAGTTTCAGGTTGTAACTCGTAACTACTCATGTTGACAGGTATTAATGCATAAAACCAAACACACTCAGTCGTTGTTGGGGTTGTACCAATTGGAACATTCATAATGGTTCGTAAAGGACTTCATTGCCTGAGCGGTTCATGAATATGAATAAACTTTGCCGCTACATTACTGACCTTTTCTGTACTTGATCCTATTGAACTGCGTCACCTCACGACGACGTTTGACACCTGTCTACCCGATTATTAAACACATAAACGTACTCGACTAAAGTTAATTTATTCACCCTCAGGTTTCTTTTGAAAATCAGGACTCTACGGTCACTGACGGAGTTTCGACACAAGGACATCCCCGTGATCTTGAACTCGAGTGAACCGTCTTCTGGAGGATACTCGCGTAATAGTTTTGCCCTAATATTCGACAATTTTCTGTATTGTTCAGAATATTCGACGAAAACCACCGCCCGTCAAAAAAAGCCACGCAAGACCGTGAACCAGACTCGCATACGTGATTTTCATGCAAATCGGTTATTGGCCAAACAGGGAGACGGGGAACAATGGAAAAATCTTCTTTTTACTCGTCTGCGTTTGTGAAAACGATCCCCTATTATTAGACGCAAGGATGGTCTAGTCGAGTTATGCCAACAAGCTTGGTATTTCCTCGCGTAATGAAACCAACATTTAGGTGACAAGTTCGTCGTAACGTGTGATTATAGAGAGTTCCTAAGGGGACATTCCTACGGACATAAGTTTGAACTTATCTCAACTGCGCATGCGCGTCGGCTGTGTTCGGACACATCGCTTCAAGTCGACCACAACCGGCCACATACATGTGTCCATTTCTCTCCCGGGTCTCAACATTTAAGAATCGAATTTAACCTTACTCCGGGATAACAGTGCAGCGCCTTTTGCCGCCTAACAAATCGACGTGCGACATCAGCCCTTCGAGATAAAACCGCAACAAATTATCAAGCACTCCCGACATGTTCAGAAGATGAATCAAGAAAATTGAGCGATGAACGGGTGGGAAGATCAGAAAAGCAGTGGAATGAATGGATTTCGCGTTGTGCTAAGGTGACTTGACGTTACTTGTACATGTGTCCACTTCCGCCAAACTGGACACATTTGGTTAGCATCCAAAAGTTGCTCGCCATAGATGTGGCCACTAGATATGGCCACATCTGAATGAACATATCTCTTAGGAACTCTCTTATGACTAACAGAAACCTTCCAGAAAACAAGAATTAAACAGAAAATATTCGCTCAAATGAAGAAGTTTTGGTGTGTGCTAGTAGTAATAGCCTCCCTGTCTCACCGATGATTTGGCTTTGCTATTTAAAGGTAGTTCATGGGATGAGGTATTTGAGGACGCAAACCGCCATTCGGTCACTGTCTATGTATAAATAGCTAACGGAAAATGATTTGACTATAAATGTGAGTAAAACGAAGTACATGAGAGAAGGAAGAAGTTAGGAGTGAACTGAGGTGACATTTGTGTAGTTATGAAGCTGCATGGAGCTGCGGTGTATTGACTAAGGTGTGTTCTATAAGATACTCAGGGGTTAGATGGGAGGAACAGAGAAAAGTCTGAGAAATGTCCTAAATCAATCTACCGTCTTAGCAATGTACGCGGCTTTAGTATGAGTACAATCAGCTTTGTCATTCGGGATTTTAGTATGGGGTGGGGGGGGGGGGGCTTACAAGACTGCTTTATCCTCTGTTCTTGAGGCAAAAAGCCATTTTCAAGAGTTCATGCAGCATGAGTTCATGAGCAAATTTCGTATTACCGCCATAACCGTTTTGACATAAAACCACCATATTACAGAGTGTAAAGAATGTAGTCACAAAACGTTGCCGAGTAGGTAACACATCAGTTTATAGATTTTTGTGAAGGCAGAATTGCGATATCTCATTTCGGTAACAGATTAGAGCAGAATGGGTAATCCCCCCCCCCCCCCCCCTACGACATTAGCCTTTCAATTTCCAATACAAATACGAACTTTTTATCTCGATTCTAACAAAAGTTATCGTCAGGAATGACACATAAAGTTTTGATATAATAATGTTTCAGAAATTCGAGTTTAAGAAAATTTATACTGAGCACAATACCGAAAATTCCGTAAAAGGAACATCAGTTAGCCTTGAACTGTCAAACACTCTTCTGACGAACATCTATTGTTGAATTAATTTGCTATTGTAAGATTTGCAAGCATAATTTTAATTTTTGAGCCTTAAGAAAAGTCTTGAGCCTTTTAAAACAAGGGAAACCCCGAATAAAAGCCAAAAGAAAATTTGTTTGACAAACACAGAAGTGAACAAAATAAATATAAGTTAAAATTTGTAAGTATGATGAATGGTATGTACCTGTTAGGCATAGCTTTCCATTCAGCAATTGCCCTTCCACATCACAAAGCCTTGTTAGGCTTTAAAGTGGAAGGGTAATAACCGTAATAATAATTCCGGGTAATAACCGTAATAATAATAAGGGTAATAATAATTCCGTTGTATATAACACTATATATAGTGTTATGTAATTAGTTTTGAATCATTGGAAATAAATATTTACCTATCTATCTATCCCTGACACTACTTGAGGCACACGAGTCCTTTGTGGAATATTTGGAAATAATTTATTTGAATGGAAAAGGAACGATTTTTTTACTGTAATGACGATTTTTGGTGAACCGTTGTAATGTGAACAATTATGTTTCTCCACCTCGAGTCGCAGAAAAACGAGAGGCCTGTACTCGTAATATACTCGTAATATGAAACTAGGGAAATAAGATATTATTTTACTCCCATGTGAGCTCAAGACTCAAAGGACTGCAAAAGTGCTTAAGAAATCATTAAAAAAAACTTGGTAGAATCCGATAGGTTTAGCTGCAGTGTTTTCAAAAAAGAACAACCACTTTACAACAGAGAAGCAAATAGGTCCTGGGCGAAAGAGCCAAGGACGACCACATCTTTGGCGCCTAGCGCCTCTACAGGCGATCGCACAAAGAGTTTCTCTAAATTAATGACCGTCATTTTGTAATTACGAGCATTTTAAATATCTCGTGTACCTTTTCCGATAATGTCCGCAGCGATAAATGTACAAATAAATAATTCATTAGGCGATCCGATAATTGAGAATCAACACCATTCCAAGGCCACTTTGTCTCAGCTTTCGCATCCTGAACTTGAGCTCAAGCGATCAAACGAAATTATATTTGGAATTTTGCTTCCAAACCACAGAGTTTACATTTTGACATTTTATGTCTTTACTCTGGCACATAACTCGAAAAACGTTACACAAAAGCGTCACACGAAATCGTCACGAAAATTTCTGATGATTTTTGCTTACAACCGATTCGTTGCTACGGAACTTTCTCTTCGCCAGTTATCATCGTACAAAAATCGTTCACCACTCGTTGGATAGCTCTCGATTTACCTAACCATATAACCACTGCGGAGTGCGTGGCCGACAAGCTGCGGTATGAGCGTGATTGTTTAAATAATTGTTTACACACAGGTGATCATTCTCAATCATTTATATTTATGATGAACCCTACAATTAAGTATAACAACTACGCTACTGGGGTAGGTGATGTAGCATTGTTCGAAGGTTCTTTAATCACTTCTTTAAAGACATAAAATGTCCCAATGTGTTGCAGACTCGTATGCAAGCATTTAATTCTCGACTGTATCAACAACAGGATGGAGTTGACATTCTTTTGACATTTTCATGTCTTTTCTTTGGCACATAAACTGAAACGGGAAAAATTTGTTTCCTTGATTCACCCTTTCCCTCAGATCACGTCAGAACACAAGCGACAGGCGGGCCACTACGTCAGACGCACCTATGACGCACGAGCGTATGACAGCTGGCAGGAGGCCAACTAGTACGTCAAAGCCTATGCCGTAAGAGCCTATGACGTCAGAGGGCTGGCTGGCTAGGTGATCGGGTTTTAATAAGCCTCTGGAATTCCGCGCTTTCATTTATTTTTATAGTACCAATAAATTTTGAATCCATTACTGTTATTATAGTCATTGAAGACACGCTAGGGTTTACTGCTGATTTTCCGCTGACAAGTATATTGACCGCCTCAATCGTTTAAGGGAACAATGGCATGCCGATTTTAGTAACAGAAGTTCATGAGAGAAGCCGATCTGGATTGAAGAAAAATGAAATGAATGAGAAATGATGACGAAAACTTCTGTGTAGTGAGATTTTTAGTGCTTTATCTGTCAACTATTTTCGGTTATTCAGCAAAACCACCTTTACTCCTTGGAAGCCAACGCTCTGCAATTTACTCGTACAGTCGTTCTGAACACTGTCCTAATAACTGAACAATAAGCATAATGTCGTAAACAGTATCGCCCATATACGGAAATCAGTTACAGGTCAGCTTCTACCATGCAATACCTTGCTATCGAATTCCTGGCCCAAAATTTCTAAAACCCTAATTTCCAACAAAATGTTACACCAAAATTCGTGCCAGACTATCCTGAATTCACTGCCAAAAGACACCAAAAATCCTAATATGATTTTTATGATATATTATGTGTCATTCCAGACGATAACTCTCGATAGAATTGAGCTAAAAATCTCTAATCTGCACAAAAAATCTTTCTTGGCAATCAAAAGGCTAAGTTTGACGATGGGCAGAATATGGTTACTCTAGGGGGTTTTGGGGAGTTTTAGGGTTGGAAAAATTACCCATGAATTCCAAAAATTAACACAATAACACCTTATTTTAAAGGGGTTTTTACGCTGAACACGATGGTGAAGTCAGAATTGCGATATCTTAATCCGTTCTCCAACTGGAGCACTTTGAAGATGAAGAAACGTGGTTGTTACTTGAGATGTTCTTCACGGTTCACGTGCTCTAATTTGATGACACCACCATCGTGTTCAGCGTCGAAATATCTATAAAGTGAGGTGTTACTCGGCAAAATATAGAGACAAAATGTGTTACGTAGTTATCCAATACTCTTTTGGAATTCAAAACTTTTTTGATCACCCCCTCCACTTATTCGTACGAATACCTACTGCTTCGACGATTCGCTCATACGATCATGCTGCATGACTGGAACTTATGGTGCGTATCGTGCGGTGCAATGAGGCCAGTTTCCTTGTAATACAATAATTGTAATTATTACTTAGTGCTGTCATTGAGTGGACGGCGATCCCCTCTCAACTCAAGGGGGCGAGGCAATGAGTAGCTTTGAGCGAAATCATCGGAACAATTCTGATCCACCTAGGTGGACAGCCGATGACGTCCGCGACGCCAAAAACGGCATTTGGACGAAAATTCAACCTGAAATGGTTGCTTACTTTACTTTACTTTTGGTTTATTATCTTCGATAATGAACCATTGGAATCGCCCAAAGAAAAAAAAATTTTAACCCCCCCTCAAAATTTTTTGGTTTACGTTTCAAGATACGTAGATTCAGAAAATCGAATAAAAAAAAATCCGTCCGTCCGCCGTACGCCGTACGCCGTACGCCGTCCGCCGTCCGCCGTCCGCCGTCCGAGGCACTTTGCCCAGTTAGCGTTGAGTTAAAATTACGAAATTTGGTTTCTGGGTTTGGACCAGCCCCACAATGATCCACGAAACTTTTCATAACCCTAGGTCAAGGGGAAGGGGTTCAAAACGAATTTTGAAATTTTGAAAATTCCATATCTCGAAAAATTCCCATCAAACGGTATGTTTTTTATTTCATATTTAGATAGAGCTTGTTCCGTATAATTTTTTAAGACCATCCGCAGCTTTGTACGACCAGCCGTTCGTTCACAATTACGGCTCAAAGATTGTGCCTCACAACCCGATCGTGAATCAAACTGTTGAAATACAGGTCCATTTTCATAACAAGCTCTTTGGAACATCATATGGCCTAAGTGATGTCGAGTTTGTTGTTCTGAGGTGCGTTTCGTGCTACGGAAATGAAGGTAATTTCGAATGTTTGTTGGTAGGTACTTCTTTTATAGAAAAATAATTTATCTATAAAATAATTATTATTACCGACGTAGTATTTAAAACCCCAGAATTATATCGTATTAATTAATCATAATTAATAATAATTATTATTAATAATAAATACGAATTATTAATACCTAACAATAAATTACAATAATTTTCACTAGGTACTTGATAAAATTGTTAATAAAATTAATTTTATAAAACTAATTTTAGTGATAATTGATAATAATAATTAATCTAACATTTAGGATTTAGACATTTAGACCTAGTGATCTAGACAGAAGGGTGATCTGTACAAAGAAGATAATGAACCGTTGTGTCAAGAATTTGCAGAGTTTTTTTTACTTCATTGAGTGGACGAAATATTTTTGTAAGAATTTGGAATTCATTGTGAACTAGAACGAATATCATCTCCGAAAAAGCGAAAATCCAAATATTTCATCCGAAGTTGTACCGAAAAGTGAGAACGAGAATTTGTTGAACTCTTCCACTGTCGGGAGAAAGTACAGGTATATACCTAGTCGGTATTCCTTTCTGGAAACCCGTTTTTGGAGGCCCTCGTCATTTTATGGACAGCGTAATGATCTTTCAAATCACTGCTATTTGCAAGAAAAAAGAACAAGACGCGAACAAAATAAAAATTTCCAATTTAACTAATTGGCGCGATGTTTTTTTTCGTGGAGGATCCGGTTTTGTACGATTCTTCAGAGGTGAGCGAAACGAGATTTCAGTCGTTCTTTAAAAAAAATCAACCACGTTGTTCAAAAGAGTACCATAGGACGGTAGAAGACCTCAGCTACGGAAAAATATTTCAACTATTAACCGATTTCACCGGTGATCCACCTTTCAATATGTATTCAAAGTGATCTTTTTCATTAGTCTTAGTATCAATTTCACCTGAAAATGGTGTATGTGTGATTGAATAGTATTGAATAGTCTACTCACACAGAGGCTTTGGTATTAGCCAATATGGCGGTTCTGCAGAAAATTAATTGTCAATGTAGAGTTAGCTCCTTTAATATGTGCTGTTTCTGTCCAAAATTTAAGTAATGCGGTGGATTTTAAGCTCAAAAGAGCCTCACAGGGCTTTAGAGGGCTGTACCAATTCAGACGGTAGCCAGAATGAAGTTGGTCCAGTCAAATTTGATCCCCTTGATTGATCATGCAGCGTCAGCATATAACCCCTCGGGATAGCTGATACAGAAGCTGTCCATAACTGATGCCCAAAATGCCTGCATGATGTGTATTGATGATATCTTCGATCGGTATGTTCGAAAAGTTTGAGAAGACATTTTGAATTTTTAGCAGATATTCGTTCATTTTAAACTTCACACCCCAAACATTTATTAAACTCTACGAATGCAGAATTCACTCATTTCAATTACGATCAGATAGAAACTTCAGAGTAGTAGAAATACGCGGATTACATCCTTCCAGTGACGTTGCATTGATGATTGAGGAGCTTAAACACAAGTTCAGATGGTTCCCGTGTGCCATCCCGTAACGAAAATCCAGTCATGCAGCATGGCTATAAGAGCGAATTTTCAAAGAAATAACTAGTTTTATGTCAAATGTCTCCATTTTACTGGTTTTATAAGAACTTTTCCCACCATTTTTTGCCGAATAACACCTCAGGTTATAGATTTTCCAAAGCTGAACACGATGGTGGAGTCAGAATTGCGATAATCTTTGAAAAATTTGATTATTCAAGACGATGTTTTGTGAAGGGATATTTTAGGGGGTTGGTTGGTTGTGTGCTCTATTTACTTGATGATACAGTAATTTCCACTGCAGCTGTCTTATCACGAGGTGGTCTAGGAAACAACATAATTTCCCCATCATCCGCCGCCGTCCGTCATTACGGAGGCTGCCGAGGCGATCCGTTTCCCATCCGTCAAGGTGCCCATAACATTTTCTGTGATAACACCCTCTTGGTCGGGTATAATGCTTGGTTAAGTTCCTCCCATCCCCTCGCTTTAGCGTATTAACTCCTCGGGGTCCTCATAAACACGATTATCACGCGCGTTCTTTCAATTTACTCACGTAATTTCCCGATAGGGACCCCGCTATCATTGTCAGGGACCTTCAGTTAAACGTGGATTGCCCGATAGTGCAAATATGTATTATGAAATAACCGTAATACCTCCCCTTATCATCGTTATAAGGCTTCAGTAAACTGCCAAATCATTCGTTTATGACGAATAAATATTGTGAATGTTAGAAGATCCCATCCGTTGCACCCTGTTTCAGAACACCGATTTTTGAACGATTTTTGTACGATGATAACTGGCGAAGATAAAGTTCCGTAGCAACGAATCGGTTGGAAGCGAAAATCATCAGAAACCCGCGTTACATTTCTCCGTTGCATGTCCCGCGTTGCATTCCCGCGTTACATTTTCGAGTTTATGTAGCAAAGAAAAGACATTAAATGTCAAATATATTTTGGACGGAACTTTATCTTCGCCAGTTATTATCGTACAAAAATCGTTCACCACTCGTTGGATAGCTCTCGATTTACCTAACCATATTACGTTAACCACTGCGGAGTACGTGGCCGACAAGCTGCGGTATGAGCGTGATTGTTTAAATAATTGTTTACACACAGGTGATCATTCTCAATAATTTATATTGTCAACCCGAATGCAAGCTTCATATAAGTTTCTGATGGGAGGGGGCGCAAAGACGTAAAATGTCCCTCGTGGTTGCGTACTTGTACGAAAGCTGTGCCCACCGTTTGTGTTGATTTTTTCCGAGGTAATTCTAATACGAGTATATAGAACTACATACCTCCTGACATGAACAACATCCCGAGTTGTGGAAGCCAAAATTCACAGTTAACGAGTAAACAACTACTGACCACATAATAGGTTGCAACGCTTGTTTTGATGAGCTACATGTTTAAACAGGTGCCAGTCCTCAGTGAATCAAAAGATTTCAACCTTTGTTCCGCGTCTAAAATGTATTCAAGAATCGAGTCCACTACAGTTCTTTGTTTAAATTTCCTAACAAAACAACGATTTTTGTCGCGCTAAATCGGTGTTCTGAAACACTGTGCATTGCTGGAGCAGCATAATGTGCCAACGAACACCTCGAATCCCGACCCACCAGACCAAAGACTCTCACTTGTACTTGAGGGTCGTGAATTACAATATTACGTGTTTTCGCGTTTTTTGCTCATGACTAAACGAATTAGAACCGAAGGTTTACATAAACTGATACCGTGAAAGTGGGTACTATAAGCTTTGAATGGGTCCGGTGGGCCGCCAACTTGTGAACCGTCTCGCCGGCGCCTGCTCCTTGTACAATCCCTATTGCTGGAGCCAGCCAACCGATCAGGAAAAGTACCCGTAATTAGTTGTCCTTGTATTGGGTACTTGTTTATTTAGCGACTTAACATAACTTTGTTTTGGCGTATATTTTGAAATAATGTTGCAAAATAGGCTCACTACTGTGTTGATGAATTAATTGACCGTAAAGTTGGTTGGTTCCATGAAGCCCAGGTATACCTGTAGCTTATGCTGTGCATTTCATTGAATCTACCAATAACTACTTATTGGTAACCTCTGCTACCTTTTACGGTGTATTATGATCACCTCCAAGGTGTAGATTACCTTCATCGGTGTCATCCTAAACGTTGTCATTGACCCTCCAATTGAGCTAATCGCTTAAACCGAGCGATACCGCCGCTGACAATAGACCCGGCCGGATTTTCGGTCGACAACCTTGTGCGAACGGAGGCGTTGAGTCTTTCCGAAACAGAAGTGACGGGCCAATAACATCTCAGTGAGGTGCTGGAGACGCTGTCGAACCCCTGACGATGTGTTTATAAATGTATATCCACCTTGCTCCGCCGTAAGGTAAGGTTGTTCGAAGGCTGCAGCTCCTGAGGCCCTCTCGTGTTAGTCATTATCGATTGACTAAACCACCTGGTTCCCGAATCGAAGGACGCTGGCTTCGGGTTTCACCTCAAGACTCTTCGTGAATATTGGTGAGAGGCGCTGAAGCTCGTTTCTGTGTTGAGGACCTTTTCTGCTGATTCCCATTAATCGATTATTTCCGTTGCAGTAATTTTGAGTATGTTGGGTACTGAAGGACAGCCAGCAATGAATAACCCACTTCCTTGTTAGTATTCAAGTTTGATTTTACTGTACATGGGTCATTTCCTGTCACACAGCTCTTGTGCCTACAGTTTTTTCATAGAAATTCCATTTTTTTGGGAGGACTTGATAGTACGGCCTCTAAATGAACCAACTAATTTGAGGTCAAAAAGTTTATTAGTTCCATAATTAAAATGAGTTAATTACCCCATTTTCTATTCCCTACTCATGTCACAAGGGGTAGGCAAGGAATTTTCCAGATTTTATGTTCCCACCAAGCCATGTTTTATTACTGACCAAAACCTTTTTAGTTGCGGGATACTCTCTTCTACAATAATATTTTAAGGAAAAAAGGAAATTTCACCAATTACATAATATGTAACATATTAGTACATTATTATTACATTATTACATATTATTATGTAACATAACATATTGTGTATTTTCCAGGTTTTATGTCTGTCACACAGTTTTTTCTCTCTCCCTACAATCTTTTGAAATCACCCCCCCCCCCCCCCGAACCCCTAGAATAGGATATTTCGTAAGGCAATACTGCTTCAATATAGCTGCCAGAGCACCACGTGTCGTTTTCATCCAAAGCCAGTAGTAGCTTTCAAGAAGTCAACAAGTGAGGATTTCACAACAGTATTTTAATACTTTCTTTCTCCCTACAACCACCTCATTAATTAAGGGAACTATTTAAATAGTTAAATAATAGGTAATCAATTATTGTGAATACTGCAGTCATGATGTTGTGTTTATTGTTTTTATAACAAAAATCTCCAATCTCTGTGCTGCATGACATGATAACCTCCAAAACCTCTCTCTCCCTACGACTTCTCTCCCTACAACTAATCGAAACATTTGGATTTGTAGGGAGATATTAAGGCTTACGTTCTGCACGGATAGGTAATTGGATATCAGACTGTCTTTTGACTAGGACAAATTTTCTCGGTATGTTCCTGAATGCGAGATTCGATAAGACTTCAATCTCAGCTCAACCGCCTAAACTGTAATTCTACTGTGGAGATCGTTTTCTTGTTGTGAAATATAATTTTAAAGTTCGAATTTCCATTGTTTTCTCTCTCCCTACAAACTTGAAATTTTCAATCATTATAGGTCACCCAAAAACGAGATGACCTATAATGAAAATGACCTACAATTTTGAAGAGACCCACATATCCTGCATTTTCCTCCTGCATTTGCTTGAGGCATTCGAGTAAATTAGTTAGAGCCTCGTCGGCATTATCAATCAAACCTGTTGCGTTCATAATCGATAATCAAAAGCATTAACGCTTAATTCTATCAACTGTTCTTACCTTCCACCTATTGTTTCAAAATTTGCTACATCACGTGCCAGCAATGAGGAAAGATCTCGGATATTCCGAAGAACCAATAAAAACTCACTAATCACAAATTACGAGTAGTATTCAGCTGACTCGCATCAACTTGACTAACTGAAACCACAATTCTCTCGCTATCAAAATGTCTCTACAAGCTCTTCAGGAAAACACTGTGATTGAGAATATTATGCCTAGAATTACTAGAATATTATAGAATATTATTCCTAAAAAAAAATCAATGTAAAGACGTATTTGCGGACCATTTTGACTTGTACAACATGCCCTCGGAAGTCAGTTTTGGGTTGGAAAGCTGAATGTTACATTGGACTCCTAATGTGCTTGATTGAAAATTTCAACGTTATTCCTTGATGAATTTGTTAAAAAGAAACAAATGTGTGATTGTGATTATTGTTGTGATACACGAGTCAGAAATCCACTAAGTCGTTGATAAATTACAACTATGACGGGTTATGAAGGAACATGACCTCGTCAATCAGAAGCAGCTATCAGGAAAGCTACTTAGCTGGCAATCGCTAAGAAAAACGGGAATAACATTAAAGTTGAAGGTCGAAGTTGGAAAGAAGGCAGAAGATGAGAAGAAAACGGGCAAACCACATCAAGCCGTAACCGTTCGCAGGGGCAATTCACCTTGGAGTATCGGGACGCTACGAGGAAGTCATTTGATACAGTAATAAGCGCATTTACAGAGTTTTCGGAGGTTGGGCGCCGTTTTTTTCACGGCAATTCCCAGGCTGGGAGATCTCACGTCAAAACCGAAGATCATCTTCAATTCCAATCAAATAGCTATCAACGTCTTTATCGTCGTTTCGTTGCTCATCATTTCTCTTGTAGTTGTTCCCTAAACACACAATGTCATATAAACGGCCTCGACCTAGTAGTAGGCATTCTTGAGACCAAGCACCTCTTGCACAAACACCTTTTGAAAAAAAAAAAAAAAATTAAAATTACCACCCCCTCAAAATTTGCTGGTTTACGTTTCAAGATACGTAGATTCCAAAAATCGAATTAAAACAAAATCTGTCCGTCCGCCGTTGCCCAGTTAGCGTTGCGCTAAAATTACGAAATTTGGTTTAAGAGTGCGGGGCAACCCCACAATGTTTTATAGGTCAATGGGAAGGGGTTCAAAACAAATATTGACATTTTGAAAAATGCAAATGCAACGGTATAGTTTTTAGTTCACATTTAAGAAGTGTTCAATGTTTAGCATTTTTCAAGACCATCCGGAGGTTTTTACGACCAGTCGTTCTTTCACAATGAGGGCACAAAGTTGGAGCAGATCAAAAGTCGTCAACTTGAGGGTGAATCGTGAGGCAGGGTTCGTACTGTCCCAGCTGGAACAGCACAGGGTTTTGAGATATCGAGATAATTATAATCTTAATTAATAATTATTAATAATGAACAATAATTATTAATCATGAAAGTAATTTACACTATTTGATGATAATTATTAGTTATTAATGGTAATTTATAATAATTATTATTATTATTCAATCACTTAGTGATCTATACAGAATCCTCCTTCTATAGTGATCTATACCGTTGTGTCAAGAATTTGCAGAGTTTTTAGTATCTCGCAAAGTACGAGATAAGTGAAAGGGAGATTCTCTGTGGGGGATCGTCTATTTCATAATATCAGTTTCTGGTTCATATTTACGGCACACGCGAATACGTTCACCTTTAGCAGATTCTAGTGATCGTCCTTGGTCGGTATGTGCTTCAATCCAGAGGGCGAAACCTTTGCCGAAAAAGAGGCAAGCGAAGAAGAAGGTAGCTATTACTTGGTAAATGACTTCCTCGTATCGTCAGTTATTGCAAGGTTACCTACGTCTTGAAAACACCACTAGGGAACTATACGGGAAAACTGCTGAAGCCTAGGAGCGACCACCCTCTGCATCCGCGAGACCGGGGGACATTTTGAACAGTTGTGTAATTTTATTTTATGAACGCCCTCCTTCAAAAATAAATAAATTTCTTGAGTAATGCGTTCACTTGACACTTTCTACACCCTGGAATGGAGATATTGAGAATGAAAACTCATTTAACTCATTTGCTCGGGAGGTCTGGGTATACGTATACGTCACCATTCGATTCAGCGTGAAAATTCACCATTTGATTCATTGTGGAATAAGTTGATTGATTGATTTCTGGAAATTGATTGATTGATTTCTGGAAATTGATTGATTGATTGTCACCATTGAATTCAGCGTCAATGTGCCTGAAAATAGGTACACGTTTTTTCGCATACAAACTCAATTTTCTCAAAAAGTTCCGTTGGAAAGCTGAGGCTTTTGCGCATTTTTTAGGCTTACAGGCTATAACGTATCACTAGAATTATAGCGACTAATGAGCCTTTAAAAAAGTGTTTTTTCAAGATTTGACAAAATTTAATTTCGGGCTCATGTTTCACCCTTTAGTGTTCCCTTCTTAAAATTATTGAGATAAGGTCGAAAACACGAAAAAAATCTTAAAAGTTAAATAACTAGGAAACGAAGCCTCTAAAAAAACTCTAGGAGGCACTTTTTGACGCAAATTAGTTGTAGAACACGTGAGTGAAGTTTTTCGGATCATAATCTGGACACCCTGTATAACATGAAGAAAGCCTCTTAACATGCATTAGGAAAATTAAAGAGCGATTCAAATACAGTGGCTATAACACAACCTTTCAATCCATTAGAAACATTCAAAATGCTCAGCCTTTGTGACTCGTTAAACTTCACTTTAATGGGAATTCTGTTCATAGAGAATATTCCTTATTCGTCCATTGAAATCGATGTAAGATTACCGTTGCCTATCTTCTACTCTTCATGACACCTTGTTAAAAGTAGTTAACTACACTCAATGTCAGAGATGAATCTGTTTTTCTCAACCAGTCTATCTGGTAATCAGTAAGGTAAAGGTTATCAAGACTACCCGTAATAGGGCAATGGGCACACGGGTCGCCCGACGGGAGGCAGCGTCATTCAGGATTGAATTCATTTCTGACGTATTGACATTGAGAAATCGATTTCTTATAGATCAATGAGTTGAACGCTTCAACAAATGTTGACGTGAGCTTAGTCTATGACCGGACCGTCACTTCTCAAATAACAACGACAGACATGATGAAAGTGCCGTAATGATCTGATTCATACGGAAATTAGTGTTCGTGCTGTGAATTGGACTTGACGAAATTCAATTTAGTCCAGTCAATCTAGACAAAAATGAGCGAATGAAGGAACTAAAAATACTAGTTCCAATTTTTTCAGGAGTGTGTAGAGGGGGGTCCCAAATCCCAGTACCGCGGGTTTCCATTTTTTCAGTTTTTCGCTCATTGCTCGAAAACGGTGCGTTGTTGTGAAAACTTGGACTTTTTGTAAGTACACACGTATGTTACCGAGTGCAACGTTTGGGTCATCCAATGAGAATTGTATGTGCATCGGATAATATTATTTATTTATAGGAGAAGTATGAATATGTAGTCCTTTGTAAACAGCATCGAATCGTACGACTTTCCCTGCAGCTGCCTCGAGTAATCCATCTTCATTGCTCACCAGATGGGGACATTTCAATGGAATAATTGCGTAATGACAGGCCTCGTTCGCCAGTTAGTCTCAACTAACATCAATACAACCCGAGTCAGACCTTCGTGTATTATGGAGGCGACTCTGCTCAACTGGAGTCGGTCAGGTAAAGCAACTCGGCGTGAAATTGTTAAACACCACGTTATGAAGTGACGACTTCCGCATAACAACACGGCATTATAGCAAGGTGGGCTTTTAAAAATGCAGCGGCCAGATAAACAGATTCGTTTCTATTACAACATCGCGTGTCTTGGATTATCTCGTTGTCAGGTTCAAATCTTCCCCATGAGCCAACAACCTACTTCACATGCTCGTCCTCGTGGCTCCAGACCACAACCACGATGAGAGTATCATCTGAGCTGTGGTCTGAAACCACGAAGACGAGACATTTGACATAAAACCAGTTGTTTCTTCAAAAATTCGCTCTTATAGCCATGCTGCATGACTGGATTTTTTTCGATATTGACACTGTAACAGTGGAGAAAGATATAGTTACCTACAGTGTCAATATCGAGAAGAAAAAAAATCCACAGTCATGCAGCATGGCTATAAGAACGAATTTTCGAAGAAACAACTGGTTTTATGTCAAATGTCTCCATTAAATGTCTCGTTGAAAAATCTACAAACTGAGGTGTTAGTCGGCAAAAATAGAGACAATGTTTATGATAAAATATGACCATATATATTATAAATTTTATAATAGGTATATATGGTCATATTTTATCATAAATAGTGTCTCTATTTTTGCCGAGTAACACCTCAGTTTGTAGATTTTTCAACGCTGAACACGATGTTGAAGTCATTCCGTTATGGGATTAGAGCAGATGAACCGAGAAGATCTCAAGTAACAACCACGTTTCTTCATCTTCAAAGTGCTCCAGTTTGAGAATGGCTTTAGGTATCGCAATTATGATTTCACTGTCGGGTTCAGCCTTAAAAAACTCTGGAAATTCTCCACAACGGTTTATTATCTTCTTTGATTTTCTGTATTGTTCATTATCTCCTTTGGTTGAAAAACCTTTGTCTGTTTGGAGGGTTGTAGGAGGCGGTAAGAAAAGAAGAAGTTTTTCCGAGCTTTCGGCTTTAATAAGCCATATTATTAAAATTAAATTATTAAAATTTTGGCTTATTAAAGCCGAAAGCTCGGAAAAACTTCTTCTTTTCTTACCGCCTCCTACAACCCTCCAAACAGACAAAGGTTATCTTCTTTGTGCAGATTACCCTTCGGTCTAGATCACTAAATGGTAGATTATGAATAATAATCAATCATTATTCCGCCTCCTCCACCCTCCCATTCCATCCTCCCATTCCATCCTCCTCCGTCCCCCTCCTCCTCCCCCTCCTCCTCCACCCTCCTCCCCTCCTCCTCCACCCTCCTCCCTCTACTCCTTCTCTACTCCTCCCTCCTCCCTCTACTCCTCCCTCCTCCCCCCTCCTCCCAATACTCCCTTTCTACTCCTCCCTCCTCCTTCTGCTCCCTCCTCCTCCTCCTCCTCCCTTCGCAGACCACCATTTGAGAACAGCTATGAAAGATCCATGAATGATCGCTAACTGACACTAGGTAGGTACGTATAACCAAGTCGATTCATCAGTTATATGGTTCGGGTATTTATTTATTTATTTAAAATATCAACGTTTTTTCTGTGTCACGATTCTTGGCGGATCTTCTGCGTTTCTTACAACTTATAATTCTTGACACACCGGTTGATGAATTAATTCAAATAAAATGTACCGATATAATTCTGGGGTTTGAGGGGGGGGGGGGGGTTGATAAACCAAAAATCCTTTAAAATGAGGTGACATTTGTCCATTTGTCAGACTGTTCTTTTTGGGAATTTATGGGCAGTTTTGACCCCCTAAAATCCCCCCCCCCCCCCTTAGGGTTTCCTGAACCTGCCTATATACGAATTTAGCCTATATACGATTGCCAAGACAGATTTCTTGTGCGAATTTAAACTTTTTATATCATTTCTATCGAGAGTTATCGTCTGGAATGACATATACATATGTTTATGTAAAAATGTTTCGGAATTTCGAGTTTTAAAAAGTTTGGAGTAAGAACAATAGCTTCCTCTTCATCAAAAATTCGCTTATACCAAGAAACAGTACCGTTGATCCTATTACATTCTGTCACTGTTGAGTGAACGTCTTGTAGAACAACCTTTGTACGAGTATATTAACATGCCAGCTGATTTGGTTTTGGCACGACCCTGACTGTATCTATTTCACAAGTTCATCAGTTTATCACAGGGAGAGAACTATAATTTCGCCTAATCTCCTTAAGCAATGGGATAAACTCTGTAATACGACGGCGCGAACGTCGTCCTTGCGTGCGCAATCAGGAGTTGTTTTGCGGCTACATTATCGATAATACCGCATGGGACCTCAAAATTACGTTTGACAATCGGAATACTTTGGGGTTTGAAGGCACTTCAAGCATCAATCGTTTTCTTCTATTTATCTCGGATACAGCCTCGAGGTCGGAATATTCAATAGAAATCCCGCCGACCTTCTGTCTGTTCCTCGGGGACATCCACTTCCTCTGTATCCTACATCTTATAAATAGATCTACTCCTTGATTTGATTAATGTTAATAGATCACAATACATGAAAATAATTCGAGTCTATTATTCGCCTCTGGTAGGATTTCATACGCACTCAAAGACGTGTGTGTGGGGTCAGGAGCGGTCAACTCCGTGTACCGCCCAAACGCTGATAAGGAGTTTTTCCTCTATAGATTAGTAAGCAACGGGATGTTATGTGACCTGCGGGCGTAGTTTGATGCAAAAACGGAAAAAAGGATCAATTTTGAAAGTCAGCTACGCATTCCAGAATAGGCTTTGTGCCTGCTGGTACCCTCGTCTTTTTTCCTATGAATACTGTTGCCAGCAACTAATGAGTCCGCTGCAAACAAATTCGTCGAAATACATGTTTTAGAGGGCGATACAATTTTTGACATGATTGTTACGAGGGATGAGACATGAATCCATCACATCACACCTGAAACCAAAAACCAAAGCCGAATTTGGAAGTCAACTCAGGAGCCACCTCCCAAATGAGCCAAGGTGGTTCACTCTGCTGGCAACAGTTTTTTGAGGTGCCAAGGGAATTCTTCCGGTGGATTATCTAGAACGAGGCTCAACAATAACTGCAGAAAGATTCTGTCAAATATTGGAACGATTAAGAAGTGCAATAAAGCGAAAAAGGCCCAGTTCGTTGTTTTTCAAGGGTATTCTGCTGTTCTATGATAAAGCCCGCCCTCATTTAGCTGGCCAAACCCAAGATTTGCTTTTGATATCCTCCCGATCTCATACCCAGTGATTTCTTCCTTTTCCCGAAGCTAAAGGGTCATCAGGGCGGCCAGAACTTTGCTACGGATCCGGAGCTCATTACTGTGATTGAGAAGTACCTATGAGGGGTCAGCACGGTTTGGAAAAACTGTTCGTGCGGTATCAAAAATCCATTGAAAGAAATAGGGATTACTCGGAAAAATAGCCAAAATGTTGCTGATTGTGCACATGAACATATTTTTCAATTGAAAAAGTGGGTTTTTATATATATTTTCTTCTAAATAAGGGGAAATTAATTTTGGCGAACCCGTTGTACAATAATTTTGGTAAGCTGTAATTATAAAAACTTATTCTGGTAGTAAGAAGTACTAAAACATACTGGTCGGTCCCACTATTCAAAATAATGTTCCTGGTTCACTTGAAATATTCCTTCATGTACAAGTTTCGAGGTATTTCCCAACGCCTTATTAGTATTACAAGGGGTTTAGTTTGCTCGCCGTGTAAAACCTGAGGAGTTGCATCCTAGATTTACCTTCAGTCGTAGCCTGATAATTATGCGGGGCGAGTGAGCGGCATTGGCCTTAATTTTCCGTGCTTCCAGTCGAGTTCAATTTCGCATGAAACGTCTCACCTTCGTAATCAACAATTGTCCTCAACGAACTACAACCCTTGTAATGGAGTTCGAACGATTTTCGAGCACGACACCCATAAACGAAATGAATGGGGACAACCTTCGTTTTCAAATGACAAAGGTTTGATTCTTGTATTTTAAAAAATATCGATATTAGGGCCCTAAAATATCGAGCGTATCACAGCAAGACCCCACATCGTCACTTGTGGCCAAAATGAGTTATGCATTCCATTCGAAGCGTCTTCCCCCGGCGGATCGATCTAACTAAGTACGAGTATAAGTTAGGTAACACTAATTCTCACGATTTATTTTACTGAATTACTCAGTAAACATACCTAGTCATTGGCAGATGGTTTTTTGGCTCTGCTGAAAAGTCGCCTAAAGGACGATGTGGGAAGTTGCCGTGAGACCCTCGATGTGCAACATCTGAGAAAACCTCCTACAGGTCGCTACCAATTAGCTGGGCGATAGGTTAGTAGGTAGGATGCGCCCGGGCAGACAGCTAAATAAATCAACAGTGAATCTCGCAATCTCTTTTTGGTTTATTTCTATGATCAACCCGCTCTTCCCCGTATTTTACGTACCGTAAAAGAAGATATCTAACATAAGGGGAAGACCGGGTTGATCATCAACAAACGAGATTCCGATATTCACTGATGACATCTCATCATTTGGTTTCAGGATACATCCGACCTTAAAAAAGCTCTCTATTTAATATGGTAAAATTGAGTGGTCAATTGAAGACGCAAAGAAAAACGGTTTCAGTACAATTGCGTTGCGAGCAGAAGAGTAATAAATGGGCATTTTTTGCATTAAGGCAGAGCGGCTTGTTTGAACAATTGCTACTATTTAAAATCGCTTTCTACTTCTCCAGTGCAGACCCACTTCTATTCATGGTGTCACAACTGTAACTCTAGTAGAGTTACTCTACTAATACATACTGTACAACTTTCACAGGCATACAGAAAATTCCTAATTTATTTAGAAATATATTTAATATCAGTCGTATTGTGATGAGCCTAGGCGTATTGTATATCTGGCATATAGACCAAAAGACGTTGACTTTCCCTGGTCACGTTGTTCAATAAGCCAGTTCGTACGAAGGACATAATATGGTTTATGGACATATTATGGTTTATTAAACTATGATCAATCTTCAGAGTTGAATGCTCGCTAATTTGAAGTTGCCAAGCGCTCTCAGAATAGAAAAACATACCCCAAACAACAGATCACATACAGATCACATATATATAGATTATATTTGAAGAGAGGAAACTCATCATAAAAGTGTACCTATTATACTTTTAGTGGAAGTGTCATATATAGACCAAATTACGTTGAGTTTTCCTGGTCTCGTCCCTATAATTATATTACAATTATACGCCTGCGACATATCTACGTTTATTTATTGATTGTCCTATTGAATATATCTTGGGCGTACAAGGAAAATCCACTCACTCCAAAATTAGAGTTTCGAGTTTTGGCTTTTTGGACTGAGTGGAATACATGTGTGTACTCTGTTCTCTATTGAGATTATGGGCTTGGAGACCAGTCAAAACACTGGAGAACCCCTAAGTGGTGTTGATGAAGTGTACGCATTTTTAGGAGTGTACGCATTTTTTGGCCATTTAAAATATAATATATTATAGGGATACCATGGTCAGTCTTTTTTTGTGGGGCTTTATAATCAACATTTCATATCTCTAATTTTAAAATCCGTTATTTTTCCTGAAGATCTGAAAGCCGATTGTGATTTAGCGTTGTAAATAAAATTTCGTTCACCCGAATGCTTTAAAAACAGTGTCAAAATCAGCCGTTTGAAGAGGCGTTGTACACATACCTCCCTCCTTATGAAACTAATTTATAGAAGGGATTTTCAACTTTGAACCAGAATTGATTGGACTCAATGCCGTCGGTTGCTGAAGTGGGCCTGTCAGAAAAGCATTTAGTCGAGCGGAGCATCGTTCATTCCCACATCCATCGTGAAGGTTAAAAGTCTCCGGTACCTTTCACTTGAAAAAGAAAAAAAAAACCTGATGCAACCAAGTGTCAGAAATACCGGGTCGAGTGAAACCCGAGCGTTCCCTCGGCGTATCCAATAATGCATTAAGATAGAGTAACAGATTTATAGATGGACAGATAGAGTAACAGTAACAGGGTTAGGTGGAGTAACAGTAACAGAATCAACGGCTCCTGTCGGTCGGGTCGGATTTTGACGTGATCCGATTAAAACCCCCGTGACCCCGTTAGATGTGACTGTCGGATCAGAAGGGATCGCATCAGCCGGTTAATGTATCAGTTAGAAGCTCCACAAGTACGCGTGGTTACGGTTTAGGGTTGCGATCCGTCCGGATATCCGTAGACAATTCTAAGTGCACCCGTTCTCCAGTGTCGAGTAAATTGATTGAGCAGTAGCTGGTTATATATAACTAGCCGTGCATTGCACGGGTCCACACGCATTATCGCTCTCTCAGCAGATGTGACTTCCAGCCAATCACTACTTAATGGCCTCATGAGACTGTGTACCAAATTTCAGCGCTCTAAGATGACCGGGAGGGAAGGTATCTGTATCGTCACTAAGGAAAGCCTCGTTCACGATGTAGGAAGTGGTTGCGTGAAATCTAATATCGACAGAAACCATCACAGCAACTTGCTGATCGCAATGGAGCAATCCTTATCAAAACTGGTTCAGCAGCTTGGCTGTCTATAAAGCACAAACAGACAAACTTAAAGGTTTAATTATAAGATTAAAGTTGATCATTTTTAACGAACTTCTGTTTGCATCTTTGACTAATGAACCTGATTGATTTTTGCAGTTCGGGAGGACTCCACAGCTCGAAGGAGGTCCTGGAGGAATCGTGCTGATTATTGTAGAATGAAGCGTAGGCCCTGGGTACTCAATCGTTTGTTTCCAATTTTAAGGTAATTTTATCTCCGTTTCGTTGTTACATCTTGACTTATGGATTGAATTTATTGTAACTTTCGAAAATCTCACAGTTACATATTTTTGTACTGATGTACTGCGCTCCCATGGTGTAGGCCCCGAAGCAAAAATCGAAGTTACCAATTACTCGTACTTGTCCCTGTTGAAATGTAGATGTTGCGTTGTACAGATTCCTAAGCAATTCTCCATTGTTTTGTATTGAGTGCGAAGACGTTGAGTTACTACTGGAACCATGTCACTAGATTCCTTCAGATTGATAGGAAGGTATGAAAAAGGGAGACTCCCGTTCTACTCCATTTTCTCCACTTCTCGTCCGAGGTCAAAGAAAGAAAACGGTCTGGTGACGGTGACAGGTTTCTGTTTCTTCTTCCTTCATAAAAGACCCGTCACGGGCGGACGAGCGGCTCATGGCGACACGAAATCAATTCCGTCTTTTCTGGAAATGGAAAACCGCCATTTCCCTCTCATTCTTAGGCTTCGGGTTATAGCTGTTGGTAATGAAGGTCTCGAGTTGAAAAAGAGGTTTTCCGTAAGAAAAAATGCTCCGTCCGTTGCTGTACTTAGGTGTATTTCATTTCAAAAACAAAATCCATCATCGATATCTTGTTGCGATAATATCGCTGAATCGATTTCCACGTTGAATGTCGTTATCGATATCAAATATCGGAAGATCCTTGATATCGGAACAACCCTAACCCTGACCACCCACCTAGTAGGCGACTCTTGACAACATTGACAACGATGATTTAAGCAAATCGTGGAAATATCTCGAACGAAAAAGAATATCGCCAAATAAACGACTGACGCATGTTCCAGACGGTAGGGTAAAGACCAGACAATCTGGGGCTTCAGATTCAAATCATTCCTTCCGGCCACAAAAAAAAACGCTAAATTGGGTCACTAGAACGGCTAGTAAAAACAGGAGAATCGGCGATTTCCCTATCGAGTCTTGTCCATCTTTTCCAGTACGTACTCAATCGTGAAACAATCCCAAGGAAACTAAGTGTTCTTCGCAGTTCCACAACTGGATTGGGCCATCTGAACAATGTTATCTCATGCCCGAAACTTCGTTCTTTGAATAGTCGAAATCCGTTGATCGAAAGATATGAGATCTCGTTCTATCCCCGTTTTTCCGGGGCTTGACCGAGGTTGAGGAAAGGAGTTTTCGTAACTGATTTGCATGATTGGTCCAATCAATTGAAATCATTCGGATCTTGTATTTTGTGTGAGTAGGGTCAACAGCTGTCGGTTTGGCTTGAACAAGAAAATTTCTTGTTCAAGCCAAACCGACAGCTGTTGACCCTACTCACACAAAATATTTAATGTTGATTATTAAGTACCTACTCCTATCACAACAAATAATGCCGAAGATTTGAATTGTAGGTATAGTTTCTGATCAACATTTACCTGTCTAAATTTTGAGATTTGTTTCTGGGGAAAAATCCTACATTTGAACATACCTCACTTAAGTTGCATCTTTTCACGCCTCCCAACGAAGGCAAAAATCCCTTTTTTGAGACAGGTAGGTAGTACATGGCCGTTTGGTGCCCACTGAAAGTCCAACTAAACGAGTTTATTCGAGGGACATGAGTGACAAGGGAAAATTCCAGACAGTCCCTGGAGCCAGCGCTGACAGACTGTGAGGTATCAGGGGGCTTATCGTCTCGAGTGGTCTGTTTAGTAATGCATTAACCACATGAAGGTGGGTTTTTCCCACTTTACCTTTTTAAACGAATTCCTTGCCACTATCACTTCCTGCACTAACAAGAGTGTAAACAGTAGCAATCCCCGTTAGTTTGTTTATGTTGACTCTCGCAAAACCATTACTTTCTACCAAAAGTGTCCGTTGTTATTATCCGACGGGTCTAGTGGGAGGATTTCCGGTACGGAACGGATCCGTTACAGAGTGTTGTGAATTGGTCTTCAACAGATTTGTTTGGATCAAAATCAATCAAAAGTTACTTGTACTTTGATGGTAACTCCTCCAACCATTTCTTTGAAAATAATCACCTTCATATCCCAATATTCATTTTTGCACCGGTGGCAGGGGTTTTCTGGCGAACAATTCATGGTTATTGATTCATCATAACACCCAGAAATCTGTACGTTTACTCCAGCTACCGAGGTTGTATACGTTGGTAGTAATAGGGTGTGCGCTTGTTTTTGGACGTGAAAAATTGTAACTCCGTCTATACGCAGCCCACGCGGCATGCATACTGAAAATGCATGCATGTTAAATGCATACTGAAAATCAATGTTTGCATTCAGAATGTCCAAGAACAGACTTTTATTTAAAAATTGTTCCAAAAGTTATGCCCTCAAAATTTTGGACCTATTGTACCTAATAACTTTGTCCTGTGAAACTTTACTTTATGAATTTTGACATAAACATTTCTTTGCTCTGGCCTCCCCGCGATTTTGTGACATCCTCCTTTTAGCATGATTTTCACGTACAACCAATCCGTAACTAAGTAATTGTAACTCCGTCGGTGTGCATCCCACGGTAATCGTTCACCTTTCGTTGGAATCGTCAGATTTTATAGACTAGTTTCATGTTCGAGTGGTTCAAGTTATCTATAAAATCTATAGATAAAATCTATCTAAAATCTTAACAGGAAGAGCGGAAAACTTGATTACACAAAACCTAGCGTGTCAAACAAAGACATTTTCATATCAAGGTTCGAATCTCTCACGAGGGTCTCTCCGTTTTTTGGTTTTATAATTTTTTCTCTTTAAAGAAGATGCTTCAAAAAGGGCAAAGTTCGACCTTTATTATAGAAAATAAACAAAAAAGGTAGTTTATAAATTCGTGGGTAATGAGTTTTGACCCGACAATTGGTCCCGATGAAACGAACCTACAAACGGACTTGAAATGTTGAGGGTCAACTCATGGTAGGTACTCTCAGAATAGGCTGTATGCTAATAAAGGATATATCGTCGGCCTACAGGAGAAACTCATTATGTCAATTTTGGGCGAAATTCGGATTAATATGCTAGCTACATTAATTTTTCATGATCTTTTGAATGGCGTCGTCGATTTTCGTCTCTGGGTATCCGTTTCCATGGAAAACACGTTATGAGATCATTTTTTGTCGAATTTATACTGAAGAAATTAACTAAGTGACTTTCTGCGTTCTGGAAGTACAGCAAATTTTTGACGAACCACACTTGCTTAGGGAAAATAACTGTCAGAGGCCGCCGGTTGTCTATTCACCAAAATTACTGTTGATGAAAGCCCCCGATTTCACTTGAATACAATGATTCGTCCAATAGGATCGTTAGTATCGTCAAACCAAAGACCACATGGAGCAATGATTCTATCTCAGACATGAAACATTATCAGAAACACGCATACGAAATGCCAAAACAATTATCGCGCATTGCTTTGCGTAACTACAGGAAATTGGAAATTGTACAATAACGGGTGGTTGATGAAACATGAACGGCCTAATATTCGAGTAACTTTGAATATCACGCAGGCCTCGTGTAGTACTTACATGTAAACAAACATTTCAGACCTCATTCATGAATGTAGTGCAGTCTTGCGACCTGTCATCCGGGCACTATGTTAGTGTATTAATGATCGTTTCGGTTCCCTTGTTTGCACTTGAGGCAGGAAGCTTGATACCTCACCTTCAACGATAGCCTGGTCGTACATAGAGAAGATATCGGCTGTTGGAAATGAAAACCCTTGAACGCCCCAGAACGTCGCTCTTTCGTGGAAGCCATCTCCAGCTCTCCTCCAGTGGCTCAAGATGGTTATTACTCCTGCACTATACTGAAGCTTTTTCTTATTCATGAGCTGATATCTCTACGGAGGTTTATGAACTAACTCGTAGAGGATAGATGGTACTAAATTGATAGGTATAATTAACCTTACTGGGAAACACATCTGATCATAGATACGTCTGTTTTTCGCAGTAAGGGAGTAATTAGGTCTTTGCATTGAATTTATTCTACCCACATACACTACATGTACGGATTGATACACCAGTAGTGCTGAGTAATGGTTTGTGGTATGAAAAATATGAATAATTCCTAGTTTGTACACATACATATAGGTATGTAACCACTCAGCTGATCCCGGCCCTATGCTGCTTAAGTGTAAGTCTTAAGGAGGCTACATCCCAAATTTCAAGTCTCTCCCACCACGGGAACTGCGCCAAAAATCCATGCCAAATCATTATCCATGTCAAAATTCCGGTTTTCCGCCCACTTTAACTACCGTTGGAATTCCACATGCTTTATGGTGAATTTTCATGATGCAAATAGAAACCCTTGACAATGAAACCAAAATCCTCAAAGAACAAACTTCCTCTTCTTCTGATATTGAGCTCGTCCTTGGGATTCCTGTCATTTGATGCCCTGCCTCCACCTTCATTGCTTCAATGGGAAAGTCGCGGTCAGGGAGAGAGGAACAATAACAAACATGGTTCATTGTTCCATCAACATTGTCTCTACCACTTCTGAACAACAACCGACCGGACGTTCGGTGGATGGAAAATAACTGTTCGACAACCTCAGTACACCCACTGATCTCTGTGTATAAGTTTTAAAATGGTGGTTGAAAATTTCAAGTCAGTGAAACCCAACTGCCTCAGATACTTGGGCTGTTCATTGGGCTGAGGTACTTTTTTGACATTTTATGTCTTTACTCTGGCACATAACTCGAAAAACGTTACACAAAAGTGTTACACGAAATCGTCACGAAAATTTCTGATGATTTTCGCTTACAACCGATTCGTTGCTACGGAACTTTATCTTCGCCAGTTATCATCGTACAAAAATCGTTCACCACTCGTTGGATAGCTCTCGATTTACCTAACCATATTACGTTAACCACTGCGGAGTGCGTGGCCGACAAGCTGCGGTATGAGCGTGATTGTTTAAATAATTGTTTACACACAGGTGATCATTCTCAATAATAATTATTGAGAATGAATAAATAATAAATAATGAATAAATTATTTATATTGTCTATACGAATGCAAGCTTCATAATTTATGATGAACCCTACAATTAAGTATAACAACTATGTAGCATTGTTCGAAAGTTCTTGAATCACTTCTTTAAAGACATAAAATGTCCCAATGTGTTGCAGACTCGTATGCAAGCATTTAATTCTCGACTGTATCAACAACAGGATGGAGTTGACATTCTTTTGACATTTTCATGTCTTTGCTTTGGCGCATAAACTGAAACGGGAAAAATTTGTTTCCTTGATTCAACCTTTCCCTCAGAACACAAGCGACAGGCGGGCCTTTACGGCGAGCGTATGACGTCAGACGGCTGGCAGGAGGCCAACTAGTACGTCAGAGCCTATGACGCAAGAGCGTATGACGTCATACGGCTGGCAGGAGGTGAACTAGTACGTCGGAGCCTATGACGCACGAGCGTATGACGTCATACGGCTGGCAGGAGGTGAACTAGTACGTCAGAGCCTATGACGCACGAGCGTATGACGTCAGACGGCTGGCCGGCGGCCAACTAGTACGTCAGAGCCTATGACGCACGAGCGTATGACGTCAGAGGGCTGGCTGGCTAGGTGATCGTTTATTAATTCAGAAACATGTTTGTGCTATATAGTTGGACTATAATACAGGAATATAACAGTAACTTGTTTGAGGATGTACTAGTTCAGTCCATCAACCTCCTAGTATAGCCGATCACTGTTCGTACTGAACGACTGTACGCAAAACTCTGCTTTTAAAATATCCAGCTTCCGTTTTGGGATTGTTTGTTGCCCTCAACTTGCTCGTTATACCTTAACGTAAATAACCCAATCAAACGGATGTTTTATAAGGAAAATGTTGTCAATTTTTGTAGGTAAAACGCCTCATCTCAATATTTTGGTGAGTTGAGGCGTTTTACCTTAACAGCGTGTCGTTGAGGCGTTTTACCCTAACATTGACCAATTTTCGTATGTTTATGGTCAGAATTTCCCCCACTTCCGGTTCGAATGTTAACATATGGACTTCACCATCGAAAAGGCCAGGTCCAAAATAGGGGGGTTCCGTAAAAACCCCATTTTCGTAAACATTGGACTTGAGGCGTGTTTATTTTGTTTAGACAGGGAAGGTATTTCTTTAAACTTATCTAAGTATATGGATATTTTTGTACCCGATTTCTATCGCAACGTTTCCCTCAACTCGGTGGACGTAGAAGCGAAAGTCATATTTAGTTTTATGTCGGGTGTTCGGCCCAACTGGGTCTGTGTCCATCTCGCCACCTTGTCCGCCTACGAACCTTTTTGTATGAGATCACATTCGTAGAGGGGCGGATCGCGGAAAATCGTCTCAACAGGTGAATCCATCTGTGAAGGCCGAGTTGGTGGCTGCAACAATGGGGGAAGCGAATTGGAGGCAAGTCGTGCGTGGTGGTTGTTGGCGGGCTCAGGTCGGGATTCACAATCGTTCACCCTTCAGAATCTTCGGGCTTCTGATTTGAAAACCCTCTGAGTGATGGTCGTCCAATCAACGAATTATCTAATATTTGTTCGACTCGTGTTGATGAAACCTGTTCAGATCCTTCTCATGAACCGGACTCACCAGCGCCTTACGTTGGTCGTACATAACAGACTGTTTTACAAGAAACGGCAGGAAGTGTTGGTTGGCCTGAGGGCCTTCGTGTTTTTTCAATCTCACGGTTCGTAGGATTATATACCTAGAAATGGACGAATATTGCAAGAGCCGCCTAGGTTGGTGGGGCCAGACCCTCTGGAAACACTTTCCTCCAACAAACTAAACAACAAAAATTTCACCCTTGGAGTTCTCGTATGATACATAGTTGGTTTGGATTCGAGGTGTATCCATTTCCATGTCTGGAAAACGCCTTACTTGTGCTTACCTGGTAATTACCGCTTTACAGTTCTGATTAGATCCTCGTGAAGCCTAATCAAGACAATGATGATCCATGTAGATATTGAAGTGAGTATTCAAGTAGTAACAAACCGGGCAAGTCCAGGATTGTATAATAACAGGCTGAATTTTAACAATAGTGGACTTCTGAATACTCTAATTTGGGCATTTTCTTCCTTTTCCATCTGAGCTTAAACTAACGTGGCCACAGATGCAACATACTTTTGGTTTATTATCTTCGATAACGAACCACTGGAATCGACCAAAGAAAACGATTTTTTAAACCCCCCTCAACATTTGTTGATCTGCTCCAATTTGGACCCTTCATTGTGACGGCTGGTCGTACAAACCTCCGGATGGATATGAAAAATTCCAAAAATTGAATAAATATCAACTAGAAATTATACCGTTCCGTTTGAACTTCTCCATACCACCAAGGGGGGGTTATTGTTACTACCTCCATGGCTGCAGGATACCTTCTTCCTTCATTCAAGGAGGTAGGAACAATAACAACGACGGTTTCTCTTAATTTGTATTAATCTATTATTTTTACTGATTAATCGGTTTTCGAATACATGTGGATTTTGAAAGCATTTTTAAGCATATTAGAATGCATCAAATCCTGATGTATTCGAAAACCGATTAATCAGTCATAATAATCGAATACAAGAAAAAATCGGCAGCTAAACATCGATTAAAATTAATCGAGTAATCTGGGTCAAATAATCGATTATTTCGCACGTATCCTAGAAGAGGGGTACAAGTCCGAAAATGTCATTTTTGAGTTAGGACCGGTTTCGGATGTGAAATTGGTTTTGTTTGTCCCTCGAAGTTGGCAATAAGAAGAGCTCACTTATTGCCAACTTCGAGGGACAAACTACACCAATTTCACATCCGAAACCGGTTCTAACTCAAAAATTTTTTTCTTTGGGCGATTCCAATGGTTCACTATGGAAGATAATGAACCAAAATTACATTTTCGGACTTGTACCCCTCTTCTAGGATACGTGCGATTTATTTGTATCCCTATATAGTGTGGGGTCAATTCAATTATGAAATAAACCAAAATACTTGAAGGAATAGTCAAGTCACTCGAGTGCCTTTCTTTCTGGAGAGTTCACTGGATTTCTGGTTTTGGAAAAGCTGAGAGTTGGACTGACCTTACCGCCTTTTTTCCGCTCTTCGTGAAAGTCAAGGTTCACTACGAAACAAGCGTCAACCCCAACATTATCCTCATACGGGATTAGTTCCTCCTATACGACCCCAACTTTACCTTTTGAAAAAGTCTCTCCCACAAGATAATGCTCTACAACCATCACAGAAATCCACGCGCTCTATAATAGGAGATTTTTTTTTTCCCACAAGCTTCACGTATTGTCACTCGGTCTACCTCCCACTACCGGACGGTTCGCACGACTTCCCCAGCTCTCCTTTCTACGGTGTAATACTAAAACCTTCTCCTATCCCATAACACTCCCTCTTCCTCACACATTACTTCGTCTTTCTAAACAACTTTCGGCTCATATTTTATTCCACGACTTTTACTGCCGTCGTGATACCTCCATAAGATGGCGAAAGCCTTTTGTAGTTTGGAGTTTTCAGCATTAACGAAATTTCCATTTCATACACTTTACACTAGTATGCCCAAACAACGTATCAAAATTGCAGATTTCTGCTATTTATTGCGACCTAAGGCCCTTTTTTCTACCGTACTGCTGGCCTATTACTGCAGTGACTTTGTATTTCCTAAACATGACACAACGGAAAATGTAGGGATACAAAATTCTTGTCGAGCAATACCTCAATAGAGATGGGCAATAGGTATGAAGTATCGATTCTTTAAAATCAAAACTTAAAAATCTATTTTAAACAAATCGGAAGTGAAAATTAATGTTTTGTTCCTGGAACAATAAACTAAACATTTTCCTTTATATTGTTATTATTTATTATTATTTAAAACTTGTAGGCAGCTAAAACTTTCACTGCAGATTCTTCATTATATATACAACAAATGAGATACATCCATAGACCAACGCTTCGTAAAACTTTTTTTTGCTGGTCCAGTGTTTTTAGGAAAAACTAATTTCATTGCTGAAATTATTCTTAAACGTACTAATCACATTTTGACATTTTTTTCAAAATTCCAAGTCAATCACAGCCTGAGGTATCCTTCAAAACCATTCCAACTTAGGTCCTGCTGGCCCTTAAGGAATCAATTGCACCTTATTTTTCCAATGTCAATAGGCAGTCAGAGTCTGCTTATTATTGTGTTTTTTTCCTACCTGATTATTTTGTCACTTTCATTTAAATTTTTGTAATTGGGATTACATATCTGTAAATAAATAAATAAATACGCAGTTTATTTACGAATTCCTTCGTATGTAGTAGAATTGCCAACCCTCAGGTTCTTGTAAGGGAATAATTGTGTGTATGTTGTTACTATTTGAACGGCAGTTATCTCAGTTTTCCTTCACATTAGTGATCACCCCAAATAATGTTATCGGTCATAATTCTGAAAGGTCGTTAACGTTCAAGTTTTTCTGCACTTCGCTCACTTTAATCGGATTTAGAGCCTGCAAGATAAGGCGCCACTCAATAGGCGGTCAGGTAGTCAAACTCACTCGGTTATTGCTCCTTATAAATCCTCTAGTTCACACTTCAGACTGATACTTGAAGGGTCCCTATATTATGTTTAGCGTTGAACATGTGAAGTTTAGACACGTACCGGCAAACTCATGCTCTCGGAAACTATTTTCCGCAGTTGGGAACTAACCAACTGGTCGGTTCGGTGTCCAACTAGTACATATACCTCTCTGTGAACACGGCCTCTTGTCACAGTCATTCGGCAACTCTTTAGTCGTCAAGTTCAACTGTTATTTCCGGAGTGCGTTTGGTGCGCATCATTGAGAGATTTCGCGATTCTTCTTCAACTTCGGTGTTTTGAAATTTAGTGTTTTGTTCCACCTGAATTCGCTGAATAGCGGTAAGTTGTCACCTTCCGCCCGTATTTCTCTACTTGAAATTCTGCCTTTTAGTCAACCAACGGTCATGTAGTAGATACCTAATAACAACGCATTCATCCTTGTTAATAATTAATAGTGCAATTATTGCACTACTACTTAAAACCTGACCTATCAATATAGTAGTCAGTCCCTTACAGTAGATACACCACTACTCATCAGTTGGAAGGTTCACTCAGATAATATTAATCTTCTTGCGCCACGTATCCAAGTGCATCAAGTTGGGTGACCATGGAATTCCATCATCTCTAAGAAGAAAGGAATTTATTATTTGAGGTATTAACCGGTGGTTTTGGTGAAATGGCGGTTGTGATTTTTGCAGGCTTCGTGAGATATTTTAAAACATCTACAGTCATGCAGCATGGCTATTAGAGCGAATTTCCGAAGAAATAACTGTTCTATATAAAACGTCTCTATTTTACTGGTTTTATAAACAAAATTTTCTCTGCGTTTTTTGCCGAGAAAGTATCAAGTAAGTATAGATTTTTCAACGCTGAACATGATAGTGAAGTCAGAATTTTGATATCTCATTCCGTGATCAGATTAGAGCATGTGAACCATGAAGAACATTTCAAGTATCAACCACGTTTCTTCATCTTCAAAGTGCTCCAGTTTGAGAATGGAAGAAGATATGGCAATTCTGACTTCACAATCGTGTTCAGCGTAAGATCACCTTCAAAATGAGGCGTCACTTGTCAGGATGTTTCATTTTGGGAATTTTTGAGGAATTTTCCCCCCTAAAACTCCGCAACCCCCCCCCCCCCCTTAGAGTGGCCCGATCCTGCCCATCGACGAACTTTCGATTGCCAAGACGGTTTTTTTGTGCAAATTTGAACTTTTTATCTCAATTCTATCGAGAGTTATCGTCTGGAATGATACATACCTTCATAAATGGTCTGAAGAGGATTTTGGCATAAAAATATTTTGAAAATTCGAATTTTACACCGAGAACAATTTTGCCCACCCTTACTACCCAATGCCCACTAAATTTTCGGCAGGATATCTCGATTTTCACGTTAGTTACACCTCCCAAATTTCAATTTACCCATGTACAACAGTGTATGTACACCCTCTCCCCCCCCTCCTCCTCCCCGGAGCGAAATTAGACATATTAAAATACGTAAACCTAAGTCAGTTGTTTTACGGTGCAGTACCTACTCAGCATGGAAGACGACGAAAGTTTTGTAAACAGTTTTTTGTCTCTCCTGAAAAGTTGGGAAAAATGAGTTATAGCATGTTGCTGTTTCACCGACGAAATGCTACTACAAAATTTAATGGATTTATCCATTTGCCATGTTCCCCATCCGTGTTAACTACGTTTTATTTTATTGAGAGACAGAACTGCAAATTCAGCAGGATTGACACCAGTTTACCGATTCTAGTCTAACTTTTACCTGTAATTTAGGCACGTCGAAACCTTTAAATTCCTAATTGTTGCCAAATGAACATTTGTGGCTGTTTGTTCTTAATAACATTTTCTTTTCTCGTTCATTCGTGACACAGGGTTTGATCATGTTAACCATTTTGCAAAATCATAATTTCACAATAATTTCAACAACAAAATACTCCTGAAGCAACACCATCGATCCCACTATTTCGTAAGCCAACATCACATGACCCTCACGAGTTTACGACCGTTCAAAGGTACTACTTCTGGTGAGACTATAGTAAGCTAAAGGTAGTAATTTTAGTGTGAAATGACGGCTATTTTTGGACTAAAGCAGTACTTTGTTATGTTTCCCCCGAACAGTTGGGAAAAATGGGTTAGGCTAGTTTAGGTTAGGCACACCTGTGTTGCTCTTTAAGCGATGATATAGAGCGTTTAGGGAATTACTGACAATAACTGTTTACAATATAATAAATGTTTACCTAACTCCTACTTGTACATCAGTGCATCAGTGAAGTAGCCGGGAATTTCGTGCTGCCTCCACTTAGGTCATGTCGTACAGCACCATTTGAGGTAGGTCATGTTGACTAGCCCTATCACAGGTTGGCCTTGTTGCCACTTCACCCTCGATATGCAATAGAAAGAATTAAATCGCTAAAAGAAACTTAGGTTAGGTTATGAACCTCACCCCCCCCCTCAACGCGGTGGGGGGGGGGGGGTGTACACATGTACTACATATATTATGAGCTTTCGTGACTCATAGCTAATGCAACACATGTCTGTCGCTATTCCTTGCACGTAAGGAATCCTTATCACCCTAATCCCATAATTATACTCGTAACTAATCTTTTCTTCCAGACGTTACTGTCGATTTAATAATGTCAACTGCAATAAAATGGTTCGGGTCTCAGATAAGATAACGGTGCCACCCTCTCGTGAAAACATTCCATCCAACCCCGTTTTTGACCCAGATTGAAATGCACCCGAGCTATTTTTCTCTTATCTCTTCACAATGATACAGCTCGAATAACCTATCTCTGCTCCATGTTTTACTCACGTTCGAGCTATGAATCTCTTCTGAATGCCATGTTGCAATCTCGTCACGTTTCGCCGTCTCCATTCAAGAAAACAAACAGTTACTTACGTATCGTGTTCAGTTGACGGTCCCACTTGTTTAAATATTCCGATGCCGTCTGGACCAAAACATTCGGGCTTTTCCCTCCTTGTATTTCGGCGATCAACGGACTCGCAGGTTTGTTTGCATATTTTTACTATTCGCTACAATTCACTGGTAGATTCGACCTAATTACTGTGATGAGACACCCAATGTTACCTTGACTCGGTGTAGAAGAAAAATTTGTGGATACTATTGGGTCCCTACTCTGCCTGTGTTTCGTGTTCGAATTCGGACTTGAGGCTTAACAGTTAAACTTTACAGTTGAGAACTTGACAGTTAACTGTCAGGAGTGTAGCGTGGCTCTGGACATAGGGGTACCGCACTCAATTCATCCCCCCCCCCCCTACCACACACACATTTCATAACCCCCTCACGCTAAAAATGGAAAATTTAAGCAGTTCTAAGCAAGCTGTTTATCCACAGGAATTGTATGATATTATCTTCTAAAATTATTTTGTTAATTCTGTTATTGTGTTATCTATTGCTCTGTTCACATCATCGGTTTTCCATTGATCGTAGTTTTCAACAATATGATTGAAAAAATCAACAAACAACTCACGGTGCTCTTCTACCATGAAAATCAGCCTTGAGGCGAAATTCCATCTAGTCTGAGCTAAAGAAGGAATCTTTTCTTTTTTTCAAAAATTTGACGTAAAAGGTATTACCTTGCTGTGGAATGTGAGAAAACAGAAATCAATCGATTTAAAGTTTGGAAAAAATTCGACTCTGTTTAATACAAATGGTAGTTTGTTGTAACACCAAGTGTAGAGAGTGAGCGTAACAGTGTAAAATGGCCTAACATCACCGCTGCTCCGTCATACGTAAGGCCTAGCAATTTATTTTCAAGAGAAAAAGAATTTCCAATAGTGCACACATGATCGAATAGAGTCTTGCTGAACTGTCATAAACTGACATAAGATGAAACATCGACGTTAGTTCTCTGTCCAAGCTGGATCGATCTAAGATTGAGGTAAATTCTGACTTAGCTAGATCAGATTTAAAATGTCGAATGTACTCACGATTACCTGCGAAGTCGAATGGCCGGCTGTAATAATGTCGAATTTTTCGCTAAAATTTCGCGAAGTAAACGACCGTTGAACTATTGAACAGTTGTTCCAATCCATTGTAGGAGGATTTGGTAATAGGTTACTGCCGATTCGAGAACCTTTCCAGCGCCCAACGCGGTTACCCGAATCGCCGGTAGCCTATTACCAAAATAACCTAATACTACAACCTATTACCAGACGGTTGCTATTACTCGATAACCTATTACCAAGAAATAACCGTATTAGCCACGCCTATCAAGGACAGAGTTGGTACTATCCATAAATTAATTAAAAGATCCTTGTCGTGTGTAGGTACTAATGTATAGATTAAGTTTCTGATTTTCTCATTTCAACAAGTAGGCTATTGTTCTCATTTCGTGTTCCTTTGATTGTTTCAGGAGTTGTATGACGGTGTGATGTGGGATGTGGATATGGGCAGTGTGGGTTGTGGGTGCCGTAGTGGGTGCAGTGCTGGTGGGTGGCCAGGGCCTGGAGAGCCCCGAGCTGGCCTGGCTTCTGGCGAACGAGTCTCCGCCGCCAATCCCTCTCAGGCGAATCACCCCCAAGAGCGTCTTTCTAGCCCCGACCTTCACCTCCTGCTCGGAAGGTATATTTTACGTCATTTACCCCACCGAGACTTTGGGTAAGCCAATTAGGAACTCACAAACCATCATCGCATGATCGGTACAAAGTAGACATCGATGATCGGCATTGTGTCTCCTCACCCCGTAGACTAACCAACGTCTGTCAGGGTACGTCGGTACTTCCCCAGCGATTCGCTAGGGCCAGTCGTTGATGACGCTGGATGATGACGCTCTCGTACAACAAATCGTAAAGGAGGTATCTTCGCATCCTGCATGACTCATCTTCTCTATTAACGTATCTACACGTACCTACTCTACCCTTCCCGTAGATCGGTCTTTCAATGGTCTATACTACTACATAGTGGTGTTAGATAGTCGATAGTTCAGACTAGGAGTGGGTACCTATTGACCAACGATTATTTTATTATATGATATTATTTATTGGCAACAGCAGATAGTACAATAAAAAAGAAACGAGGGGTGGTACAAAAATTAATCAAAATTTGCTGCAGGTGAACTACCTACCTAGTACCTACCTACTTATACTAGGCTAGATTGGCCTCAATAGTTGAAACTAAAACTAATTTAGTTCCAAAAATTAGTTTCGAAAGTCGAACTAAACAATAAATTAGTTTTTATTAACAATTTCGAAACTAAAAACGAATTAGTTTTTCGTTTCTACTTTATTCAACGTGAAAGCTTCTGAACTCCTCCACACACTATGTTTGAGGGTGATGGGAGGCATTGACGACGAAGAAGAAGAAGCCAAACAACAACAAGTAGGTTACACTTTGACAGGTTACCGATGTTTGTTATGGTCGGATATACCATTTATTTATCAGATTCTCTTATATCTTATTTATTTATTTATTTATTATTTGCGAGTGTTTTTTCTATTACAATGCCTAGAACACCGAAGCTTTTCAAAACCTCTATAATAGATGATAATAATTATGGTCTAGGGTCTAGCGATTCGTCGGAACACGGATAACTTTTATCCGATAAAACCATGCCAGAGATGAACAAAGCTGTTTGGAGTAAGTACTTTTCTTCACGTCCTGTCCACTGACAAACAAAAATAGTGTCGGTATAAAACAAAAAAACTTCGTCAGTTACCTCGTTCATGAAAACATCTTGCATACGAGTCTGCAACCCTGTGGGACATTTTATGTCTTACCGCAAAGACATAACGTAACATGGTTAACGTAATATGGTTAGGTAAATCGAGAGCTATCCAACGAGTGATCGATTTTTGTACGATGATAACTGACGAAGATAAAGTTCCGTAGCAACGAATCGGTTGTAAGCGAAAATCATCGGAAATTTTCGTGACGATTTCGTGTGACGCTTTTTTTTGTGTAACGTTTTTCGAGTTATGTGCCAGAGTAAAGACATAAAATGTCAAAATTAAAATTAAACAATATTTGGCAAATAAAATAAAGTTGCCCACCACAGAATGAGTTCAAGTAATCGATTAACCACCGATTAATCGGGGCCTTAATAATCGATTATTTCAAAAAGACTGGGAAAACATTGGGCTGATCTTAGGTGCAATAAAAACCACGACCTCAATGAAAGAGATTCATTAAAATTTAAAAATACATTTATGACCGTCCACAGGAAAACCCATCGATAGTACTATCGACTATCGTAACACTACTACTACATTATCTTACTACCACAGCTTAGATTGACAAATATTGAAAATAGAAGGAAAAGACTCAACGATATTAAATATCAAATTATATTAAATTTTAAACACAAGAATTTCAAAATTCCACTACCTACTTAGCCTTCTGGGTTTCTAGTTCTTACTGAGAATTTCTTAGTATGAGGGATATGCAGGTACCGGTTCGGTTTTCGAAAAGTTTCTAGAAATTCCCAAGTTCAAAATACGAAAACTATCGATAGGAGGCTACTATCGACCTATCGTTAGTACTATCGACTATCGTAACACACCTACTACTACACGTCCCATACTACAGCTCCCATACCATCCTGTAGATAAGTTGGTCCCTTTTCCATCTTTAGACTTCAATATACCTGCTAATTACCTACCTGAATGACAATCCCCGATACCTTGAACCCTTTTCTGTAAGTTCTCATCTAACTTTCTAAATCTTTGTATCATATTTCGATTAGTAGAAAATTTATTATATTGATTAGTCACTATTTATTTCGTTATTGAATGCAAGGAAATAAATAGAGGGGTTACTAAGGAGAACAGTGTAAATTCAGTTTTTGTTTGGCCTCTTAAATTTGGAAAAATAGTTGTAGACACTTTCCGTAAAGACTGAATTATTTCTTAGAATTCATTATAGTATCTCATAATAGTTGGTACGTCTACCGCTGTAATACATCCTGAACGTGATATTTTTAGCATTGATAATATTATATTTTCATTATAAAACTACCCAGTCGATAACTATTGTTTGAAACCAAATGATTTCTTCTTTAGGTTCTAGTGGGTGGCTTAAAATGATCTAAGTGCAAGTTACAGAGAGGTTTCCCTGTGATATACATAGAATCAAGGCTGACCAAACCACTTACTCACCAATTGATTCTCTGACCTTCTAAATTGACTCATCTCCTCAATATGGATCGCTTTGGTTCATAATTTGTGCTCGGCAGTATTGAAATTCCATGTAGGAAGAGAAAATGTTCCGTTAGATGGAATACTTATGTACATTCTTACGTTCAATATATCCTGGTGTCTTATATACATCTAAATTAGGTCAGATTTCATTCATATTTTGCCCCCGCCACTTTACAGAGGGGAATTTTTAATCACCCTAACCTACATTGTACACAAAACCACCTTGACAGAAAATACTCAACCTCTGTGGCAGTAACTCTTTCCTTAATTTTGATTCAACCGTTGACTACTGTTAATTTCGTTCATGGTTCATGGTATTTCCAGGGTATCGGCAGGATCAGCTTGGCCGGTGTGTCAAAATCGTCAAAATCAATCCCCAGGCCCAGTGGGATTTCCTCCTCCACAAGCTCAACTCCATGTACGCGGCACCTGCTAAAGACAAGCCTCCGGATCGCCCTCTGCGCATTCCCATACCTTTCGGTGAGCTCAATGAAATCTTCTATATTGACCGATTCGGCAACTACATCGAATGCACCCCTTGTAGGCAACGGTTTAGACAAACCAATTGATTTTTTGCTACAATAAAATTTATTGTAGCAAAAAATAATTTATTGTAACAAAATTTATTGTAACAGTACAACATTTAATGTTGTACTGTTATACTGTAGTAAGTATTATTTATTGTATTTTTTATACTTAATGTATTTATTAAACATTTGTTATGCCTAACTGTATTTAATCAGGTATTACCAATGTCAATTCATACACCGTTGGGTTTTGAGAATTGTTAGCTGAATTGTTTTGTATCTAGATACTTGTTTTGTACTTTGATTTGAATCTGTATTGCCCCCAGACTTTGATCTCGTATGTTCTTGCTCATGTAGCCTTTAGGCTGTAGAAATTATTATTTATTATTATTTACTTCTAATTATAGCATTTTAAAGTGGAATTGGTTTTTAAAGGGTTGTATACTTAGTTGAATAGATGGTAAACTTCGAATATAAAAACTAATTCTAACTAGAGGGTAAAGGTACTTTATTGAAAATAATACTGGTAAGTTACTGGGTAACGTTGTATGTACTTGATTTTAATGTATTTACCTGTATTGATGTAAACGAAATATCAAGAATCTTTTGTTGTCAATTCAATATTAAATCAATAAAATCACTCTCTTTGGATAGTTTTTAAAACCGTTACTAAAGACCTAGTTCTTCAATGTTGATGTCAAGTTTTCTCGTTGTTCTTAAAAATACTATGTACCACTTTGTGAGGTCGTGTTTTGTTGTTCTTATTGTTTCTCACTTTGTGTTTTCAAAATATCGTGTAATTGTTAATCGTTATTCTTCGATATCTAGGAATGTTACTCGAGCTGAGATAACGTAAATCTTGAGTATCAATTATTTGTTATTACAAATTGGCAACTGATAGCATCGTGGTCGATTATAGTGAGTATGATAGGGTGAATTACGTTCAAGATGAGGCCAAAAGATAAAGGGGCCATTATAGTTACCTACGCCTTGCTTCGTGACGTTTCAAATTGTAACATCTAACTGAAGAGCAAACTGGGAAGTAATACTGGAGTTTTCGAGGGCAAAATCAGATCTGAGTACCTATCCGAAGGGAAATGACGGAAAAAATTGAACGTTATCAGGCTGCTGATGGATGCCGAGCAGGAGATGGGGCGTATCCAGGAGACCATGGAGGAGCAAGATGTCGCCGATGAAGCGCTTGTTCGAGGGCCGTAGGTGCTCGTCCCATGGGATATGGAGTTTTAATGCCAAAAAGCGCAGGAAGGGTCGATGGCACTGGAAGAAGGGGCTCCACACTACAGTCGAGAACTCCATAATTGGAAGGGCCTCAAAGGGTAATCATGCCAGGGGGCGCAGTAAAACGCATGGGTTCCTCGTTTGGAGTCCAACTCCATCTTGTACACTATTCAACTACTGACCTGATGATGGGGAAATATATTCTTCGAAACGTTGGCACATAAAACATCTCTCATTTGACCGACCCTCGACATCCCTCACCATTATTCTTACTGACGGTCAACACATCTCACACATTTATTAATCTGTCGAATACTTTGGCGCAGTCAGTGGAAATCATGTCAACCTTAGACGCTCGAAGGAGAGCAATTGGATATGAATAAGAATTGAATATCGATTGCTGTATACATGCGTGAAATAGGTATTAATTAATTCCCAAGAATGTCTTTTTGATGGTGCTACAGGGAAACAAGGGAGTAAGCTACATGATAGTTGATACGCTATAATTTAGTTAATCAGTTTTTTTTTTGTAGCTTAATTGGTTACAGTGGATCAATGATGCTGGAATATTGTACACAACACTATATTTACAACCAAGTAGGTACTATTGGAGTTAGATTAGAGTTATTGGAGTTGGATCAGCACTTTTTACAACTGCCTGGTAGTAACTCAGATGTAGTTCTCTTTTTTTTCCCCCATCTCAGATTGGTAACACTCGAAAAATATGATGAATTGAACCTGCCTTGACGAGTCTCCCACTAATGACTGCTCCGGTCCTTGCACCGCCTTATCACCTCGTTTAGATTTCCCAACCATCGAGCAGCTTTCCTTTCTGATGAGAATATCTTACGCGTCCACCAGGATCCCTCAAGACCTTTTTCCCTCGTTTTTTCTTCTACCCCCGATAACTGAACGATTGTGATGGAATGAGCTAAAAGTGAAAGGAATGCAGGAATGCGCTGTGAGCTATCTCGTTTTTCCGCCTCAGATACCGGGCCAGCGATTTCATCAAGAACTACTTAGTGAACCCATTTACGAAAAGACAATCATGAGGAGACATGACTCAAGAGAAAGGATTCTTTGAAAAACTCCCTGTACCGACGCCCTAATGTGGGTCCTTGGGTGTTGAATTCCATACGTCTCTGACTGTAGGAGTTTCACTCTCATTTTCTCCTCAAATAAAAGTAATCAGCGGATCACGGTGACACATTTGAGCAGTACGATTGAGTATCCTAGAGGCGGTCGCACCATAGCCCCTGTTGATCAGAGTGTCTTTTCGTCCTCGTGAAATTTGATCGAAGGAGTTTGGTATGATGTTATGAATGGATTTCTGGACCAAAAGGACTCAACAGTAGAGTTTCTAGAAGGTCTGTAAAGTCCGCCATAAACTGCCACCTTTCTAAACCATTTATTAGAACAATATCTGTGAAGTCTTTTTTCGTGACTCACCCCATAGTTCTTGATGGCTTCGGTGACGGTTTCCATTTTCAGGTCACAATGAAGGTCGTCATTTCTTATGTACCTCGGGGCATTGACTGTCACCCTAAGTACTTTGTTTTGGAAAGCTTGAAAGTGTTTGATGTTGTTTTTTTTTTAGAGCAGCCCCAAATTTGTATGACATACGTCCAGACTGGCTTTAAAATTTGCTTGTACAGCAGTAACTTGTAGTGAACCTCTAGCTCTGAGTGCCTCCCCAGTAACCAGTGCAACTTCCTATATTTAATGTTGAGCTCGGTTTTTGGTTTATTTAAAAATGTTGATGTGGTCTTTCCATTTCAGTTAGGCATTTATCGTCAACCCTAGGTATTTAGCTGTGTTTAATGCGGGTATGAGTTGGGAGTTGATCATAATTGGCCACGGTTCATCTTTCTTATACGTAAAATTCACGTAGTATGCAGAATTGGCTTCGTGGAGTTTGATTCTCCATTGTTGGGTCCATTTGATGACTTTACCAAGGTGATTTTGCAGTTTGTGAGCAGCTTGTGCTGTGTCCCCCTCGGCCGTGAATGCTGTATCATCAGCGAAAATTGCTGTAACTCTACTATCAGCCGTTGGCAAATCCCTTGTGTACATTAGGTATAGCACAGGCCCGAGGACATTACCTTGTGTGACCTCTGCGCAGATATTCTTGAGCCCAGAATACTCTTCTTCATAGTTTACTCTGAAGTGTCTGCTACTGATGTAGGATTCAAGTATTTCAAAGTATCTAGTAAACAAATCACATTGCAGTTTGCTCATCAAGCCATCGTGCCAGACCTTAGCAAACGCTTGTGAAACATCGAAGAACACACAGGCGCATACTTTCTTGTTTTCTAATGCTTTTTCTATTGCGTTGGTAATCCACTGGATCTGATCAATGGTTGAATGTTGTTCACGAAATCCAAACTGGTGATCAGTGATCAGGTTTTGCTCTTCTATGATGATCTTCAGCCTTTTCAGCAATAATTTTTCCGTCAGTTTAGATATTACTGGTAACAGAGATATTAGACTGTAGGACTTCCTATCACTTGGATCCTTCCCTGGTTTCAATACTTGAGGCCTTTGGAGACCTTCCAGAAACTTGGAACATGGCGGAGCCTGAAGTTGCATTGATTAGGTACAATAGCTTCTTCTTGGCCTGCTCTGGTGGGTGCTTCACTACCTGCCCTGTGAGACGAACCAGGTGATGCCAAAAACTCAATTTTGCAAAAAGTGGACTTGATCACTTTTTCCACCCAACAGACTATATTTTACTGTTTTTTTTTTTATCCCCACAAATAATTTTGCATCTAATATATCTAATTCTAATATATATATTCCGATCCTTTTAGGGGAACCAGAAACGACGTCTGTGCAGCCAGCCCCGCCAACAACGACTGAGGAAGCGGTGATGACGGTAACGACGACTCAAGTGCCAAGCACAATGTCGACGACGTTAGTCCCAAGTTCGGTCACAGACCAGGGTGAGCGAGCCACTGAGCCACCGCTTCTCATCATTGTTGCCAACACGACAGAACCGACCACAACCGTCGAAAGAGAGTTGCAGACTCAGACTACCACAATCACCACGCAGTCTGATCTAACAGGTTGGTAGACAAGTTACGAGTATAACATCCACTTGGGGTTTGTAATGAATGCTGTGTGCCCTTGCCCAAGGGGGGTTAGGCAATATGCCCACCCAGAAGGGTGTATTGGGCCTGTGCTTACCTATACGCAAAATGGGTTTGATCCCTACTATAGGAGTCCTTTCTGGGAAAGCTCCTCAAATTTCAAGAAATAGTGAAGGAGGTACCTACCAACCATGCTCTGCTACCGTGTAATGTGTGGCTGCTGAGCCTCTGTTCAAGGAGTGTTAGGCAATATGCCCACCCAGAGGGAGATAGGTACATCCGGTCTGTGCTTCCACAGAAACGTATATCCCCAGAGCAGTCGAACAAAAAGATCGAGAACAGGGGCACAGCAACCATCACAGAAAGTTAATTATATTACGGTTGAGCAAATAATAAACAATTTGCTCTGGCTCATGTGACAAGAAAGGTCGCAAAGTTGTGTGGAAGTACCTGTATGACTGAGTACAGGACTAATAGCTTTGGTTATCCTACCTAAAGCCTGCTGCAGATGTCTGATAAATAGGTAGTTGCTTCCAATATCCAAGTTGTTAGTCTCACATCTTAGCACAAGGGCCAGCACACACAAAGTCCTCTCATTAAAGTAAATTTGGCTTTTGGACCCAAAGCTGTTCTCTCTAGTCCTATCCAAGCCTCCTGAGAGCATCTTCCTGGCCCTGTGATTCCGTGCTACGAATTTGATGGGTGCCGACTAACCTTTGCAGTTCTTCTTCAAGAGTAGTGCAACCTGGTGCAAGTAGGGAGCAGCTACCTACCTTGGGCGCCTGCGCAGCAAGTCGCCTCGGGATTCAAATGACCTCTCCTCTCCTGAGGTTGGTCCTTGGCTGATTATTGTGGGCTGGGGAGATCGTTCCCTGTAGATCAGGAGGTCTGCTCTTTGGCCTTTGGTACACAACCCCGGCTAATCTCCAAGCCGAACCATCCTGCATCCACCCCAGATCAGCTCAGGTTGGGCTCCACGTGTAGGCCGCTTTTTGGCAACTCGGCGGTTTTTTGGGCTAAACATGCCTGTTGCAAATGTCAGGCGGCGTGAAATGCGATATGCCATCTGACACCTTGGATATGAAAAATAGGTCAAGAAGGGGAGAAGCTGGAAAAGACATTCATGATTTGTGTTACTTTCACAAAGTTCTTGATGGGTTTATTCATAATCTAACTTTGTGTTTCAGTTCGAACATCTACAGAGTTGCCTGCAGTGACTATGACAACACTGTCGATGTCGACTACAGATTGTGATGATTGTCTTCCTACGATGTCTACACCCTCGGCCACTGGATGGTTCTTTGAGTCGCCCACTGGAAAACCTACTGGTAGTGACCACTACACTGTTACATCCACAACGGATTACAAAAGCACCACCAGGGTCCCGACGGAGTTCAGGCCATCTACGTACCTCCCGGCTGAGTACCGACCGATAATTCGGACTCCCAGGCCAACCGGACGTCCCAAAATCGAGGCTCAGGCGACGGCTGTTCTACGACCCCAGTTGCAGCTTCACCTGACAACGACCCCACCGCCCTGGCCACACGAGTCGCAGTACGCCACGAGACCTGATCTACCTTACACTTTTCAAAGCGACCTAACTTATACGACTCGTCGCTCGACAGTCCGATTCCCTTCGGAACGACCGCCTGTCGCTCCGTCTTCCCCAGCCTTCGTCAGGTTCCCAGCAGTTCAAGCACCGCCTGACCAATCACCTGTTTGGTGGCCTCCAACTTGGGAGCATAACCTGTGGCCACCTCAGCGGCCATCCGTCAAGCCCTGGGGCCACCGTGAACCACGCCCCTCTTGGATCCACCAGTGAAATACAGTATTCAAACCAAAGCGAACTCTCTTAGAGTATTAATTTATAATAGTAACCTTGTCTATTTTTATAAACTAATGTTTTTTTTTGTACATACGAGTGCTTCCCTTTGGAATTAGTGGAGTTTATTTATTGTGTAGTGAATCCAAATTTAAAACTTATAAACATCCTATAAATTTTAAGTGGTTATAGACCAATGCTGTGCTATGATGCTGAATCCCAACCAACAGTCAACCTGTACATTTCATTGTAGCCCCTATCCCGACATCACAGTTCAAAATCCGTTGATCAAAACAATACTCACTTTCACCCTCGAATTTCATACAAACTGTACCGGTTTTTAGTATGTATAGGTGACTGTTACTTTTAAATGAATTTAGTTCGCCTTGTAAACACCTACTTTGTCTCACTTAACCTCGGAAACCTCTCGAGTTGCTACCAGACCACCAGTCTGAACTTCTTAAAACTTCTCCTCATTTCCCGGAGATCAGCGGATTTCCAAAATCCGCACTCTTAAATATTGACCTTTACACGTCAAATCAGCAACTTGTCCTGTACATTTCACTCTGAACAAACAACAAAAAATATTGCACAGTGAACAGTTACCAGCAGTTTTTCACACATATTGACTTCGATTAACCATTTTCATTAGTGCAAGCCCCCAAACACCTCTTGCCATCACAATTGTTTGTTAATTTGTTTCTTTCTCGTCATTTTTTCGTCTTAGTCTTTATTGTAGGTATTGAAAAGGGTTTTTTCTTGTATTGTTGTTGCGCATGCTTACTTCTCTGTGTATAAAATTTGTACAGGTTCTCTATTTAAAAGTAATTGTTTATAACTATTAGTACCTTTATATTTAAACAATTTACCTACTTCTTAACAATTTAGTGTCACGTTATTGAATGTAATTTTTAATGTCAATAGCGGTCGATTTCGTTCAGCTGTAATTCGTTCACGATGTATTGAACATGTTTTCTTACTATGGTGTAATTTGAATTTCCCTACAGTGTACTACTAGTTTCAGATAGTTATTATACTTATTTCAACGAATTTCGCATTTTAGTGTACGACAGTAGAGCTGGTCGTTTTACTATGCATGATCGCAATATTTGCCTTCGTTAACGATCATCGTATTAATTTGGACAATTGAGTACCGGTTTCCCCATGTTATGCATTGCGGAGAATAATTTTGTTTCTCCAACTTATTGTTGTCTTTATTTTTTAAACTGAGTGGCTCTAAACACACCGTACGAACGGCCTCTTAAACATCAAGCCACCTCAGACTAATGTGTTCTCAAGAATTTCAGTAGAAAATTTCACATTTCAGGGTTCACTAGTTCCTACAATTTGAATACCAAACGTCGCAGTACCCTATTAGAGATTATCATAAAAGCAGTAAAAGCAGTGCTCCTTGTCAAATTTGATATTTATATGAATTACCTCATTTTCAACCATCATGATGTTATACAACAATGACAGATCAACGAATTGTTTCTTAATGCTTTCTTAAATTTGAACGTTATCTGAAAATTTATATACCTTAAAATTACAAAAAAATAAATAAATGTACCTTTATAATAAAGCATGATTTTTCTCTGTTGTAGAAATGTGTTTTTCATTTTACCTTTCCACGCGATCTTGAACTTGATTGAGTTGGCCAAATGGAAAATGGCACACATAATTCTAAAGTTGTCAAACTTTGCAGGATCAGGTGGATTTTCTCAAGATTTTGAGTAGGGGGGACCAGGGCGTGTAGGCATAGATTTTGGTTTTTTACATGTATCGTTGAAAAATTAATCCAAATTCCTTATCTCTATAAATTCGTACCTACTATAAACCTATTTGATTTTACGCTTGCAATACTGTTTTGAAGAACAAAGTTTCTACAATCTACAGACCATTAGAGCCTTCTTTCAATTAATACAAGAAATGGTACTACTGTGTCATAATGATTTATTATTGACCACCGAAGAAAACTCGTTGATGTCATTCACATGAGAGAACACAAGGAAACGTTTAGTACTATCTAAGATAAACGCTTGCATACGAGTCTGCAACACATTGGGACATTTTATGTCTTTAGTCCCCACCACCATCACCCCCCCATTTCCTCCCTCATTACCCTAATATACACCCTAATAAACCATGGTACATTAAACACACATGTTGTGATACTACAACTGTTTCGGTTATCCTGTGAATTAAGGTTTACTTTCAAAATTCACTTCAAAATGAACTCGAAAACACCTCTAACACCCAACTACAATTTCACGTAGCATTCCTATATATACACCCTAATAAACCATGGTACATTAAACACACATGTTGTGATACTACAACTGTTTCGGTTGTAGTATCATTGTCTTCTACATTGTCTTCTGTTTAACTCAGCTTTCCGTACATCCACGGTCGTGTGCAGGGCATGGAAATATTTATTGAAAATAATTGCTAACCCGGACACGACTATTACTGCAAGAGCACAGCCGCCATTTCACACGAGAGACGGCCAAGAGACGTGGCATGGGTGGGAGGGCGAATTGTATTCTAGGGTACTTTCGGTGTGGCATTACTAGGGTACTTGCAGTGGAATTAGTGGAATAAGTCTAAATAAATCACACGACATTGGTCTGGCTGATGGAAAAATTGAAGATGAAAATGAAAAACTAAAAGGTTTTAATCAAGATTTGGAATATAATTTCCCAACTAAATTTGAAGGCAAACAAAATCGGAAATTCAGAAGAGAATGGTAGGAACAACATGACAAGCTTGCCTATAGCGAGGATTTTGTAAAATATGCGTTCTTTTCACTCCTGCTGAAGAAGGGTTAGGAGGTGGTGGTGAGCTGATTCAAAAACTCTGCAAATTCTTGACACGTCGGTTTATTATCTCCTTTGTGCAGATTACCCTAATCACTACATGGTATATTGATTACCTATAATTATGTAAAGTAGCTACGCCAATTTTATAATATGTATATTAGGTAGGTACGAGAATGGGTCGTAAAGTACCCATAGGGGTATCACCTTCCCTGGGGGGGAGGGGGTTATTCTAGGAGCCTGGAATCTCTCTGGGTGGATGGGTACTCTCGGGTTCAAAAAAAAATTTATTTTTCAAATCCCCTCGTCAACAGCTTTCATTTGAACCCATAGATTATAATAGGAATATTTAGAGCCCCCCACTCCTCCCTCGAGATAGGTACTCGGGGGGTTCCCCCACTCATAGCCCCCCCCCCCCCCGGTTCAAAACACATTAATTTTGAAATCTGAAAACCACGTGCTGTTCGAATCAACGGGGCCAGAATGAACACCCTCATATTGACAGCTTTTGATCTGCTCCAACAGTGAGCCCTCATTGTGAACGAACAGCTGGTCTTAAAAAATTCTAAAAAATAAACTCTAACTAAATGTGAACTAAAAACTATACCATGCCATATGAATTTCTCGAGATATGAAATTTTCCAAATTTTCAATACATCTGTCTCAGCTAAATTCGTAAATGGGCAGAATCGGGTCACTCTAGGGGGGTTTTGGGGAGTTTTAGGGGCAAATATTACCCATAAATTCCGAAAATGAAACATTCTGACTACTGACAACTCTTTTAAAGGTTTATTTGCGCTGAACTCGATGGTGAAGTCAGAATTTCGATATCTTATCCCGTTCTCAAAGTGGAGCACTTTGAAGATGAAGAAACGTGGTTGTTTTTGGGATGTTCTTCACGGTTCATCTGCTCTAATCTGATAACCGAATGAGATATCGCAATTCTGACTTCAACATCGTGTTTAGCGTTGAAAAATCTATAATCTGAGGTGTTACTAGGCAAAAAAGAAGACAATTTTATCTACCTCAACCGGACTCATTGTTCTTAAAGATAGGGCGTATTTATAGTGAGGATCTGTTTGGTTACCGCAAAGTAACCTTACATGTGGATAGACCATCCACAGCTTTGTACGACCAGCCGTTCGTTCACAATGACGGCTCAAAGTTGGAGCAGATCGAAAATCATCAACATGAGAGTGAATCGTGAGGCAGCCTGTCGGGACCATTTTCAAACTGGCCCAGCTGATTCAAACAGCACATGGTTTTCAAATATCGAGTTAATAAATGATATTTAATAATTATCAATAATGAAGCATAAAAATTATAATAATTATAATTTTTATGTTATTAATAATTATTATTAATAACAAACAATTATTATTCATTAATGATAATTCATAATAATAATCAATCTATCATTCAGTGATCTAGACAGAAGGGTGATCTGTACAAAGAAGATAATAAACCGTTGTGTCAAGAATTTTTACTTCTAACGACTTATAGGGTAAAACCGGTTTGTAGCGCTTTTTGGAAAATCTTCAAGATTACGTTCGATTCGTAGTATTCGTGGAACTGCAGTGGGAGCGGCGAACAGGGAGAGGAGTCGTGGAGTTCTCCTTCTACGCCACCTCTACATGCATCCACAATACAAATTTTATGTACCTACGCGTGGGTGGGGATGTAACGATTACAGTAGTTGCGGCGGGGGAGTGGAGAGGGGGTGTAACGATTACAGTAGTTGTGGTGGGTGAGTGGAGAGGGGATGTAACGATTACAGTAGTTGTGGCGGGTGAGTGGAGAGGGGGTGTAACGATTACAGTAGTTGTGGTGGGGGAGTGGAGAGGGGGTGTAACGATTACAGTAGTTGTGGTGTGTGAGTGGATTGGGGGTGTCACGATTACAGTAGATGTGGTGGGTTAGAGGAGAGTGGGGGTGAGAGAGCGTAAGGACAACCCATTCCTCCAATTCTGGATATTGTATGCCGATCAGTGTGACCTACACGGAAAGGTGATCTGTACAAAGAAGATAATACACCGTTGTGTCAAAAATTTGCAGAGTTTTTAGTATACAGCGTCGCATAGGTACCTACTTGTCTGAAATACAAATCCTTCATTTTCCGTTTTTATATCCTACTGCTTACTGTTTATTACTGTTCTACGCCTTTTGAAACAACTACCAACGGGTTGTTCGGTATAGAGCTTCTCAAACTTTGATACAGAAAAGTTCGTCAGTAACGTGGGTACTTAATAAGTAAAATAATATGTAAACGTAGTGATGGGCGATACCACAAAATAGTCGATACCATTACTCGATACTAGTATCGAAACAAAGTGAATCTATGCACGTCCCTCAACCCATCTTTGAGCTTACATAGTAAAATTTACTTAATAATTAAATGATTTAATAAATTAATTCAAAACGGCTGGTAGGTACTAGATGCTACTTACCGCTTTTAGCGCTACTGCGGTCAATGATCGAACTAAACTAACGCTTATGGCGCTTCTCCCTGTGCAGCTAGCGCTTCCTCTGTGCATCTCTTCTCTTTGGCAATCGCTAATCCCATAATGATAACCTACAAACCTTATCACCATAGAAAAGTTCCCATGTTCTCGATTGATGACTGATTCCCTTGTGAGTAAAGATTCTCATGATTCTCAGTTTCTCGTGATTTGGTACAACCGTTTGGAAGGAAGTTTTCATCAAAAGTCTATGAAGGAGGTGAAAACCCGGCGGCATTCTTCCATTTATGTTTACTAGAGCTCGTGAGTATTCGTGGTATTTTGTATCGATTCTGATTTCATGTTGTTGTCTTATATTTCATAACTTACATTACTGTTGCATTTGAACGTAGTGAATGAATAGGTGGGCCCGTTAGTTGACATACATCGTGAGCATACAATGTATGTCATACTCTCTTCATGTCTGTTGACGTTTCCGACATTTTGTTTTCCTACGTTACGATCAAAACTGTCACAGAACTGTTATGATCTACCTACCTGTTCAGAACACGATGTGGGTAACTAGCTCAGCTTTACCTACATAAAACTTGGAGAATCAGAAAGCTGAAATTACACTCAGCAGTATAATTTAGGCAGTTGCATTCCATCAATCGCCGCCATGCTAGTTGTAGATGATGGACGCGCAAAAGACCAACTGAAGTAGTGATGCGCTACACTCCCTCACTGGCTATTCGGTGGGTCCTTTCGAAATCACCCCAATAGAAAAGATTTTGACGTCTGACCATTGTTATGTCTGACTACCGTTTACTCTTGTGCAGTTTGGTTATTCCATGACGTTGGTGACTGATCAGTGTCATCTTTCCAGTGAATGTAAGTACCTACTCCTTTGTGGAGGCAGTTCACTCTTTTCTGTGTTCCACCATTTACTACTTGAACCACAACTCTGCCCTCGCCTTCATACGTAGTTAGGTTAAGTTAAACCACTTCTGTGCCTGAACACTAGGTATAAAAATCCGCTATAAGAGCGCATTTTCGGAAAAATAACTGGTTTTTATGAATTTTGTCTCCTTTTGTGGCTCAATTTATATAAATCTATAAATTGAGCAAAAACAGGGGACCAAATGTGTTAAAAATCAGTAGGTAAAATGGAGACATGTTACATAAAACCAGTTATTTCTTCGAAGTGTCGCTCTTATAGCCATCCTGCATGTGGAACTATATCTAGTTTTCATGCACAGAAGTTGATTAATTTTTAAACTTTGTTTTAAATTTAAAGGTTTAAAATGAGGTGTCACTCGTCAGACTGCCCAATTTTTGGAATTTATGGGTCTTTTCCTCTAAAACTCCCCTATACCCCCCTTAGAGTGGCCCAATTCTGCCCATCTACGAACTTAGCCTATCGATTGCCAAGGCAGATTTTTTGTGCAAATTTGAACACTCTATCGAGAGTTATCGTCAGGAACGACACATAAATATGCATATGATTCAAGGCAGTGAATTTAGGATGGTCTGAAACGAATTTTGGTGTACCTATTTTTTGGAAATTCGATTTTTGAACACTTTGGACCGCCCCCTTAAGGAGGAACGTCTTAAGTCCATTTATGCGATTTCGAGAAAAACGAAGTGAGATTTCTTCTGCTATCCTCCCAGTTCAATTAATTCAAGCCCAACTTGTTCGATCGTGTCTCATATCAATTCCCCCAACTCATTCATACTGTTCAACCATGCAATTAATTACCTTGACGATAATGATCAATTTTAGCGCAAGTATACGGACATAGGGTGGTCTAACCTAGTATGCACTACATCGGACGATTTGAACGTATATGGTACCAGGTTAGAACGTCCTATCTATAGGGAAAAGTTCATTTCATTCAGTTTTATTGTAATGTTAAAAATAGTACTTTGGAAGTATCATTAACAAAATGTAATGTGGTAACACTTGAAAATGGTCGCGAAGGCTAAATTGGTAACATTAATGTTTGCATCATCGAGGGACTTTTCTTTATTGATGACTGGTAATGACTCCCAAAAATGAAGACGATTTCCACAATCTGGAATAACTGCCTTCAACTTTGTAATTAAGTTATCCCTCCTGTCTTTCGCAATCCTAGTGTCCTAAGTGAAAAATATTAGGTTAAAACGTCCTACCTCGAGGGCTAAATTCGGACATAGGACGATCTAGCGTAGTATTATAGAATGAGACAGCAAAGTGGTGACAATGGACTTAGGACAAAGCGTTTTTTCACTGCTTTGTACTAAATGTAGGACGTTCTAACCTAGCTCAAAAAACGTGTCTCATCGAGCTTTACCAGACCATGTCCTTAACTCAAATACTGAAAAAATGGACTTAGGACATTCTTCCTTACGGGGGCAGAATATCTTCTTTATTTCCAACATTCGCTAAAACAAAGTAGTGTAGAGAGGATCGCTTCACCAAACTTGATTAATTTTCTTGCTTGTGGGGAAAGTCAGTCTGTCAGCAGTCAGTCAACTAGATTCACCAATTTTATTGCTCTATTCCACAATCCTAATGACCGCCATATTAACTCACATTTTCAGAATGTGGGAGGACCTTGGTGAACGGGCTGTGCAGCTGAGAATGAAACCAGGACTCCTCTTCCTTCTGAGGTTGGCCTGGGAGTCGCGGATCCGTCTTCCATTCCTCATCATAAGCGGATTCATGGCCTTTGGCCTCAGGATACAGATGGAGATCAACATCGACCGAACGACTCGGTTCATCCCACGTCTTCGCCTCGACGATGACGAATTTGCTCTCACCGACGGCGAGGAAATGGACACCGACGACGAGGACGACGAAACTGATGAAAACGACGTAAGTGAGCTAAGGACGGCGTTAATAGGTTCACACTCCTGTGGGAGAAGTGGGCGTTCCATTTATAGATAACAGTTGTGAGAAACTAAAGGTGGTACAAGTTGGGATTGTGACCAGTGTGATTTACCAAACACTTTTCTAAGATCCCAATTCAGGTTGTCCTTTCGTGGTCGTACGTAACTTTTTCATCCAAAAGGCTTGTACACAGTTCGCCCAACACACCTTCTAGTAAACTTCTATAAATTACAATGTGTAAAGGGAGGAATATTTACAATATCATGTGGAGGCCTTTTAACGAATTTTCGAAGAAAAGTTGTTCTCGGTCCAAAATTTTTAGAACTCAAAATCTGTCTGTGAAAGGCTAAGGTCGTAGATGGGCTGAATCGGGCCACTCGGGGAATTGAAGGGATTTTAAGGGGGAAAACCACTCATATATTAAATATATGATTTTAAAAATGAAACAATCAGACAAGTGACACCCCATTTTAGATATTTATCAACGCTGAATACGATGGTTAAGTCAGAATAACGATATCTTAATTCGTTCTCAAACTGGAGCACTTTGAAGATAAAGAAACGTGGTTGTTACTTGGGATGTTCTTCAGGGTTCATCTGCTCGAATCTGATGAAGGAATGAGATATTGCGATTCTGACCTCACAATCGTGTTCAGCGTTGAAAGATCTATAAACTGAGGTGTTACTAGGCAAAAAAGAAGACAAAATTTGATATAAAATGTGTAAAATAGAGTCATTTGACCCAAAACCAGTTATTTCTTCAAAGATTTGCTCTTATAGCCACGCTGCATGACTGAGTTTTTGTACTCATAGCAGCCAGACGATGAGCAAGGCACCCTCTATCAGGTTGAATCCCTGAACTGATTTCTTTGCCTGTATGTTCCCATTCTTGGGAAAAGAATCAGATCGATAGGACGTATAGAAGGGAAACTACACGGGGGTTTATATGAAAAACTTTGAAGCTGATTTCTGAAAAACTTGATTTTTGGACTTGAGAGGTTTCTTCTTAACACGGCAGAATGATACATCTCCTCCTGGCATGTTGGGATGATGGGGACTTGCCTCAGTCTATTGATAGAAGGTGGAATTGTATGGTAGGTGGGCTAGTAGTGACCAAAATGTGTTCTTACCGTTCTGGTTCTGTACCTTTCAGGATGTCATGCTGGCCGGCATAATGTGTGTTATAATGGGCAATTCCATTGTGTCCGAAAATTTACAATAGGACAGTATTTTTCGGTCAAGGGACGTGTGAAGATTACGAAAATAGGATGAGTTGATCAGTTTTTTCGTTAAGTTTGGTAGGAAATGCAATCAAAACTAGTACTTGTTCGTACTACGCGCGCTCAAACCTTGACGTCATCAGACACCTCAAACGAGGATGGATAGTTAGTTTTAGTATCCACGATGTTTCAAGAAAAATGATCCATTCGCGTCACTCCATCTTTGCGTCACTCCAGCATTCTCTATTCTGCATTATGATAATGCCATTATCGTTTGATTATCGCCGTTCGCCATAACAAATTGATTTTCATCTCTTTCATCTCTCTTTTTTTATTTTTCATCCGAGTGCCCTGTGTTAAGAAATTAAATGGCATCCAGCTCTAGTGTGAAAAAGCCGAGGCAAAATACTATCGAAGACGGATTTGAACCTGCAACCAGTGAGAACATCCCCGAGGTTGATTTCAGTATAGTCCACGAGTTTTATATGAACAACCCTCAATATGTTAGTCCCGAAATAAGAGGTGCCAAGAATGTAAGGTAAGATTCACTTTTCCTATAGTAGTAATGCACTAAGTGAGGTAGTACATAAATTACCCGATTGTCCACAAATGGGTAGGTCTCTACAGCACATCAAATAACTATGGGAAGCCTGTCTCGGACAGAAGTATCTTGAGTCCGCTTCTGTTGTTTCGCACTTGGGGAAGATGCACACCTTCTTCACCATTATAACGTGTAGAGAACGAAAAATGTTGAAGAAACCCAACAAGAAATCACGGATCACTCGATTTTGTACTTGATAAAAACAATCTGCCCAATGAAAAAAAATAAAGCGTAGACAACCTTCGCTGGTAGGCGCTCTGGTAACAAGGATTGAACCTTCCGCACGCCACAGGAATCCGTGCTTCATAATCTAGTATCCATAATGGTGAAGTTTTTGACGTCACACCCCGGTCACTCGCCCGCCTGTTTTTCAAACTACCAATTTTCTTTTATTTTCCTAAATTTTTGTGAACAATTTCTTGGCAAATGGACCCGATTTTCGCTAACATTAGACAAGGTACTTTGGAAAAAAAAAGAAAAAAAATTGACTGGAACTGCCCATTGCATTAGAAATAGGCTTTATTTGGCAAGAAGATAAAGGAGATAAGCCCTCTTCGATTGGACCGCCTTATCTACCTCAACCGGACTCATTGTTCTTAATGATAGGGCTTATTTATAGTGTGGTCCTCCTGCACGTGTCAGTGTTCGTTTGCCAGTTGTCGAGTTTACTGAGAACTGCGTTGACTGAGTTGTCAAGTGTAAAATCTAAGTCCAAGCAAAGGTTAAGGCTTTGTTAAGGTTAAGGTGTAAAAAACGGAAAATACGGTGTCACTCAGCGTCAGATAGATAAAGGTATTAACGTCACTCTTAGATAGATAACGCTAATAACGTCACTCTAGAACTGAGCATGTTTGGGCTTATTGGGTTAGCGTTTGGTCTTGCTCGCCCTAGGATAAAACGTCACCAGCTGGAACTCTCTAATACCTCGAATTTCTTAATACGGGTATGAAAACATAATATGTTCATATTATGATGTGTTTAACTCAACTGTGCAATTAGAATGTTAATAGGAGTATCACCACAATGTGATACCACCAGAATGGGAGGTGCGGTCTTACCTGACGTTCCTAACACTTCTTCGACCTTGTTCTTGTCCAGGATGATACTTCATGGTTGCATGGATCGAACTACGATACTGAAGATTACGATTCCTACGATGAAGAATTCTACGACGATACACATACCTCCACCTCATCACCCACCGCTCAATGTTCTGCTACTCACTAGCGTGTCTAACGTAAGCATTTCTATATCTGTAAATCGTTGAATTATTTTTAGTTCTCTAAATTATATGAATTGGCTTTTACATGTCACTTGTTACCTCATGTATAAAGACAGTAAAATCGTTTCTTCCTTCCTCATTCAGTTGTGACGTATTGAAACCCTGAGTGCTGGAAATGGTCGGGGGGACAAATGAAACGTGGATACATGTCAGTCAGGCATTTTGTTTGCACATGCTCATACGTGTTTATATGAACTACCTGTTAGGAGAACTACTCCAACGATTGCCCCATTTGAGAGTTAGTGGCAGCTGGAATGCTGGCACATACATATGAGGCTTCAATTTCACTGCACTTGTCCTGTACACATTGTGTTAACTGGAAATCCGTTTCCGTTGGTCCTTTATTAACCCATAGCGCGACACACGAGTGTGGGAGATCCACACTGAAATTTCGAGTTGTTGTGTTGGCCACCCTGCGCGCCCACAGGGGAGAGTAGCGCCCATGTAAATTCGGACAATTTCATCTGCTATCTGGTCCAGTTGGTCCTGCAACGCCAAGGCCTCTCCATCTCAAGGTTGGTCCCGACTTTTCAAAACCTTGTAATGTCGTGAAGAATGGTTTGCTGAGTTCCCCTGTAACCCGGGGAGGTTAGGCAATTACGCCCGACCAAGAGAGATCTTGGTCTGCCTATCCACAGACCTACCTATCCCCAGAGCGGTCGAATCAAAAACACGAAAAGCAAGGGAAACTCTGCAAACCATTACAATGTTATACTCCTTGTGTCGCCTTGTGAGTCTGGCATACTCATGTGTCATTCTTCGTTTTAGAGAATTCTTATTTCGATATTTGCACAGTAAATACCTAATGAGTGTTTACTAGGTACCTAGTGAATTCATATTTTAGTCGTACCTACCAGTGAATGGTTTTTCGTTCAATATTCACTATGAAGGTAGGTGGTTGTCTTATCAGAGCATTACAGACAATTGTTCCTCACATGAAAAGAACATTTTGGTGATATTACCCAAAGATTACTCGAAGATGTTGGTGAAGAAGGAGAGTTCGACTCAGAGGAGGAAGAAGTGATAGCGGAAAAGGCCGATATGGAAAACCTGGATGTTTTCATCAGTCGGCTGGAAATGTCCTGTTGATGGTTTATTTGAACTACCAACCTACTAATTGGTTTCGTTTAGTAGAATTTGGATTACTTGCCTACGTTTTCCTGGTCAATTTGTCTCGTCAATTAATATTTATATTAAAAGAACTAAGTACGCAACAACCTGTCGTTAACCTCCGATTCTAACTTCCAACGGTGCCAACAGATCAGACCTCGAGCTGCCTACCTTGTGTAATAACTTCCTTGTGTAATACCCGACGAAAGGATCGAAGTCCAAAACCAAGTGAACTACGGTTCACATGAAGGGTTGGGTTAAGGGTTAAAATGATGCCAACTCATTCCATTGTATTTTTTTCCAGGAGGTTTTGCCGTATGCTCATCCACGAAGAACGAATGCGGTTCACTTTGTGTACTGACAAACCAGATTCCAAACAATGAATTGAATTCATTGTTCAAATTTTGACAAGCCTCAAAGAGTAACCTTTTCCGAAAACTAACAAAGATTTTGTGTTCTCTAAGGGCGGAATTCATAGTCCTCACTAAGTTGAAAGGAAATGCTTAAGTGACGATGTGAGGAGAAACGGCGACTTGAGCTAATTCATAGTCAGTCACTAAGGAAATGCTTTAGCAAATGCTTAAGCATTTCCTTTGGCCGTATTCATAGACCGAAAGTCAAGTCGTTACTTTACTTTCAGCCCCATTTTCGCACCGAAATCAGAGGTAGCTCGGAACCTACCTTAAGCATTTCCTTAACTGAAGTCATCGTGATTAGTATAGATAAGATCTCGTCTGTTACATTAGTTTGTGGCTTTACATTAGTTTATTTCATTATGGAGTACCAACAAATTTTCGAATATGACGAGTGGGATGATTTCGACGACCAGGATGATCGTATGACGATAGTACGAAGGCCCCGAAGGTATGTAAACACCTGGCGAAGTGGTTTTTTTTTTCAATTGTTTTCCAGCCTTTTTGATTTTGTGTGTGTTTCTTTGTTATATAGAAAGTTATATAGAATATCTGTAGGTATTTTTAATGAGACAGATAACACGAAGTGAAATATTTTGATCTATTATAGGTACATACGGGATGCACAGAACCCGATGGAAATGTTAGACGATGAACAGTTCAGGAAAAGATTCCGTTTTCGGAAGGATACGGTGATTGAAATAGTACCGATCATCACCCATGGTCACCAGAATAACAGAGGTTTACCAGTCCCACCCCTTATCCAAGTGCTGGTAGCGTTGCGATTTTATGCAACATCTTCGTATCAGGTCTCTTCTTACCTATGTCGGGAAAAATATTCATGTTGGATTATGATTGTTGTTATCTGTGTTTGTACAGTGTAGAGGGAACCCGTACATGTTGTTCATCTCAGTGTTTCTTTTCGACACATGTTGTTTTTTTTTCAGTGTTTCTATTCATGTTGTCTGAATACACTCATGTTGTCTGAATACACTCATGTTGTCTACTTTCTATTCATGTTGTCTGTGTTTCTATCTACATGTTGTGTTTCCCACTGTTTCTTTTCGACACATCGCACCTCAAGAAGGTAAAAAAGAAAGTAAAAAATTCGATTTTCGAGTAATACCCATAGGCAGACAGATCTTGATGAGCCCGACAAGAATATAATATAATATTAACCATCGTGTTCAGCACGATTGAATAAGAATATATTATACACCAGCGTGTTCAGCAAACCTTTAAAATGAGGGATCACTTGTTAAAATGTTTCATTTTGGTAATTTATGGGTAATACAAGTTGCTAGTTGTTGATGAAGAAGGTGGCTAGACTTCCCTAGAAACAGTAGTTATAAGCCGCTTCGCGAAAAAAAAAGCAATTTAATGACACTTTTAGCAATATTTGGAACCCAAATCTTCAAATGCATTTTCCCAACATGTTTATTCTGTGTTCCTATTTAATACATATAGCTTTTTCAGTGTTTGAATTTATGTTGGATTGTGGTTGTTTTTATCCGTGTTTCTATCTACAAAAAGTTGTTAAGCATTCCAGAAACTACGCTGTTGGTCCAAAAAATATATATATTTGCGGGCTATGCTTTGTTACTCCAGGATTCAGGTTAGTTCATAGGTACCTGTTCATGATTCCATGCCGCATGTTTCTAATTTATTGTTTCTACAAATCAGTTCTTCACGAATTTGAAATTACAGTTGTGTACAAATGTTCTACTCCTATGCATGTCGCAGGTATGGGGAAGTTCGCTCTTCTATTTGCAATAGTGATTTTGTTACAGCGCAAATGTTATTCATTATAATCAGGGGCCTACCTAATGTATTTATAGCAGTTATATTACTACTTGAAAAACTATTCTCTAATAATGTGTTTCATTATTGTTTGCAGACTGTTTGTGGGGACCTGTTCTCCTTATCTCAGCCAACAGTACACAGGATTATAAAAAACTCGTCTGAGAACCTGTGCAGGCAGATCGGCCAGTTCGTCAAAATGCCATCTAGTGATGCTGACATTCAGCAGACATGGAGGGCTTTTTTCAGAAAGGCACGATTCCCAGGAGTAATTGGATTGATTGATGGGACACAAATTCCAATTTCAAGTCCTGGAGGTGAAACAGCTGAGGTATTCCGAAACCGAAAAGGATATTTCTCCATAAACGTGCAAATAGTATGCGGCCCAAACGAAGAAATATTTGACATTGTTTGCAGATGGCCAGGCTCTGTCCACGATTCACGAATATTCGACAACAGCTCTATACGAGTCCTCCTCGAGGAAAATCACCAGCGACTTGGACATCTATTGGGTGACAGTGGTTATGGACAAAAAGCGTTTTTGTTCACGCCACTTCTACATCCTGTTACTGACCCACAAAAAAGGTACAACGCGGCCCATAAAACAACCAGAACTGCAGTCGAGAGGACGATAGGCAGGTGGAAGAGGCGTTTTCCTTGCCTGTACTTCGAGCTGCAGACGAAGCTGAAGAATACTCTACGTATAATACCTGCATGTGCCATTTTGTTTAATATAGGAATTCGAAGGATGGATATGTGGGAAGAAGCAGAGGAGTTTGTAGAGAATGCGGATGTGGGAATCCATGCTGGAAATAACTCTACCGAAAACAACATACGAGATGCGTTCATAGAGAGACATTTTTCTTAGTTATGAAACACATACCATACGAGTCCACTTTTGATTTTGTACCGTAAAGTTCCTCATACTAAGCCTTACATATTGAGAATAACGTAAGATGAAGTATTTTGTTCTTAATAAACTGTTTCAAACAACTAGGATCATTCATTTTTGACCCAATTTTCAAATATAGAACAAAGTGAGTTGATGCAATTCAAAACAAGAACACAATGTGAACGCTTGGTTTGTAATAATTCAACTGGTGTAGAAACCTACTTGTATTATGAAGTTTGTAATGAAGTATAATGCAGGTAATATAATAAATTATAGTTCTACTGTATAATAACAAGGTATAATTACAGGTTCAGGTATAATTACAGGTAATTACATTTCTCATTCCTTCTCTAACTTTTCACTTTTTAAGAGTTCATCTTTTGAGAGTTCATTGTTTTTTCGTAATTGCAAAAGCTCCTTTTCACTTTTTAAGAGTTCATCTTTTGAGAGTTCATTGTTTTTTTGTAATTGCAAAAGCTCCTTTTCACTTTTTAAGAGTTCATCTTTTGAGAGTTCATTGGTTTTTCGTAATTGAAAAAGCTCCTCTTCATTTCGGATTTGTTGTCTCAAGAGCTGATTCTTCAATTCTTCGGCCGTCATTTTTGAACGATGAAGCTCCTTTTCTTGATCGATGATCTGCTGGTTTCGTGTGATGCGAACCTTCATGTCATCCGTGCCGGATTCCTTTCCTGCAACAATGGAATAACCTTAAATTACCACTGAGAACGTAATGTTATTTTTTGTTTGAACGTACACTCATTAATTTTTTTTTTCTTTCAAAATCTGCAATGTGAATGAGTACGTATTTGCTATGGATCCAAATTGTTAGGCATGAAAAATAACTTTCCATCCCAGCAAATCAGCATTACATTTTCTCGAGGATCACTATTCTTCCAAAACATAAAAAAAATTTAAGCTGCCGAATATCACAAAAGTTGTAAAATTTAATTACCTTTCCAAAGGTATACTCAAAATTGCAGTTATCTCTCAATTTTGGAATGCTATTGGAATGAGAAGGGTAAAACATTTATGTCATGCTTACCTATTTTGTTGGATCTCATTTCCAATAAATTCAGTTTATTTTTCATGTAAATCTACTAGGGAGGTGATTGAAACCTAAAAAAAGAAGAGGAACGTCTGGCATGATGTTTCTAACGCGATAACCGTTTTCTTCGGTTTGGATATCTTTGCCGAGTGGGGAACATACTGCGATATTCTGTAATGTGCTCAAAGACCATTGTAGCAACATATGCGAAAATCGTATCAACGTACATACTCTTCAGCTGTGTATAATAATATATAATATAATAATAATATATTATTATAATTATGCCATATTATGGCATTGTACTTCTTGAACTCAAATTTGCACGATACCGACAATTATTATTATTCATAACACAGGCAGACGAGGAATGAGAGAGATTTGGTAATCAAACAGTAATGCGAACATAGTTTATAGTAAGTAAACAAAAACTTAATATAAAAAATCATTGGCTATTTATCTTATAAGATCCAACAAAATAAGCATGACATCAGTTTTTTCCCTTCCCATTCCAATTGCATTCCAAATTGAGAGATAACTGTAATTTTGAGTATACCGTTGGAAAAGTAATTAAATTGTACAACTTTTTACCGATCCCAAATGAGTTGACCATTTCCATTGTAAATAGAACATTTTCTGCTTGAAAGGAACTCACCTTTTTTTTGTGGAATCTGAGGCATTTCATCTGGCTCAATTATTGCATCCACTTCGATATTTCCATTCCCAACTGTACCAGCATCAGCGTCTACCAGCATCAGCGTGTCGTTGACCATTAAATACTGTGTCCTGGATGTCCCAGCCAATGCCAGGGTATCTGAATCAACCGCATCTCCAATTTCGATGTCCAGATTCCCCAGGCTGTCCAGCTCTTGGTCTTCTGGCGCTTGCTCAGCTGGCGGTCCTCCTCCTGTTTTCATCACCTCCCTTTTCTCGGCACCCAATCGCTGTTTCCTCTTGAATTTCAAATTGTCCCACAATTTTTTCAATTGCGAAGAATTCCGCTGGAAAAAGAAATCAGTACACAATTAGATATGTAGGTGGTAGGTACTTAGCTACTTGTCTACTACTTTGAACAAAAAAGAGCCTGCCAAGTAGATATATACATATTTCTAGCCGACTTGGCAGGTTAGTATAATATAATATGTTATACAATATCACATGGACACGTTAGTTGGGTGGGTCCAGAAATCCCAACATTGCTGTTCCATAGTCGAATGAAATAGTAGGAAAAAGTAATTCACTCCTAAGTAGGGTGGTTCAAATTACGGTTACGTTCTCATATCACTCCTAGGGTTGTGTTCAGTATCTAATCAAAGGAGTCTGTGATATTTCGCAAATTATCACAGACAAAGGTGCCGCTTGACCTGTTTTTCCTAAAAAACGTGGTTTTACATTTGGCAATCACTCGACAAAATATGTACCTAGCCTCCCAAAGAAGTCATAACATTCCCGAAAAATGTGTTTTCTATAGAAAATTGAACAACGAATCAGACTATACCCCCATATTGGAGTCTAAACGGCTTCCTTCCGGGGTATTAACAATGAAAAATGTCCAGGACATCACGGTTTTTTATGATTTTTCCCCCACTTCGGAAGCTTTACCGTCCAAGATAAAGAATAATATATTTTTGTATAAAATATTTCATATTTTTATCAATAACTTTAGAATTGTCTGCATTTTACTTTAGAACTTTAGAATTTATCAATAACTTTAGAAATAGAATTGTCTGCATAGAATCGAACCACCCGCCACTTTACAGGCTCAAAACTCTACTCCTAAGTTACCCTTCCGTTTTCTTGAAACATGAGTAGTAGTATGTATCTTGAGACTAGTATCATAATATTATGATTATCATAGTATCATGTCAAACATAGTATGTATCATATGAGGACAAAATCCTAATATGTTGTCATAGTAACGAAGCAATTTCGATACGACATGACGGTTGGAAAACAAATGGAAACGTCTTGTTAATCATTATAAATTATAAAAACATGCAGAACTTACTTGGTAGTGTTGTCCTGTCGAGCAGTTGAACTCTTCAGCTATCTTTTCCCACGCCTTCTTCTTTTCTATCACTGACACGGCATCACTCTTCTTATTTTCGACTACATCCCTATATTTTAACACTAGTTCCCTAACCTTCCTTCTCTCTTCTTCACTAAACTGGACTCTTTTTCCTTTCTGTTCCATTAAAGCAGTATTTCACAAAGTCAAGTTCAAGCCAGGGTCGAGAAAGCCAAATATGTTAGAAGCGAGTGAGAAAAATCAAGATTGCCAAGCGGTTTCAAATCGAGGTGACGGCGCGTTGAAGACTGGTTGGTAAGTGAGTGGCATTTTAGGGGAGAAGTCGCCAGAAGGGTTGGAGTGGCGACGGATTTGGAAAAACCCAATGCAGGTATCCCATGCGTTCATCTTTCAAGTTCGACGACCCAACAGTCACTATTGTCCACACACATGTCACAAACCCAAGGCAGGTATCCCATGCGTTCATCTTTTGAGTAGCGTTCGAGGACCGAACACTCACTTGCCCAAACTCAGGGTCGAGAAAGCCAAATATGTTTAAAATCGAGAATGACAACGAGTTGAAGACTGGTAAGGGCTGCAGGAGTGGAGACGGATTTGGGAAAACCCACGATTTCATCTTTTGAGTAGAGTTCGACGACCCTACAGTCACTATTAGAGAGTTCCTAAGGGTTAAGGGTAATAATAAGTTTGAACTGTCCAAATTGAACTCTTTTCAATGTCACAAACCTATAAAATCACCTACAAAATATAAACACAATTGCAACCTTCTGGGTGGTTACCCACCGTCAGAGCTGACAACTTCAGGTTCAACAAGAGTATTAAGAAAAATTATGACTTTAGCAAAGATTTTTCTTAACTTACGGAAGTTAAGTTTTTTTTTTGCTAAAGTAAAGATTTTTCGTGACTTCCGGAAGTCAACGACTATGAATTAGAAATCAGACTAAGCATTTCCTTTAGATATTTCTTTACTTTCGGAAGTTTAGATATTTCTTTACTTTAGGCAGGACTATGAATTCCGCCCTAAAATTCACCTCTTTCTCATTTCTTGTCTAATAGTTATTATTATTTTAATACGAACTTTATTATCAGTTAATACGAACTGGTTGTCCGGTTTAGTTGTCATGAAAAGGTCACTAGAGAAAAACAAGTTTCTCTTAAAAAAAAAATAATAATAATAATAAGTTGTAAATTATTCATGCTAACTTGTTATTATGTACCTAGTTTAATGTGTACTGATGTACCTAGTTTAACCTTATTTTTAAAAGTAGTTGTTGAACGTCAGTGGAGCATATCGATTCCAATGTTTGGTTTTTCACCAGATTTCTATTTTTGTATTATGGTTGTGAAGTCTTCTTGAGCCTGTTGGTTGCTGCATTGGCGCGTTTGAAATTGCTCTAAAACAAATTCTCCTTGCTCATGCGATCGTCCCACCGTCGTTGTTGGTTCTTCCCTTCATGAATCCTGTTTTCCTTCGAAGGCGTGTAATAATGACATTTTCAATAGTAGATGTTCTTAATCGAATATAATTCGAATATACCTCTCAAACTTTTGTCGCGTCCTTCCCATTACCGTTCACAATCCGTTCTGAGAATGAAGTCTGTAGGTTGAGATGTACTAGTGAGCAGATTTGTCTACTTTTTGTTCTTCACATTTTGGGTTCTTCCTGGTTTCAATCAGGTTTCATTTTAGGTTTTTTTTTCTTGTTTTGCGCACATATTTTGTTGTGATATTTTCATGTATCGTGTATAGTCCAGTCAATGAAGAATTATAGTGCGTTGGAGAGCACTAAAATGTGTTCATTTAGACTAGGTATTGAACATACTAAAAGTCCTGGCTTGTAGGGTGAGTGCAAGGGGGGTCCTTAAAGGTCCCATTTTTCAGTTTTTTCGCTTATATAACGAAAACGGTGTACTTTTTGATATACCATTCGAAATACAAAAGAAAAGCTGTTAAAATTATCTACAAATTTGATTCTATACGTTTTGTAACAATCCCCAACCGTTTCCGAGTTAATCAGACTCAAAAATCGATAATTTTCAAAAATCGGCTTTTTACCCCTCGTTTTTTTGGCAAACATTGCTCTGCTCCTTGAAAACCGTTCATCTGAGAAGATAAATAAATGTAAATTTTATAGGTGGAAATTTGACGGAATTCTTAAAATGGCTCTAACTTAGAACCTATTCGAGATAAATTGGCATTCAGCCATATATCCTTAATTCAACCCTCTACAACTTCTTCTCTCGCCACTTTCTTCTCAGATGAACGGTTTTCTAAGAACAGAGCAATGTTTGACATAAAACGAGGGGGTAAAAAGCCGATTTTTGAAAATTATCGATTTTTGAGTCTGATTAACTCGGAAACGGTTGGGAATTGTTACAAAACGTATGGAATCAAATTTGTAGATAATTTTAACAGCTTTTCTTTTGTATTTCGAATGGTATATCAAAAAGTACACCGTTTTCGTTATATAAGCGAAAAACGAAAAAATGGGACCTTTATGGTCCCCCCTTGGGCCCACCCAACAATCCGGTACTTTTAGTATGTTCAATACACATTTTCAAATGAATGCGGATTCTCCTCTCCATCGCACTCTACACCCTCTTTTTGTGCATTCATTGATTGGACTAGTAAGTTTGAGAGCTTCTTCTGTTCCAAAATGTTCCCTGAAACGGAATTGTCACAGTGTAGCGGACTACTGACTGTAAAGTACTGAACGTGGAACCAAGTACAAAATCAAAATATAATGTGGTTTATTGTTTCAATGCACACACTTACTTTAAATTGTTGTACTAAAAATAACAAAATTAATTTAAAAAAAAAAACCATAAAAAATCCACTTGTCAGATTCTCAAATTTTTACTGTAAATAATCCATCCAGGATCTATTTATGATCTAGTAGATTTCAGGACTTTATCGCAAGGTGTTGGAGCTGGTATGGTTGTTTCTATTTCGCATTTATATTTCAGGTAGGCCCCTAGTAATAGGGTTTAGATTATCATCTGTAATATTTTTCATTAAGTGATACAAATTATTTGTACCTAAGTAAGTATTTAATTTTATGGTAAGTATATTTTTTCTGTAGAGTATCGTATTAGATATCTATTGTTAAGATTAATATATTGGAATAATTCATCTTGTTAAATCATTTGAGAGATTATTCGTTTTAATTGTGTGCTGTTAGGGACAAATTTGTGAACTAGTCAATATCGGAACAACAAAAATTAAGTTTTGTTATTTCGTGACGTTTGATATTTGACGCGGTGTCATCCGAGCGAATTTATTTTTTTTGAAAATTATCAAACGACAAAAATGTATTAATTTTGAAAAAAAGACCATTCAACTACGCGGTGCGCAAATCAAATGTATGTATATGTGTGGACGTGTGGAGAATAAATGATTTTTTGATTTAAAAAAAAAAAAAGGCTGTTTGTCTTACAACCGTGTTCCTTGTCGGGAGTTGTTTGTGTGATGATAAGGACGTTCGCGAGGTCTGAGAAGGAGAAAATTAGTACGGACTCATGCGTCGGACGGTCCCGGTTTTCTGCCTTTGGTTGGCCTGCGCCACAACATGTCTATCGGCAAAGTAAGTTATTTGAAGAAAAAAAATCCACAGTCATGCAGCAGGGCTATAAGAGCGAATTTTCGAAAGAAATAAGTGGTTTTATGTGAAATGTCTCCATTTAACTGGTTTTATAACAAATGTTGTCTCTATTTTTGTCGAGTTTATAGTTTTTTCAACGCTGAACACGATGGTGAAGTCAGAATTGCGATATCTCATTGCATTATCAGATTAGAGCACATGAACCGTGAAGAACATTTCAAGTAACAACCACGTTTCTTCATCTTCAATGTGCTCCAGTTTGAGAACGGAATAATGTATTGCAATTCTGACTTCACCATCGTGTTTAGCATTAAAAAACCTTTGAAATTTTATTTTTAGTTTATCAAGTTTAATGAAGTTTTCGTTCAAGATAGAACTTATCTCTGTCTTGAACGAAAACTTGATTTAGTATGGAATACTTCAATTTTCGCTCTAAGAGACACTGGCCAAAATTCTAACTAAGGTAAGGGCCTTTGAATACGGCCCTAAGACTATTCAACGTATCAATGCCATGAGGATTCGTTCATAGAAAGGTTTGTTTTGGGTTAGTATCGTCACTGAATCCTTCGGTAATACGGTTTTCTAAATGAAAATACTCGTAGAAACGACGCAACGCAGGTCTGACGTATCTTTTCTATTTAGGCGATAAAATTAACTAATAGACTTGAATTATAATCCTACCAGCACTACCCAATCGCTACAGCTAACCTCCGAAATTGTGTATATCAAAGAGAAGTTTCTACAATTAAGTACCATACCTGACTGCTAAACACAGCGAAATCAAATACCCAGTAAAATCAACGCGATCGTATTTAACCGCATTTCTACACGTCTTACAGGAACAACACCGGTTGAAATAACCATTAATTTGCTAGGGATGGAAGTGGAACGATGTCATGACATGACATTGTGATATTGACTTATCGTCTTAAAAATGAACACACTGTTTTGTGGTTGCTGATCCGCATGTTAAGGACCATTTAATTGCCTACTTTGTTTGTTGAGCACTCCACGTATTATCAAAATCACTTGTTTAATTACTTTCAATTACCACACACTTGTTACTCGTCTTTCTTCGTATTACCAAACTCAATACTCGTCTACTTACCGAACCTCAGCTTTTTCTTCGGTTTATAAAATGATTTTTGGGGTTCAACTGATTTCGGTCGTAGATCCGCCATTTCCTATTGTGATAATATGAAATTCACAAAACTCTCTCAAAAACTAATTGATTTCACCCGAATTTTGTGTTCTTTCAGGAAATCACAAAAAAAAAAAAACTCTATGAGCCCTAAATAAAACTTGTTTATTTATTTTGTAAATTATTCGGATAGGTACTAGAAAGGGAACTACGGTTTATGAACCGGAACACGCACAGTGTGCCACTTTTGGCCAAATGTAGCACTGAAACGTGTGGCAATAAGGCACTTATTCTGGTCAAAATGTGGCACATGTATGGCAGGGAGGCATGGAAGTATCACCATTTGTTTCAGCGTCCAAAATGCCTACACTACGATATTGAGTTTACTTCCATGAAGCAAGTTGGCTTTTGGTGGAAAACGTTGATTTTCACCAAGAAACCACGTTTTTCAGGACTCAAACGTCATTTTCTCCACTAAATTTCACTGTGAAAACCCTTTTTCTTATACCATTGGAAAGCTGAGGTTCTGGGCAATTTCGTCCCGAGGAGTGCACACCGAAAGAACCCCGCAATGATAGCGCAAAATACGAAAGAAAGAGTCTTAAAAAATCGGATTTTATATCGCAAAATTGACGCTCTTTCCAACGGTATCCTCAACTTTTATTTTAGATATAATTTAAGGGAGTTAGAGCCGTTTTATTGAGACAAGGTCGAAAAAACACACAGAGAAATCAGGTCGTTGACATTTTTGAAATTGATTAAGTCTGGCCAAAATATGGCAATATTTCCACTTTTTGGCCAAATGTAGCATTTTCCCAGAAATCGGCCCAATGTGGGATTTTAGTGTGGCAATATGGCATTAGCCTGGCTCTGTTTATGAAGCAAGTTATCAGTATGTATGACCTCTTATAACTTGAACTGAATTTCAATCTACTCTTTCAGCTTGAACCACCATATTGAAGGTATTGACTTGATTATAAAATTTTCTTTTCACTCTTGAACTGTACAATTTTAATAACTTTTAAAGAAGATAATATCTTCTTTAAAAGTTATTAAAATTGTACAGTTAATATATTATATTAGGAAAAAAGGTCGAAGAAGAGAGAGAATATTGGGTGAAAAACAGTTGAAATTGAATAGAAAATTTTTTTTTTTATTAATTAAGAAACACTAGGTATGTATAGGTAGAATATTGACTTCTACAGGGTTTCGAGTAGGGTATACAACTAAAAATAATGTCAAATCTTTATAAATTAATTATTTATAATAAATTAGGTTCAGTTAAGGATAAGATTAATATACAGGATAGAAGTGGGGTATATAAATTAAAATGCTCGTGTGGACTCGAGTATTGTGGGCAAACTGGTAGGAAGTTTAGGGAAAGGATTGAGGAACACGAAAAAGATTTTAGGGACAGTAAGGGGGAATCATCTTTTGCAGGTCACTAGAATGAATTAAACCATAGCTTCAGTTTTGATCTTGCAGACAGACAATTTATCCCCTCATTTGTGCCAGAAAGGCAGCATGTTGCATGTACTTGAAACGTTCGAAATTATTAAGAGTGATAGGTTAGGCAAATGTTTGAATGATGTTATTCGTTCAAGTTTTTCTCCATTGCTGCGTCTATTTTTATAATTTTCTCTAATAGCTTGACTCCTATTGATCCCCAGAAGTTGTTTACCGGTCTAACAGTGTACTCATATTTCAGTGGAAATAAGACGATTATTACTCTTGTTTTTCTTAACATGAGTTTCCACGATTTCATCGCGAGTGATTTAGTTCGTATGTATAGCACACCTTCCCTATAGCTGGCACGTATTTCCGTGCCAGACGAACCCACTTGATAAGAGAAACCTGTGATTAATTTTTGACCTCTAAATCTGTTATAAACGTGGAAGTATAAAAGCTACTCCGACTTCCTCGGTTGTAAACCGCTCAAGTTGTTTTGTTAGGGGCCTCGGATAAAATTTGTTTGACTTCTCATACGTCGGCAATGAGTTGTACCATAATAACGTTGGTTTTATCCGTTGGGTTTAATTTGGTGTAATTTCTACCGTATATCCGCAGCTTAAACTAACATGTTCGTCTGCAGGCATTGAGGAAGGGTAGGTACGAACAACCGGCTCAGAGCGGCTTTTAGACACCGTTCGAACGAACGATTTTGAAATTTGGATTTTTGTTGTTGTTGTTGTATAAACGTCTGTATACATTTCTAGCGTTTGCAACACTTCACTGCCGGACGATGCCACAGAAAAAGAAACCTTCAGATACTTGACGGACCCGTGCCGCTACAACATGTTCGATCGAGCGCCTTCAGCTCCCGGGGCTCCGCTCAAGATCTACCTTCGAGCTTTCATTTATTACTTGAGAGCTTACTCGATACAAAATGTACGCACATTTCCTTATTTGAATTTGACTTTTAAATACAAATCCAAGATAATATGTTAGAAGGGGAGTTTGGTTCCATGTTCAAAATGCCGCAAAGAAATGCTTTGAATGACCTAAAAATCGGCGATGATCACTTTGATTTTGAATTTCTCCCTTGTGTTACTGAGCTCAGGTTGTATCAATTTTCATGACCAGGACCGTAGCGAGGGGAAAAAAAAATCACAGTCTATAGCATGGCTATAAGAGCAAATTTTCGATTAAATAAGTGGTTTTTTATGTAAAATGTCTCCATTTTACTGGTTTTCTAACAAATGTCTCCTTATTTTGCCTAGTAACACCTCAGCTTATATATTTTTCAACGCTGAACACGATGATGGAGTCAGAATTGCGATGTTTCCTTCCTTCATCAGATTAACGCAAAAAAAACCGTGAAGAACATCTCAAGTAACAACCACGTTTCTTCATCTTCAAAGTGCTCCAGTTTGAGAACGGAATGATATATCGCAATTCTGATGTGACCATTGTGTTCAGCGTGAAAAAAACCCTTTAAAATGAGGTGTCACTTGTCAGACTGTTTCATTTTTGGAATTTATGGGTAATCCCCCCCCCCCACCTTAAAACTCACCCGTTATCGTATAGAATGACGCATACATATGATATTTTGGCAGCGGATTTAGGGTGGTCTGAAAGGGATTTTGGTGTAAACTTTTTCGGAAATTCGAGTTTTAAAACCTGGGGGAGGGGAGGAAATCTAAATTTCATAATTTTTATTTTTTTAAATATTCTTTCCTATCTTTACGGCCCGAAATCCTATTTCCCCTCCACCCCCACCCCCCTATGGCGAAGACCCTGTTCATGACATTAGAATTTAGTTGTGATCTAGAAGATCTTGTGAGCTTTGGTAGTTTTGACATCGAATACACATTCCAGGAAGTAGACATGTTGACTCTACTTGAATTGAGTTGGGAGGACACAAGATTGGCGTATTCGTCTATAAACAGCAACATAACAGCGATAAGAGGAGAGAAAAACCTGTTCTCTGACAGAATGTGGCTCCCTCACACGCATATGCTTAAGGAAAAGATGTTGGACGTCTTAGGATTCGCTCGTAAAGACAATCTGATAAATATTTCGCCTTCAGGAACCGTCTTGTTCACCGTCAGGTGAGTTTGTGACTTGGAAAAGTCATTTTTCAATATTCGTGATTTTTCCCCTCTAGTTGACAGAATCATTTGACTTTATGATTGTTCAATGTTTGTAGAACGAGGCAAACTTTGGGGTGTGAACCAGTGAATACAGAGTGGTTCCCTTTCGATCGCCAACAGTGTGAGATGATTTTCAACAGTTGTAAGTGAACAGCACACAATAACACAAGTTACCCTGCAAAAAGCTCAATCAGAACCGAAAGACACCTGATTCGCTGATTTCAGGGAAATACGATTCGAGTGAAGTTCTCATGGAATGGAGAAAAGAAAATCCCGTTTCTCACAGAGGTGGCCTCAGCCCGGTGGATTTCTATTTGACTTCGATGGAGCCCACTTCTGGCCTGGAGACGTACATCAACGCCAACAACGGTAGGAAAACTCACTGACTAGAAGACAGAGTTTGCTGTATTGAATCAATTCTGTGGAGAAGATGTGATGGCTGCTGATCCCCTGTTCTCGATCTTCTTGTTTGGCCGCTCTGGGGATGTACGGTTCTGTGGAAACACAGACCGGAGAGCCTCTGGGTGGGCATATTGCCTAACCCCCTTAAACAGGGGAACTCAGCAGCCCTACACTACAAAGTGTGGAACTAAACAATTTGACTTGCTATTTCAGATTGCCAAGTCTCTTGCAAATACAACCACAGCTCGCTTGCTTTAACCTTCAAATTCGCTCGTCAAGCGGGATTTTACCTACTTGACTATTACTTTCCTTCAATCATCCTGGTGATGGCGTCCTGGGTGACGTTCTGGATGGGTCCGGATTCAGTTCCAGGCAGATCCGCGCTAGGTCAGTATTCATAGTTTCTTCTAGTAGATACTGAATATGTACAAAATAAAAACCCCACCAGAGGCTATAGACGGAAGAATAGGCCTTTTTAAGATGTAGCTCCATAGCAAATACACCTGTGAATCTCTCTTCTTAATTCGTTGCTTCTTAATTTACAATCATCATAATATGATGATATATATATCCCTCATCACATATTCGACACTAAGGAGGTGAAAGGCCAATTTTTTCGAAACGTTACTATGACCCAACAGAATTTAAGAAAACTCCAGTCATGCAGCATGGCTATAAGAGCAAATTTTCGAAGATATAAAATCAATTAGGGTAACTTTGCACCACTTCTTGATTTTTTTCTCAGCAATGTGTTTAAATTCCATCTTTTCATGCGTTCTATGTCGAAAACTGAAAACAATCGGTCCAAATTTTGCATTGTGACAGATGCTGTTTTAATACTCGAAATCCTAGTTTTTAAAGCGGTGCAAACTTACCAATAATGTCAGGGTAAATTTGAGCCTCTTCAATTTCTTGTCTGTAAATCTATACAGATTCAGATGCTTCGTTGATGTTTAAGCAAAACACCTTCCACCAGCCGAAAATCGATTAATTTAGAAAATTAATTGAATTACTACTTTAATCTTACTTATCCAAAACTACCTACACTCTAATTATCCTAAATTGAACCTATCTATAATTTGGCTTTCGGTATTTCCGATTTCAAAATATTCGAGAACCAATTTTTAAAATTTTCCTGTTGACGATTCAGTCTTAGTTATGAGCGGTAACTCTTCAAATAGGGATGAGCCAACCAAAAAATTTGTCGAGTGAACAAATCATTCGGAGATTGTGGTATCTTGAGGACTTAATTGGCATTTGCTCGTGTCGTTTTAATCACCGATTGCCCATTAGATAAGATCACCAATAGTTCATTAGATAAGATCACCGATAGAATACCGATAAACCCATTAGATAAGATCACCGATAAGCCCATTAGATCTTGGGGAAAAAATATTACAGCTACCCTATATAACGGAAGTCCTATGTCGCGCACTGTGCTGAATTGTCCCTCCTGGTGCAATGATAGACCTCTTGTTGGAGTTTGCTTGCACACCCAAAAACAGACATCTTCATAAGTTTTATTGCACATACTTCATAGTATTATATAATTCTTATCCTCTCACTGATTTGTTACTCTACTTCTGGGCCAGGTTCAAGCGTAATGTTGACGTTCCTCCTCCTGAGTTGGACTGGCTCTCCGATTCCAAATGCGTCACCATTTAAAGTCAATGATATTTGGGAACTCAGTTGTACGTTTTTCATTCTGGCATCTATTTGGGAATTCGCTTTGGTAAACACAATAGATAGGCGAGAGTAAGTAAACTGTAATGATATTTTAATGCCTACTTCTACAATATTAATGTTATTCTACCTACTAGGTACTTGTCGAATGTCCTTTTAAGGTTCACTTTCAATCTCCACGCTGTCTAACCAACACTGTCATCAGCTAACTGCAATTATTATTGAATGTTTGTTCGATCAATTTTCAGATCCAAGAACGTCCAACTGAAAAAGAAAAGTGGAAAGTACATTTTTAAGTATTCGGTATCACCAAAGAAAATTCAAGGGAGGCGAATGATGGCTCGACGGTCCTCGTCTGTTCCATCATCCCCTGAGCTGAGAAGGAATTTCCTGTCAAAGTACAACTCACCGAAAATAAAATCTATCAAGGTGAGAAAGTCCTACTAACATACTGAGCTGTATTTCAGTGATATTTCGTGAATGGTTTGCCAGAAGTTGCTATGATTTCTTGTATCCACCTGAATCGTTGATGATGAAAAAGTTCGGTTTCGTTTCCTCCTTCTGTTTTTTGACGTGGGCTTTCCACCGAAGCCTGGCATCAAGCGTCATATCGAGGTATGACTTCGTTTGCATGTGGGATCACATGGGATCACTTTGTCACTGAGATAAGCTGGTATATAGTCCACTCTTTTATTGGTGAAATCAACATGTACCGACTTAGTTTCATTCATTTTGATTCTCCATTTCGCTGTCCATTGTTGTATGCTAGATATAGACCGGTTTAACTTGGTCATTGACTCAATGTTACTGTCTCCACACGTCTCACACGAGATGCAAGATTCATTATTGTGACGAAGAATCCCAGTGCGTAGTAGGCTTTAGGATTGATCCGGTAGGCAGTGCAATTGTGCGAATAAGACTAGGAAACAATCACCTAATTAGTTTTTGTATTAATAACCATATTTTTTCTCTCAAGGAGCTGACCGATTCGGAATTCAGGACGAACGTTACCCGTCGTGTCCACCAACTCCTGGCCGAGGAGCAGTCAATACCGATGATCAGGCTCCACAGGCCGAGCATCAGGATCATAGAGGAGGAATCCGAAGACGAAGGAAACGTCTCACCAGCCCCCGAGAAGGCACCGGAAGAAACCTCCAGGTTCTTCACTATGACTCCTCAAGAGATCGCTAAATGGATAGACACCCAGTCTCGTATAGTTTTCCCTATAGCCTTCGCGGTTTTCAATCTAATTTATTGGAATTTCCTTTGGATACCTCAAAGCTTGATGTCTAACTGATATTATCTATTTTGAAGAACACGAAGGGCCTAATGATGTAAAATACACCAAAGTATCCTCGATCACATCACCGTGAATCTATTGGCACCTACTAGTTATTATTATTAACAGTACTTATTAATATAGGTGTATACAGGGTGATCCGCTCGTAGACGCAAAAAATATTTTGCTCTACACTACATGTATCGAAAATGAAGTGAAATGCCGCCAACCGCGTAGGTATCTGTATCGCAATCCGATCTCAAGATAATATTTTTTAAAGGTTTTTCCAGAAAAATTACGTTTTTTCTGTTTTACGCTTAACTTTCTACACTTTACTCCATTCCTTTTTATATTTTGACAACATTTTCGGAATCAGTGTTAAAATTTCAATAAGTATCATCTAATGACCATAAAAGCAGTTCAAAAATCAAAATTTGGAAAATCTTTAGAAAGTTACTAAGTACGAGTGCTTTTCTAAAAAATATCCTAAAAACTGGCAAATCTCATGAAAATGTCTTCATTCAATAAGCTTTTCAATGGAATAAGCTTTCCTGTGTAGATAATGATGTATGAAAATCCTTTGTTTAATAATTATAAAGATTAAAACTCAGTATTTTCAGTTAGGCTATGTAGAATGTGAGAGACTTGGGTTGAACATCAATCATTGGTGTCTGGAATTTTATTCTGCCCCTAATTGTTATGCTTTTAGTGATTAATAGCAGTAAAGAAGAGATAGGGGGTTCAGATAATTGCCTCCCCATCATCACTATGACGTCAACCCCCCCCCCCCCCACACACACACGACGGGACAATTTTTTGTCTCCTTAATTCACCTCATCCACGGGCCTCTCAGATAATATGACGTCGCAACACAATCGACCAACTACGTCAAAAGATATGACGTCAGACAAGTGGCCGGCAAGAACGCCTCACAGGATATGACGTACGTGAACCGGCAGGGGGTGGATGACGTCAGACAAGTGACCGGCAATAACACCTCACAGGATATGACGTACGTGGATCGGCTGGGGGTGGATGACGTCAGACAAGTGGCCGGCAAGAACACCTCACAGGATATGACGTACGTGGACCGGCAGGAATGGATGACGTACGTTGACCGGCAGGAATGGATGACGTCAGACGGGTCAAGGGGAGCCAAATATTTTAAACCTCCATTTCTTCCTTACTAATATTAATAAGCATTATGTAATAACAAGTGGTGTTGGGAGTTTAAAAACGGCCGTACGAATGTACCTACATGACGATCTGAGGAGTGGGAAACCGTCGATTTTGACTGGCGACTTTGTGAAAAAACTGCAAATTCTTGAAGCAACGGTTTATTATCTTCTTTGTACAGATCACCCTGCTATCTAGATAACTAAATGATGGAATAATTATTATTATGAATTATGAACAGACAAGAAACCGAGTGAATATTGCATTGTCATCCGTCCTCGACCCATATTTAAAATTTCAAGTCTCTAGCTCATCGTCCAAATTAATTCGTTTAAACAAATAGACCTAATACCTGTATTACCAATAGTAATTAATAATAATTAACACTGCTTCATAATCTATATAAATAACTAAAGATATTTCATAATCTACCATTTATTGATCTAGACAGCTCGGAGAAGATAACAAACCGTTGTGTCAAGAACTTGCTGAGATGTTTATTCGATTTTCTGAATCTACGTATCTTGAAACGTAAACCAAAAACTTTTGAGGGGGGCTAACAAAAATGTTCTTTGGTCGATTCCAATGGTTCATTATCGAAGATAATTAACCAAAATCTGTATTCGAAAGAGATATTAAATCATTTACATTACAGGAATCTGACAAAGATGATGACGACGAAGAAAAAATGTAATTTTTAAAATGAAATATCGTCTACCATTTTTTAAAAAACTACATTTTTCCAAATTATCACTCAGAAATATGTGATAACTGTGAATATTACCTCTATACACAAATTCTTAGTAATTATATTCATTATTAATTTAGTTACTAAAATATATTTATTCACTATCAATGTTTGTATGATTTTACCAGAATTTGTATTAACAGTGTTTTGAAGTTCGCATAAAATTGGTTTTTTGTACGTCGTCCCAAATGAACGCAATCCCTATTAGCTATTTTCGTCTTATTCGGCCTAGTGAATGACATTTAATAAAATAGCTAATAGGGATTGCGCTCATTTGGGACGACGTACATATGGGACGTCACCACTCAGCAAATGAGTAAAACCAACAAGTAAGTACCTATTCAATTAGATTTCTGTTTTCAATTAGATTTCTATGAAAAACCAATATCCGACGCACTGGTCGGTTTTACTCATTTGTTAAGTGGCGACTGTAATATGTGGACGTAATTGTCAATAAAATATCAATTCATTCGTTTCTATAGGTTTTTAGAATAATAATATTATTCTAATATTATTATGTTCAGAAATGTTGAGAAGCGTTTGGAGGACATAATGAGTTTTGCACTTATAGATCAGCTGTTTTCCCCTCTGTGCATCCGTCCGTCGCTCCATCGGGTTTCCCCATTGACGAGGCGTTGGCGCAATGAAGTTTCGGAGTGGAGCGATGGAGTTGTGGCGTGGAGCGGTGGAGTTGTGGCGTGGAGCGACGGAGTTGTGGCGTGGAGCGATGGACTTTTGGGATCCCGTACGGTTTCGACATTGGCGTCGCTCCATTGGCGTGCTATCGTGCCAGGAGGGAGGAGGGTGGAGGAGAAAGAGGAGAGCGGAGAAGCATAAAGGAGAAGGGGGAGGGGGAGGGAGTTGGAGACGACGGTGCGAACGAGGGCGGCGGAAACTCACTCGGATCGGCGAAACGGACCCGACATTCGGGTAGAAGTAGTAAGTGCTAGGAGTAAGTTGGTATTCGAGGTAGTAAGTGCTCGCGACCTCTTCATGCCAAATAGCCCTTGGATCCTGTAAATATGTAATTAGCTTTAGTTTTTAAGACCCTACCATCACCCAAACAGTTTTAAATTGTTTCCCTTTTCTCTTACCTCTCTTGCGTATAGGTTATTATTGAAACAACTTAAAATTATAATCTTAAATTCTAAAGTTTGCCACATCGTACAGCTTTTACAAGAGTAACAAATACACTATTCCCTACTTCTAGATGAATAGCATTCTTTAATTATGGCTTTGAATCTCGTGAGCGTGACAGGTGGTGCTGACAACTTAGCTGGTAAATTATTGAAGAGTATTACACCCTTGTACAAGTATACAAGTCTCTGAGCAGCAGAGGTTTTTGTTCGGATGGCCTTTAGTGTGATGTTATTTTGGCTTCTTGTCCCTACTTCCATTCTCTTTATCTTATTTTCTAAAAATGTTTTTCCACTCCATGGAGATGTCCAATCCATGGAGATCAAGTACATTAAATTCTCTAAGTAGCTTCTCTGTTGGGTACAATCTGGGCTTTTTAAGTAGTATTTTAGTGTTTTCTGTGTTATTAGAAGCGGCTGTAGTTTAATATTATGAGTAACCCCCAGGCGGGCAGTGCATATATTAATAGGGACTGAACCATCGCAAAATACAATTGCTGTTTAATTTTCATCGACATAAAATTTCTTACTTCGCGGCATAAAGGGAACAGTTCTCTTAACTTGGTTGACGGTGAATTAACATCAATTCATTAATTATCAATAATTATTAGTCATTATTATTAATTAACTCGATATCTGACAATCCAGTGCTGTTCAAATCAGCTGAGCCAGTATGAAAATTGACCCAAGATGCCGCATGATTCACCACGTAGACGACTTTTGATCTGCCCCATTTTCGACCCCCCATTGTGATCGAACGGATGGTCGTACAAAAAATTCTAAAAAATAAACTATTTTTAAATGTGAACTGAAAACTATATCTATATCTAAACCGTTCCATCTAAATTTTTCGAGTTATGAATTTTTCAAAATTTCAAAATTCGTTTTGGACCCCTTCCCATTGAGCTAGGGTTATGAAAAGTTTCGAGGATCATTATGGGGTTGAACTGCACCGTAAACATTTCGCCATTTTAGCACAACGATAACTGCGCTAACTTTATTCGATTTTCTGAATCTACGTATCTTGAAACAGAAGCCCTCAAAATTAGGAGGGAGGAGGGCGATTTCAGTGGTTTACTGTCGAAGATAACAACAAAAGATGTTGCTGATCCTTCATTTCTGACTATGAAGCATCCAAATTCGTCATGTTCAATAATTCTAAGCTTGTTACAGAATCTGATGTTGATTGAATTATCTGTGGTGAGTCGTGGTTAACACTGACAAGTTGTCTCTGATTGCCAGCTTCTCCACCGCCGATCTCCATCGCCGTTCTTTCGCCGCCGTCCTCCGCTACCGTCCTCCCCTACCGTCCTCCCCAACCGTCCACCCCTACCGTCCTCCCCAACCGTCCTCCCCTACCGACCTTCACTACCGTCCGCCCCTACCGTCCTCCCCTCCCGTTCTAACCCACCGACAACCCCCATCGTCAACACCCACCGTCCTCCCCCGCTCAGCACTTCACCACTCACGTCCATTTAACGCCCACAATTTCAATTTATGTGATAGAAGTCAGCTGATGAATGACGTATAATAAAATTTAATGTTATGATGCATTAATACTCCCACCCCCTTTTCACTCATCACCACCAACTGCCCGCTCCTCCACAACCGTTCTTCAAGATTCAAGATTTTCATTAGCAATATCTACCAACAACGCTTTATTATCTTCTTTATGCAGATTACCCTACCGTTTAGATCACTAAATGGTAGATTGTTTATTATTTTACACTAATTTCGTATGTATAATTAGGTAGGTATGAGAATAGGTCGTAAAGTACCCTAGGAACCCCCACCCCCCTATCCAGGGGGGTGGGGGTACTCCCGGGTTCAAAAAACATTAATTTTTCAAATCTCCCCGTCTACAACTGTCATTTGAGCCCATAGATTATAATCCTAAATTTACCCTAAACCAACCGGATGCATACAGAATTAACCGAATAGCTTTATACCTAAATATCTATAATTACCCAATAAGTTTAAGATTGCCCATATTTGATTGAGATGTTTCAAACATGACATTTTACATAAAACGAGATATTTCTTCGAAAATTCGCTCTTATAGTCATGATGCATGACAGGAACGTTTTTCTATTTATTTTCAGAGAGTTATAAGCAGAGACGAGTAAATGACCTATGCAAATTACCTAAATCTGCAAAACAAATGACCTAATTGACCTATCAAAAATGACCTAAATCATGAAACTAAATGACCTATAGTTTCTCGTCTCTGGTTATAAGGTAACTCCAGCCCGTCAATACAGGCAGTGCCAACCGACGGTCTATATTATTCAAGTTGTATTTTATTTTATATTTATAGAATAGTAATTCTGCCTGAATAAATCCCTCTCTGTGGTAATGCATAATTTTGACTATGCGATTGCTGCGTTTTGCGCTTTAAACAATGATCAAGTCCAGTTATTGCCAAAAGCGCAAAACGCAGTGATCAGGTTTGTATTTCGCTTGAAATTATATGAGCATGTCACCCCCTATCATATAAAGCTGAAATGTCTGAAGATTCCGGAACACATCAAGCTGGCTAATGCGACACTCTTGTTTAAAGCCCTTAAATTCTCCACGCCCGCTTATTAAAGAGAAAAATATCTATCGATGCGTGAGGTTCAGATGCACACGTAAGGCAAATTTGCAGTTTCATGTTCCACAACATCGCACCATCATGTTCAATAATTTACTGCTTCTAGTATTCGAATATACAATGACAATCCAGAAATGTTCGATACCAACCGTTCTGTGAGGGCTTTCAAGAATAAGTTTAAGGAACTTATGTTTTCTAAGAAAGTAAAAGAAACCAATGGTTCATTATCGAAGATAATAAACCAAAATTAATTTGTCAGTAGAGAAGTTTTCAATTTTTGGTTATTATAGAGTGTTGTTATGTTGTGTTATGTAGGTATTTTGTTGGTTTATAATTCACAGTATGAAGTATTATTTTAATTTCGTTATTTTGATATAGATAAAATTATGATTTATTATGAATGCACCTATTGTTTACGCGTTGACGATGTAGTGTACTGTCTCTTCCAGATATATAGTAGGAGAGGGCTTTATAGCCCTATTTGTATCCTGGTGTTTAAATAAAACCAATATCAATATCTCTCTTTCTCTCAACATGGTGACACTTTGAAAGAGTTGTGGGTATTGAAGAGCGTGGACTGCACATACGCGTTTCGTAGATTTATTTTATATTAAATTTTGTACAAAAGGACCTCGTTCGTGTCTCGCGATGGTTGTCAAACCGTAAAAAAAGGGCTGAGCGGTCCGTCCTGCCTCCTGTACTGCCATTTGAGGATGAGGTAGAAGACGTAGAGAACGCTCATGATGACGAAGGGCAACGCGATGACGAGAACTTTGTAAGCGATGATGAGTCGCGCGATGAACTCCAAGACTTCACAGTTCATCCAATTCGAGCACTCGTCCACCGGCCTGAAAAACACACGATACATGTCAAGCACTGGATGTTGTTTGCTGGGACCTCTACTATCTATCACCTGTTATTATTTATTTTATTTTATTTATTTTTTGTCTCGGAAATACCATTCAGCCGTAACAAATTTACAAAATTTGTAAATGTGTAATGAAATGTGTAATTTGTAAATGTGCAAAATTTGTAATGAATGAATCCCACGAAAATCGTTCTTAGCGACACCTTTTCGTAAACCCCTTTTTTGACGCAAAAACGTTCATCTTCTTTCCCTCTACATGGGAGTTATTTCGGTTTCCCTACCCAGTAAGTTATTAGCACTAAACGATGACAATGAGAAGAATTGATTAAAATTAAAATGATTGTACTTTTATCATTATATTATTACTATTATTTATTCAAACACACGGGCATTGATGCCTATTTATGTAAAGAAGAGAAAACAAGGCAGCAATCGAGAGTAAGGTTGAAATTATAGATAAATATTATAATCCAAAAACGCACTACGTTACGTATTACGCAGGGTGGACATGGAGGCAACGGTGGCGTGAAGTAGTGGCAGGGTCAATATCCGGAGCAAAACGATTTGCAAGGGCCATACAATAAGGAAGAATGCAACTATCGGAGAACAATATCAATATATCGCAACTATCGATATTTTAAAAAGATAACTAAATAGGTAGTAATTCGATATATCGGTGAAAAATATCGATATTTATCTTTTCATCAAATCTTTTCTAACAGAACAAACCTAAATTTCAAAATTCCAAAATACGAATTCAATCAATACTGTTTAGGTGGGTGTAGGACCATGGGCGCAAATCATTTGACAGACTAATCATGATTAACATTTTATTCATACTAGCTTATTCATTATTGAAGAGAGGATTTTTTGAACCCAGGGGATTTACACTATAACCCCCCCCCCACCCCAAGATGGAGGGTTCTACATTTTAAAACTAATCCTGTTTTACTTATTTGTATGAACAGGTACCTACTGCACGACTGCAACATATTCAATATTTGTATACCACAGCTGGTGAAAACTTACGTTGATATGTTGGATATTTAGTGATTGTATATAAAGTACAAATATAATGATTTAATTATATTTACTTACTTAGCAAACATGGCTAACTGAGGCATATTTTTCCTGTTGAGGGCGGTTATGGATTGTAGCCATCTTGAAGACAACCACCGCAATGATCGCTGCACCTAAAACAGACACCAGCTCTATGTCCTCGCCGAAGAAGACAATTTGATAAATATATCCAAAAATGATGTCTGTCGCTTGGACGAGAGCTACAGGACCAGCGTGCTCTACGCTGAGCGCAAGGGTCATCATGAGCTGCTCAAGGGCTGAAAACAGACTCAGTAGGAGTGGAAAGAAAGGGATGGGGGACGATTTGGAAGTCCAGTCCGTAAAAGGAATTAGAGCGGTTGTCAATAACAAGGAGATGAACCCGTGGGAGAACATCACGACGGAGTAATGCACGGATTTGAGTTCTCGGAGGGCGACATTGCTCACGGCTTCGGTCAAAGATGCACCGAGGGCTAAGAAAACACCTTTGTAGTAGTCTGGCGGCACTGATCTATCTGAGAACAGTATCGGGGGTTGAGTCACTAGAACGACACCAAACATTATGACGAATATCACTGCGACGCCGTATACAGTGCAGGGTTCGCCTAGAAATATGTTGGCGAGTACGGCAGTGAAGACGGGGGCAGTGTAGAAGAGGACTGACGCATCCCCAATAGGAATAAGTTCGACTGCGTAAAACGACATGATGAGAAAAAGCGTTCCAACCAAAGAACGTAAAGCGATGAGGCGCAAAGCTTTCGGCGTTAAGTTCCATCTCTTGTTCAGCAGCAACGGCGCTGACAGGAGCGTCAGGCCGAAGAATCCGTACCAGGACAAAACCACCGGTGGAAGGTCCACGAATTTGGCGAGCAAAGATGTCAGGGAGAAGAAAAACGAAGACGCGGCAGCCAATATCAGGCCGGATCTTTTCGATTTGTGATCGTCCATTACTGAGATACTCTCGTGATCTTATCTCGGTTGACCCACAGCTTGACCTGTTCGTCAGCGAAAAGCATGTCAAAAGGTCCACGTCTCCTCCGGCGTGTGCAAGCTGCTGGTCACGTCTATTTGGAACACGCGCACTGGGAAATTTGGACGATCTAACCATCCAAATTTTCTACACAACCATTTTGAAACATTATGGATCCATACCATACTCCAAGTACAATTTGTGGTCTAATAGAGCTTGAGGATAAATGTAAACCCTATTATAAATCGTCAGCAGAGCCTGCTACCAGGGATACTATCCCAAAAATAAATACACATTGGAAAAGGAAGAAAAAAAGCTAAATAAGGGAAAATAAATATCTTTGAAAATATAAAATGGAAAATAAATCAACAATTCGATTACCAGCACTCAATTGATTTTCAACTTTCAAAAATCCTACGTGATTTATTTTCCATTTTATATTTTTAAAGATATTTTTATCGTATTTCCCTTTTAGCAGAGTAGGAGGTTTCAGAAGCAGTTTGCCCTGTTAGCGTTGTGCTAAACTTGCGAAATTCGGTTTACAAGTTCGGGTTACACTCACGATGATCCTTGAACATTTTCATAACCCTAGATCAAGGGGAAGGGGTCCAAAACGAATTTTGTACTTTTAGTTCAAGTATGAACAAAGTTGTTAAAACGAAGTTGCTCAACTTCCCGATGAGCTAGAGACTTGAAATTTTAAACATAAATCAGAAATGGATGAAAATGCAATGTTCACCCGGTTTCTTGTCTGTAAAATTGTCTAGACAAATCCTATTTGTTTAAGCAAAGTAAATTTGGACTCATCTCTAGTATCTCAGGGCTCATAGTGTGGACGCATCGGACACAGCTCTATGCAATTAGTGTCACTCTAGCTCTCCCCGTGTAGACATATAGACCTATAGGTCGAGGATGGATGACAATGCAATATTCACTCGGTTTCTTGGCTGTACAATCGTTTAAACAATACGCATTTGTTTGTTTAAATTTGAATGATGACCTAGAGTTTCATCTATAATTTCATAAATTCGATTAGGGTGATCTGCTCAAAGAAGATAATAAACCGTTGTGTCAAGAATTTGCAGAGTTTTTGGGCTAGTATCCCTGGTAGCAGACTGTGCAGACGATACATAATAGGGTAATCCTCAAGCTGTATTATACCACAAATTCAACTCCGTTATCACGATTCAGGATTTTAAAACACGCCGTTTCATATCAATCGAACGCATAACACACCAAACTTCACCGCTTTCCCCGTTATAGGTCTCATATAACGACGAGCATTGAGTACCTACATGTATTTCGAATATCAAGAACTTCCACGACCGAATTCCCTCACTGAGTCACATCAAACACTGAACTATCAAAACCTCCGAGTCTTCGATTTATTCTTTTTTTCTTCCCCTTGAGAAAGTCAACCAAAGCAAAAATTAAATACCGAATCAGCTTTGACTAAATGCTCCGTGAACCGGAGACGAAGACGGATTTTCAAAAATATCCCTCGCAGTTTATTCGTAGCTGACAATAGGTAGTTAAATTGTTATCCTCCTACAATTTTTACTCTCACCTAATTTATAGCTGATATTGATTACGGTGTACACCACGAATTTTATGAACGGTATAGCGCGAAATGATCAACGACTGCTTTTGTACAACATATTCATCACTGAGTCCTAACACATAATAATTATTGTACTCTTTGTTCAGATTTTATCGTCGCAGGTTCTATTACGGAACCTTTTACAAGTGGAGGCCGAAATAAATCCTCAATATAATAATATTATATTGAAAGTGAAATTCTTGTACGATGTGCAAGGAAAAGGTATCTACTTACTGTTCCATGTCGAAGTGCCACCTCAGTTTTCTTGCATTCCTTGACTGTGCACTGGTCTTGTCGCCGTGAAATCTGAATTAAATTCAAAGTCTCATGTTGAATGATGCAAATTCGCATCAAATTGTGTCGCTATGTATAGAATTTTGTCACTATGCATAAAATTTTGTTAAGTACCTACGGCTACCTTCGTCACCTAGCAACACCTTTGTCAAGTATTTCTTGACTCTGATAGTGATGGCAATCGATAATCGATTTTCCTTAAAAAGGACTGAGTATGAGTTTTTTTTAGGGCTGATTATTGATTATTATACAATAGATTTTTCGGGTCCGATTTTTATCGATCATGTTTCAACGATTAATCGCTTGCAAAAAATCGGTTTTTTAATTTTTGTCTCTAAATATACTCATCAAGGAAAATTGATGTAAGGTTGGGTCCTAAATAGAGATATCTACTAGACTACCTGGCGGATTCAAGCGGGCCACGACCCCCCCCCCCCCCCCCGAGAGTCAAAAATCGGCGGCAATCGTACAGCCCTTCTCACGACCTTCAGTTGCAGCTGTAGTTTCATAGCAAGTATTTCGCGTGGTTTTGGACACCAAACTGAACAATCTTTTTGAATTTTGTGACTGATTCATAGTTGTAAATTTGTAAATTTTCGAATGTTGATAAATGAATAGTTCGTTTCAGAAACCCGACATGTCCACAAAATCAAAGTTGTGGGAAAATGAAAAACGATTGATAGCCACCTTGATTTTTTTCGGGGGGATTTTCACTAAGTATCTTTCTTATGTATCTTCGTAGTGGGCTGAAATCAATATAATTAAAAAAAACTCTGCAAATTCTTGACACAACGGTTTATTATCTTTTCTATACAGATCACCTTTGTGTGTAGATAACACTGATCTGCATACAGTATCCGGAATTGGCCCACAAATGGTTAAATAGGTGTAACTAGCTCAGGCATGGACTATAAATTATTTACATAAATGATGAGTGATTCACTCAGATTGAAACATTTATTTTGCGCAATACTCGGCTTACCTAATCTGTAGATCAAATAATATTGAATATTATTCATCAGAGAGGCGTGGAAGGATAGTTGTGGTGGGAGGGGAGGGGTAAGGAGGGGGGGATATAAATGTGTAATATTAACATCTTTCGATCATGAGTTGACTTACCCTACATTAATACGGTGGGTGAGAGAGAGACAAGGGGGCAAATGTGGATGGTTGATGGTGGGGGGGGGAGGAGGGAGTTGTCTCTTAATCCTTACGCTCTCCGTTCTCCCTGTTCTTAAAATTTAAATTGTGGGTGAAAGTGGGTGAGAAGGAGGAAAGCGGGCAGATTTGGGTGGGAAATGAGGGGGAGGCGGAAGTTGTCTCTTAATCCTAACGCTCTCTCTCCATCTCCACCCCTCACCGAACCTACTTACATTCAAATTGTGGGTGAATGTGAATGTAGAGGTGGGTGATAAAGAGGAAAGCGGGCGGATGTGGGTGGTATATGAGGGGGAGGCGGAAGTTGTCTCTTAATCCTTACGCTCTCTCTCCATCTCCACCCCTCGCCGAACCTGCTCACACTCAAATTGTGGGTGAATGTGAATGTAGAGGTGGGTGAGAAAGAGGAAAGCGGGCGGATGTGGGTGGTATATGAGGGGGACATAATAATCCAAAGTTTAAGGGAGATACCCAGCTCAAAGCTTGCGGTCTCCCCCCCCAGTGCAAGCAGCTGGGGAGGCCCTCTGGAGAGGGGACTGATACCTTAGTCAAAGGCCTCGGACAGCCGCCAAGTACCTGTGGTTCCTACAGGTGGAGTCGAGTGTTCTAGCTCACTCTACCAACTGCAGGTTGGTACCCGAGTTCACGGTCACCCACAGAACTCACATGCCGGGGCCTACTGGTATGGGCCCGTAGACCATTCCAGAGGGCCCCTCCCCACTCCAACTGGACTATTCCTGTTGTCTGGGTAGAAACCACGACCACCACGAATTATATGAGGGGGAGGCGGAAGTTGTCTCTAAAGGGGGCCATACACTATGCGATTGCCTGCAGGCCGTCGCCTCAACAGGCGATCGTAAGACCAATCTCGCCGAGTTCCATACACTAACAGTCAACCGCCTGCAGGCGGCCGTACTGAACTGCAGGTGATAGCCTGAAGATAGCACACACCTTCAGTCTGGTAACTGCAGGCGGACTGTCGGTCAAGGAATCAGGACTGCAGGCGATCCCCAGTTTTCCACCATGCTCCGTCGGAAACGTTGCGCGATGTATTTATTGTCAGTTCTTGGGGAAGTTATTAATTTTTTTTTTCACCGTGTCAACGGTGGCCGATGGCACAGTTTTTTGGTAAAACTTCAACAACTCACAGTACGCCTCATCCCGCGATCTTTTATTTGCGTAGGCATCGTCCTTGACTTTCCATAAACAGGGGTAGACCCGATATATTTCTATAAATGCGGAAATGAAAGTAGGTTTTCCGTCCATCTTTCCCCGTCAGTCCAATCTCGGCTGGTGAATGACCTCACGCAAAACTGATGGAAACTTGAAAAAACGGAGACAGCGGATCGCACTGCAGGCCAACTGATAGTGTGTGGCGGGGGGCACTTGAGATCACCATCCGACAGATGGTTGCCTGCCGCGGATCTCTCATCCTATCCCCACCTGCCCGACGACCACACACCTTCAGTCCAGGCGAACTGCAGTCCATTACCTTAAGATGAACTGATGAATGAGTGGGCAACCCCGGTCGACGGCCTTACGATTACCTATCTTCAATTAAACTGACAGTGTAATCCTTACGCTCTCTCTCTCACCATCTCCACCCCTCGCCGAACCTGCTTACATTCAAATTGTGGGTGAATGTGAATGTGAAGGTGGGTGAGAAAGAGGAAAGCGGGCGGATGTATGCGGTTGATGAGGTCACGAGTGAGTAGGTGGTGGTGGAGGGGAGTGTCTGTAATACTTACACCCTCACACACGCCCACATAAAATTTAAATTGTGGGTGGATGTACAGTTGTGGTAGGAAGAGGCCTTCACGACTCCTCTCCCTGTTCGCCGCTCCCACTGCAGTTCCACAGATCCTACGTAATCTTGAAGATTTTCCCAAGAGCGCTACAACCCGGTTTTACCATAAGAATCGTTAGAAGTATTTAACGTTTCGAAATTTCGAAAATAACAATTTCGAAATTTTAGCTCAAAGCTAACTGGGCAAAGTGCCGCGGACGGCGTACAGCGGACGGACGGATTTTTTTTATTCGATTTTCTGAATCTACGTATCTTGAAACGTAAACCAACAAATTTTGACATGGGGTTAAAAAAATTTTTTCTTTGGGAGATTCCAATGGTTCATTATCGAATAATAAACCAAAATTGAAAATGGTAATATTGGATGTTCAGAAATGGTCGGGTTTCTACAGGCAATTTGGAATTTGGCACCTCCCAGTAGCCAGGAATTTCGTTTGGTGGGGATAGGGAGGGCTTTGACGTACTAGTTGGCCTCCTGCCAGCCGTCTGACGTCATAGGCTCGTGCGTCATAGGCTTTGACGTACTAGTTGGCCTCCTGCCAGCCGTATGACGTCATCCGCTCGTGCGTCATAGGCTCTGACGTACTAGTTGGCCCTAGCCAGCCCTATGACGTCATAGGCTCTTACGGCATAGACTTTGACGTGCTAGTTGGCCTCCTGCCAGCCATCTGACGTCATAAGCTCGTGCGTCATAGGCTCTGACGTAGTGGCCCGCCGGTCGCTTGTGTTCTGACGTGATCTGAGGGAAAGGGTGAATCAAGGGAACAAATTTTTCCCGTTTCGGTTTATGTGCCAAAGCAAAGACATGAAAATGTCAAAAACTATGTAAACACAGATATTATGCATAATAAGTATGCAGGATATTGTCTTCAACCTATCGTAAAACTTAACTTAAGTTGAAAACATTAATAGTGGATAATGAATGTTGAAAATGATTTCAAAACAACCCAAATTGCTTACAGAAGGCGAATCTAACTGAATTACTGAAATTTTTAGCCAATCAAGTAATAACAGTCCAAATTATATTGTATTATATTGTACACTATTATATTCTATATTTTGTGAACTGGTGTGCCCTAAGTTAAAATCATCAGAAAAATGCTTGCATCCGAGTCTGCAACACATGGGGACATTTTATGTCTTTAAAAAAAGGATTCAGGGGCCTTTGAACAATGCTACATCACCTACCCAAGTAGCGTAGTTGTTATACTTAATTGTAGTGTTCATCATAAAAGAATTGGTAATTAGACTCAGTTCTTTATTAATGTAATAAACGTTGAATTATAGTTTAAATTATGAAGCTTGCATCCGTGTTGACAATATAAATTATTGAGAATGATCACCTGTGTGTAAACAATTATTTAAACAATCACGCCCATACCGCAGCTTGTCGGCCACGCACTCCGCAGTGGTTAACGTAATATGGTTAGGTAAATCGAGAGCTATCCAACGAGTGGTGAACGATTTTTGTACGATGATAACTGGCGAAGATAAAGTTCCGTAGCAACGAATCGGTTGTAAGCGAAAATCATCAGAAATTTTCGTGACGATTTCGTGTGACGCTTTTTGTGTAACGTTTTTCGAGTTATGTGCCAGAGTAAAGACATAAAATGTTAAAACAGGACCAGGAAACGTAATAAAAATGTCGTAGTTATACTGTATGTACGTGGTAACATAAATGATGGGGATATATTGAATTCAAAGGGTAATTAAAATAGGTCTTCTTGTAGCATCTTTGTCAGATTCTGAGCTAATATGGTTAGGGTTATGTCATTTTCGCGTTAGCTCGTCGATGGGCCATGTGCCTTATTTTCAATCCTGGGTGCGTTAAAGTGAAATTCTTATACATGGCGCTCAATTTGTCCTTCATGTTGAGCCTCTGACTGCTTAAGGGCCCTGAAATTAAAATGAGAACCGTAAAACCAAAATAACAACGAATGTTATCCCTATCTGCTCTGAAATTCGATTCAAATTGTTGATAATCTCTACGAGTACGTCGTATTTGTAAACATACCTATCTAAACCAATACAGCAGTGTTCTGTTCGGTTGTGGATACGGTAAAATAACTTGACGGACCTGGTGGCATTTTGTCATTTGGACGGGAGCCGTACATAGTATTGAGCTGGTGCAGAAGTTGGCCTTCAGTTCTAGCGAGTCGTATCCGTTTGACGCATCTGTCATAGAAATGATTGTAATGGTACCTGTAAAACGATGACATAACTCAAGAGCAACTCAGTGTACTGTGTAGGTGTATTCGATAACACAGGTCAACGAACATAGCCGACTTATGAAAATTAGTGATTATATTGTTTGGAAAGAACAAACAAATCCACAATCATGCAGCATGGCTATAAGGGCGAATTTCCGAATAAATAACTGTTTTTACGTATACTATCTCTATTTGCTGGTTTTAAACCATACTTTGCCTCCTTTTTTTTGCCGAGAAACAATTCAGTTTATAGATTTTCCAACGCTGAACACGATGGTGAAGTCGGAATTGCGATATGTCATTCCGTTCTCTCAGCAGCAGATGAACCGTGAAGAACATCTCAAGTATCAACCACGTTTCCTCACCTTCAAAGTGCTCCAATTTGAAAACGATATGAGCTACCGCAATTCTGACTTCACCATCGTGTTCAGCTTAAAAACACCTTTAAAATGAGGTGTCACTCTTTAGACTGTCTCATTTTTGGAATTTATGGGTACCCCCCCCCCCCCCCCCCGAACTTAGCCTTTCGATTGCCACGACAGATGTTTTGTGTAAATTTGAACTTTTTATCTCAATTTTATGGACATATAAATATATAGATAGGTACCTACATATGATTTTTGGTGTATTTTGGCAGTGAATTCAGGATGGTTTGGTTTGGTATGGTGATTTCGGTATGAAAATTTTTCGGAAATTCGGACCAAGAACTGGTTCCTTTTCTTCCAAAATTCGCTAATAAACGTAAAATCCGATTCGCGAGGGATTTTTCTGTTTTTGAATTAATTTTTCTAGGTTCTACTCAATTTTCATCAATTTAATTTATACGCAGTGTTTACATGGACCATTGTAACCTAATTGAAAAGTTTAATTGAAACCAAGACTTTTTGAAAAAAAATTAAAAAGAAACAATAGACGAAAAATCCGAGGAAAATGGAATTTGAGGTCATGTAGTCACAGACAAGTCGCCTCGTACAAAATGGCGACGAGCTGTTGTGGCGAAATATTTCAATTACCTACATAAATATTAATAAAATATAAAACCACGGCAGCTTTGAGGGTGGCAACAAAATTTGTTGTATAACCAGAAAAATACCTAGAGACTTTTTACATAAAAACCAGTTGATTCTTTCAAAATTTGCACTTATATGCATGCTGCATCACTGTGGATTTTTTTTATAATGCTGGAGCTTAAAATTTTTCTGCCGACCTAGCTGAGGATTAAGAAATAAGTTAGGATCGGTAGGTAGGACTAGAAGAAAAGTCGAGTTCAGCAAGCATCACATGAAGCTGGGCCCCAATGTAGGTGGAGAATCTGCCTGTTTCTCCCGCACAGAATACCATTTTTTACCAACTCATTTTTGTAATTTTAAAAATTACAATGGATGTTTCTTAAACGAAATTTGATGTAGAATCCAAATTTGCAATTTGATTTTTCCTATCACTTTTATATTCTGTACAAAATTCGTTTAAACTTGTGAAAAATGGGCATTTTACAGAATGTTTGCATGTTTTTGGGTAAAAGTATATGTTTTACAAAAACGAAGCCACTTATCACAAAATTTGATTTAATCCAACTTCATATTCGTAGTCTCCACCCCGAAAAGCATTAAAAATTATAGAAACCAGAACGGCGAAAAAATTCCTGTTGGCACATAAAAGTGCCTAGCTTCAGCATTATAAAAAAACAGTGTCGAACCCCATATCGCTCATTTGCTGCAATAGTGTCATCTCCAAATTTCATGCTTCGAGGTACACGGAAAAAACCATTACAACTTTGAAATATTCAGCTACGAATTTCACGATGCAAGGTTTCAAAGCTCTAATTTCCGAGATTTAAAAACTGGCTTCGTGAAATTCGTTGAAATGGTTTTCTCCGATTTCCCAGAAGCATCTAATTTGGAAATATGACACTATTGCAGCAAATGAGCGATATCTTGAAAACTAGACTTGTCAGGGAAAACTGATGTCAGAGTCGGATTCATCGCATCCGACAACCCCCAAAAAGCCTGGTTGACTTCCTTGTTACGAAATCAGTGTTGACCTGTGTTGCGATACTGTGCAACTGCCCACTCTTTCTCACAACCTAATGGACGTATAAATAATCCATAGCCACTGTTTCTAATTCTTATACACTCATGTCATGAATCAGTAGGTACCTGTCCGGACACCGAACAACCGTAGGCGTTATAAAAATGCTTCGACCAGTAATTTTTTTCATTCCGTCCGGCGGATCTTCGTACGGGAAACTTTCGGTATCGTAGTCATCCAAAGTTTGCGGTATTTCTTGACCCGCAGCGGCAAAGGCGACACTGAGTACACACACGACGCGACTCCACATTTTTCACATTACTGCTTCACTGTAACGCTGCTGGAAGAAAAGCATTGGGTGAACGAAGTGGATTTACCAGTACTTTGCGCTGAGACAATAAATTATAAGTGTAACAATTATATTATAATAATTATAACAATTATAATTATAATAACTATTGTTGTTAGGTAGGCACGTAGGTACTTCAGGTAAATAAAGGTCTTCTAGACAAAAATTTTCAAGAACAGATTTCAGGTGTAGAATGAGAACAGTTTCAGGTGTCAAATCAGACCTTCATGAAAATTTTAACATTACATTCGGAAGATATTCTAAACACTTTCTAGGTTTTCTAAGTTGTTACTCGTAAAAGTATTTTAAGATGAATTTGAAAAAAAAAATTGAATTTAAATTCAAAACTCGACTTTATCATAAAATCATCGTTAGAACGATGTGCATTACCGTTTTCAAGTTTAAAATCGGCCGATCATTGAGGGAGAGTTTTAGCGAATTTTCGAAGACAAGGGATTGTTCACAGTCCAAAATGTTTAAAACTCGAATTTCCGAAAAAATTGTATACCAAAATCCGTTCCAGACCATCCTGACTGCCGAAAGACAACGAAAATCATACATATCGCCGATTGACTTGAAATTTTGCACAGAGCTTTGGTTCAACTTGAGCCAGTTCCTTTTATAATATTTACATTATCTCGATCTAAGAAAATTTTAATAACAAAAAACCGAAATTTTAGGATAATTTTTGCCACTTTGACGGGTCTTCAGCCTGGGTAACAGGACCAATCAACTTGAAATTTGTTGTGGATAATAAAAAGCCCTGAAAGTTTCAAGTCGCTAGGTCTAAAGAAAGCCGAGTTATATAACTTGAAAATCTTCAGGTAAATAAAGGTCTTCACCATGTTCTTCTTATACAGTTAGGCAAGCCTACAGCCTCTCCACCTTCATCGATTGACTTGATTATCTTGACGCAAAAAATTTTAAAAACAGAGCTTTTAGGCAATTTTGGCCACTTTGACGAGTCTACAACCAGGGTAACAGGACCAGTCGACTTGAAATTTTGCACACACCTTCTGTATAACATGACCCGGTGCCATTTGAAAAATTTAACCCAAGAAAATTGTAGGAACAAAATACTGAAATTTAGGCTAATTTTGGCCAATTTGACGGGTCTAAATCCTGGGTAACTGGACCAATCTATCTAAGAGTTTGATTATCATCTCGATTATTTTCCAAGTGTTATCCTTGTGAGACAGTTTTGTTGGATAAAATCCGGGATTGGTGGGTGCTGGGCAGGGCATGTGCCATTGCAGACAATAACTCTCGATAGAATTGTGATGAAAAGTTCAAATTCGCACAAAAACCCGTTAATGGTGATCGAAAGGGTGAAATCGTAGCTGGGCAGAATCGAGCCACTCTAAGGGGGTTTTGGGGAGGGGGGTGGGAATAACCTATAAATTCCAAAAAATGAAACTGTAGATGGTGAAGTTAGAATTGCGACATCTTATTCCGTTCTCTAACTGGAGCATACTGGCCAAAAATGAATTTTCAGAAAGTTTTAGATGGAGGGGTAAGATTCAGAAAACCAGAAATAGCGACGAAATAACACAATTTTGGTTTAGTATGGTATCAAGATGGAAAATCTCAATGATTGACCAGTTTAGCCATTGTTAGTGGGTGGAAATGGGCCAATTTTAATTAGAGGTAGAATGCTAAAAGTTATTGTGTAAGCTATACATTCATTCTTCCACATTCATCACAGGCATGGTAGAAGGAATCAATAAGCTCCATACTTAAACACCTATTATAATAACAACCCAATAAGTTTAAGATTGGTCATATTTTCTTCAAAAATTCGCTGTCATAGCCATGCTGCATAACTGAGGAGTTTTTTGTGAACCTGTGTCGGTTGGAAGGACACATTTTCAAACTAAATAATCAGCGAAACTTACGAGTAAAATATTAGGGGTATCGAGAAGTGCCACACCCTTACAACAGCTTCCCTTCAGGTATGTACTAACTACCTGAGCAAAGTAAATAACACTGTATACACCACAACACGAATAAGCTCACTGAACTCAAAATTGAACGCTACTCACGATGAAAACCACCGTACAACTGCTGGCAAAGTAAACGTAATATTCCCAGATGGAGCTCCGTGTAAATTATCTACCTTGTAGGTAGTTATTGATAGAACAGAACTAATCACTAGAAGAACAAACATTCGACTGATGAGAGTCCCTCCACCTCGAGGGAGGAATCTTAATTTCCGAAAAACCTTCCGGGAGTAATCATCATTAATGAGGGCTAATGGGGGGTGATGACTCCCAAGTTTATTTATGAACTAATTCGGATAGAAAACGCTAAGTCTACCAACGACACAAGGGATTCTACTTTTATGGGCACCCTGTAAGCAACCAGGAAATTAAAGACAGTGTCAGGTAATATTCAAGTGGACAAGAAAATGACGACTCAAACTCAATGAACAGAGAAATCTACTCACCTACTCAAACAAAAACGTAACAAAAATACCAGTTATGTTGAATAGACGTGAGATCCCTTACGCCAATACAGCGATGTATTTAGGAATGACACTTGATGTGAAAGGTGGAGATGTAAGGAGCATGCCGTTAAAAAAATCCACAGTCATGCAGCATGGCTATAAGAGCGAATTTTCGAAGAAATACCTAATTGGTTTTATGTAAAATGTCTCCATTAAAGAACATGATGTCCATGAAGAACACCTCAAGTATCAACCACGTTTCTTCATCTGTTGTGCTCCAGTTTGGGAGGGGAATGAGATATAGCAATTCTGACCTAACCATCTTATTCAGCGTGTAAAAACCATTAAAATGAGGAGTCACTTGGTAGACCGTTTCATCTAAGGAATTTATGGGTGAACGTCCCCCCCCCCTCCCCCAAAACCCCAATCAGCTTTTGGACATTTCAACGCTGAAGTTACTCGTAGATTTGCGATATCGCATTCCGTCATCAGATTGGAGCAACTAACCATGAAGAACGGATTCTCCATCTTCAAAGTATGTACTCAAGTTTGAGAACGAAATAAGGTAGGTATCGCAATTCTGAAATGAGGTATAAAAATGAGGTGTCACTTGTGGTCTAATAATAAGAGAATGACCCACATGCTCCTATCAGTAGCCGCCACTCCGGCGTGCCCAAACAGGCTCGCTGGTCACTAATGGGTTAAAGGACTTCTGTTTCCTAGCATAATATTCCATGTGCCATAACATGGAATTTTCACATCCCGAAATCACATGACGTTGTAACAGGTGTGGAATAACAACAACCACCAAAATAGTTTTCAAGAAGTTATTTTTATTCAAAATGAGAATCATAATATAAACTACATTTTTTGATTGGCGTTTGAAACATGAACCATTTCAAAGTTTTTTATTTATTTACACGTACAATACCTAATTAAAATAGAACTCGGTCTTGATAAAGCCACTTATGTCAGTTTGAAAAATATGTTTGTGCGTCGATACGTTCGAATTCCCGAAATAGTACCTAACTTTATAGGTACTTACATGTTAGAAACAATTAAGGAGAAAAGTTATTATTTTTTTTTTAACCCTTACAAATGATTTTTCAAACAAAATTACTTGTAAGGTATTTCGAGTTTTTTTGAGTCAACATCCGCAGTACTACACAATAATCGGTACGAGTCATACCGGGAGTATTTAGTACTTTTCCGACGGGTTAAACAACCTAGAATACGCAGTTCTGTTTAACGGTATATCTTTCTTTTTGTAGGCACAGTTTTGTAGCAGTCGAACTTCTGTCTCCTTGCTGCTCTGAAACAAATCCGAAATCCTATCGTTACGAAAAAAAAAAAACAAAAACAAAATTGAATTCATAAATCTAAACGACCAAACTGATATTTACACCAAGTCAACAAATCACAAACAAATTATTTTTTTTTTAAACGTCACAATAATTTTTAACACTTAACAATCCAAAAAAACTGGAAGGATCTTTTCATTGTTTTATATTCTTTTTAAAAAAAATGGAGATCGATCCAATGTAAATAATGTTAAAGCTTAATACTAGTACTTTTCTCTAACGTTTCAAGAGTCTATATACAGCAGTATGTACAACAAATTAAGGCTGATTGGACGCCAATCACTTTCGCTTTGAAACTTTTCAACAATAAATAGGTACTAAAGTAAGATTAATAATAATTATAGTACTTCGTGTAATGAATAAATCGGCGGATTCAAGTAATAATAGATAAATCGAAATAGTAGATTTTAAATCTACTACAATTGCAACCACTTCTTATAAAAATGTTTTTGCATCACTGTCCAAAAGCGTGGGATTTTGTTGGGGTTTTCAAGCACGTGATTTAATTTTATTATATGACTACAGATTTTTTTTAAATAAAATATAAAACGTTTCGAAATTTGAGAAATGCAGGTGAATACCCGTGCTCTACTAGGTGGATTTCGACGATAAGGAGTTTGGTTTGATGCGAATTGTATGATTGGAGAGTAATAACGACGCTGAAGGTGTCGATGTAAAAAATGGTATTTTTTAAAATAAAAACGAGAATTATTCGGAATATACGGGTGTGGCTGGAATTCTGTACTACTGAGGTATTTAAACTAGAAATGAACCAAAATTTCGGTTTTATAGGAGGCTCTAACCAATAAGCAAGCTCAAACTTTCAAATTTAATTGTTGGCTCTGTTCAATTATTGACGGCAAACGTTACAGAAACCTCGCTTCTACGTAACTACCAAATTCTTCCTTGTTTAATCCTTACGGACACACAGTTACTGATTCGTTAATACGGTTAATTATGTCCCCAGTTTATCCATCAGGAAACTGCTTAATGCTCATCTTAGTCATTACAAACCGTGTTTTAAATTCCATTATTAAAATGACAAAAAATGTTGAATATCACAATGTTTCCAAAGTTGCACAGAATATACATAATTGTTAACAAAGCATGTCTTCCATGCTAAAGACACCAAATTAGGTTATGGTTCTATGAATGATTTAACTAAGAGTTGACCTGTCTGTTATAACTAAATTCTAAAATTTGTAGCCGTTTCCCTCGACCAATAACGTGCAAAATCACATCTAGGGAATGCAATTGGTGCATGATTAATTTGACTAGAGTTGTCCAGAGACACCAGCTATTTTTGAAGTGTGAAAGTTTGATCGATTGGGAGTTACTGCAGTAATTTTTAGGTGGTTTATATGGTTCCAGATGAAATTAGTACTTAGTTCTGATTACAGGAAAGAGCTACTAGTATGATTGAATCGCCTTGGTTGAGGGAAATTTTCACAGTCGAGTTAGGAATCCAGGGCACCATTGATGATACTTATACAGGATGATAAATACTTGCGTATCTTTTCGTTTTTTAGTAATGGAAAGTTAAAACAAAATCGTAGCTTGTTAATGATTAATGGGGGGTTGATGAGCATGCGGATGTTTGTCAGACCCAAAGGACTCGCAGTGGTTGCCTGAATCCGGTGTCGACAGGTGTGGACGACCATCTTCGGTGTCTGTGGGGCTCGACCAATGGGAGCCCGAGTTCGTGGTGGGAACCTTCGCCGTTGGCAGTGCCGTTCGTCGTTGCCGTTCCATTGGCCGTACCTGAAAAGAGAGACCGTAAACGTTAATCAATTTGAAATACGTGAAACCTAAAGGCGGGTTCACATCGAGCGGAAAGTACGGATTGCGTACCTATTGCTCTGTCATAGGTCAAGGCCATGGAAGTACACCCCCAACCTTCGACGCTGACCAATCACAGAGCAATACGCAGAGAACCCGCCGAGTTTTTGTGTCGCTGTGAAATTGGTGCAGAAGGGTGTTTCACTCTGAGGCCTGTTGCACACACACCGATTTTGGACGGCCGACTGTTTACCGACCGCCCTCAGCAGTTTTCACTACGCCATATTCCATTTGGTAGCGAGTGCCATTTTTGGTAGTGCGTGGGGTGACAATGACAATGATAGACATAGACAATGATCTCCTTATTTCGTGAATCCAAAAGAAGTGTACATACTTTACATTAAATTTTCTTAACCTTCGAAGGGTACTTAGAGTCTCTCCAGACCCCATAGTCATTCAAGACGATTCTTCTGAAAATGGTGTATTGTACAGAAGTATTGCCAGAAGACAATACTTCGTCCAGCCTGTCGTCCAGCTGATCGCATGATCACGCCAAATCGTTTCGTTGTCTTTTCCCAATACAAAATTTCTCTCGTGATCACCAGGATCAGATTTGGATCTATCTGCCTGTAGAGGTAGCTGGACGATAGACTCTTCTTCAATGTCTTCTGGCAACACCTCAAACTCGTCCTCTTCTGAGGGATCATCGAAAAATACACCATCTTCAGAAGAATCGTCATCCTCTTCACTCAGAAAACTGTCCTCGGCCTCCTGCCTGTCCAACTCTTTGGGTACAGTATGTATATCAAAGTCAGTCGTGAACCAATCCATTCTGTAATAGGAAAAAAGTCAGTCGAAGAAGATGGAATAACTGGAAGACCACCAAAATTCTGTTCACTACATAGTATTACACTTTCAGTTATAAGAATCACTGAAAACTTGTACGCCCTACTCAGCCGCAGAGAAAGCAAGATAGTATCTATGGCTGGTATTACCAGCCAGGAACATCATTTCACACCTTCCAGGCCCAAAAGGTTTTTTTTAAATTGATAATTTCGAGTCTTTTGACCCAACAGTCAGGTCTCTTGACCCAAAGCATCTCGCCTGAGAGATTTGAGTTCCATTTTAGAGTTAGGTCCATTTTTCATTCTTCATTTTTGTGTTTAATGACGTTATTTAATAAAGTTAAATTGGGTTTTAATTGAGTTTACGGCACTTCAACCTCCTGAATGTTGAACATTCGAAAAATCGGCTTGGGTCTGCACAGACCCCACAGGATCCTCCGTGCCACCAGTCACCCACCGTACCCTTATAGGTTAACACCTAAAATTAGTTCTAAAAGTATGGAGAAAAAAAAAGTTGCCTCCAGTGAGAGTATTGCACCTTCAATAGGTCCATACTAAGACTGATTTCGAACATGGAAAAATTGAAAATTGAATAGGCATGTTCAAGTAGGAGTTGGGTAGAAATTCAGTTATTGTCAGTGATTCCCTAAACGCTCTATATGCAATAGAAAGAATTAACTTTGTCTGTAAAATGCAATACATATGTCAATAAAAGTTAGGTAAGGTTATGATCCTCAAACTGCAATATCAATGATATCCACAACTTTCGAGCTTGTCATTGGACAGATATTTCAACAGATTCTGCTGGACTATTGTTACAATGGAACCTTCACTTTAGCAATGTCACAAAATCTGGTGTGCAATAAAACGACAACTTATACAATAATAACCACGCAAATATAGATCACCGTTTACGGTGGGAGCTCTGGTATCGCCGTTAGTATCGTGGAAAGAGCTCATCGATGAAAAGCCGCTTTCGTCTTCGGTGGAGCCGACGGAAAGTTGAGGTGTGGACGGACCGCCTCCGCTCTTGGTGTCTTCTCCTTCCCGTGCCCCGCAACAAGAGCTTTGCACTAACGAACTACAGCTTCCCATCTGCGCAAAGATATGCAAGAAATTAGAATTGAAATGAACTCATAGAATAGTAATAAATAAACTCAAATAAGAATAAAGCGTATTATTATTATTTCAGTGTAGTTACCGAAGTGCTGTCTCTCCTCTGAGATGTATCGGCGACTCTTGCGAGATCGGGTTCCCTGGTGCCCAGGAGCGACTGGACGGTCCTCAGCAGCCTGAAGGCATCTTGTGACAGTCTTTCGGGAGCGACTTCTTCAGCCGACGCTCTGCTACCTCTCCTGTAGAAACGAATCACAGTTCAACTTGAAATATTTCATTTCAATTCAAATGAGCAATTCTAATTGAAAACGCCTAATTGTTTAAATATTTCTGGCTGGTACGTGTTGCAGTTCGCAGTTCCTTGTTATGTACCTGAATATTTGTGTAAGAGGTGAAAAACACTCAGAGTATAGTCTGTTTCAAACTGCTTTAGTATTGGGGGACTGTTGCCATACTGTTGCTGGGAGACACAACCTTCGTTTCCTGACGAGTCCACAGCGCCCACGTGGTCGCGTGTACAGAAGCCGTTTTTCGCAGATATGTATTCAGAAGGTGGTGGGCCCCAGAGCCGTTTCCTGTGTCCCTGGATCAACCCTGGGCGCGACAAATCTGGGTTTCCTGTAGCTGTACTGCCCGTATTGTTGTGCTGTATCCGAGTTCCGAGGTTTGTTGCATACAAGAAGTGGATCACACTTCCACTTCTTCCTTGGTGTGTTTCCTATGGATCCGAACATTGACGAGTTGGCACTCAATTTATTTTTCGACGCACTGCATAAGAACCTAGGTATTTCTTTTGTGTATCTTGAAGCCACTAACTACAAGAAATTAGTAGGAAAAGAAGCCTGACGTTGTTTGTTGGAAACCTCCAGATAGGAGTCACGCAATTTCTCCCTGAACAGGCACCATTCGTAGAAACCCAAAGAAAACCTACCCATACTCAGGGCAAACTTGGGACTCTTCAGGAAACGAAGCAACAGAAGCAGCCCATGTCATTTTCCCAAGTTGTGGCAACGCTGCAGTAAACGACCTCTGTTCATTGGCGAAGCCCCTTCGCCAGTACACGAGAGCAAGCGCCCCTCAATACTAAAGCAGTTTGAAACAGTATAGTAGAGATAACCCTTCATGTGAGACGACACTTTTATCCTTGTTGCATCTAGGGACGCGGGAGCGTCCCGCCCGCCAACAAAACCGAAGCCCAAAAAACCGAAGCGACTGAGACACTGATTACGCGACGGAACAAGTTCGGGTTTTCACCCTATCGTAGCGCGGCTCCCTGAGTGTCTCGAGAGTTGATTTTTTGTACACCAACTCTCCAGGGGCACGTGAGGACGTAAACCAAATTTCAGCTCTCGGGAACATCAGGTGTCGGGGGTATAACAGTTTTAAAACCACTATTTTTCACGTTTTTCGTGTTCTTCTTCTTCTTCTTCTTCTCGTTGTTGTTGTTGTTGTCGTTGTTGTTCATTGACGGGGCTACAGCCCAGCAGACAAATCGGATCGAGCTGAAATTTTGCACACACGTTTGTTATGCTCCAAGGGAGTGCCTTTTGAACATTTTTTCTCCCTCCCCCCATTTCCCTCCCAATTAGGGGGGAAATAGTGTTTTTTAGGAATTTCAAATGGTCATAACTCCTTCAAAATTGAAGCTTTTTCAGATTTTCTTTTTTAGTTGTGTTCAGCTTTTCAAACTGTTTAATTTGAGATCAAAAAATGCTTCCTAAGATGATAAATAAAGGAGTTATGGTGATTTTTCTATTTTCAACAACAACTGCCGCAAATATTGATGAAAATTGGTGCGGTTGGTCTTAAAATGTCCGCTAGGTTGTCTAGAATATGCTCAATAATTTTGAACTAAATCTCAATCGATTTGACTAATCCACAGCCAAAAATACGTGAATAAATTCCACATCTACTGATTTGGCTAATTTCCGAAAACATCAAAGTTGAACGGTGGTCAGAAAAATTGTCGTAGAGTGGCGCCTGTTTAAGGATCGATAGGAAATTTTATGGGCTTTCGAATGAGGGTAGCGCACTTTGTCACTTTTCCCAACGGTTCTCGAGTTATTCGCGATTGTTGGTGTAAAAACGTGCGTTTTACCTTTTGCAAACTTTCTCTTTCCTCTTTCTCTTCGACACCAATAATTACAATTATTGTAATGATTCTCAACAACAAAAATTTGCACAATCCCCAAGAAAAAATGCAACCAATTTTCAAAAAATTTCTAATTCAAATTTATTCAAATGTCTAATTCTTTCTATTTTTTTAAATTTAATAATAAGAATAATTGTATTAAATTTTAATAATTGTTTTTAAATTGTTGATTGTTTTAATTAATCGAAAATTTTAAAACTACTATTTAACCAATTCGCAAAAATTTTAAAACTACTTATTTTTCAAACACATTTCAGATAAACAATAATTTCCAAAAAATAATTATTCTTGTCACAAAAAGAAGAAACAAAAAGGCGTACTAATTTTTTATTAAATTTTGACTAGAATAAAACTTCATTTAGGAAAAAATTTACTAGTTACCTCGTAGGTACTTTTGTTAAATTGTACCGTATTGTATAAGTACCACTCGAAAACTAGCCATGCAAAAAGATGTGATATCCCCCCAAAAACAACTCCGTTGTAAAAACTGGCCCGCCAAAAAACGTCAGCCGCAAAAAGGAATGATATCCATTTTGCCCGCCAGCCACATATATATAGGATGCTCGGTGCTTCGCACCTCGCTGTTGAGTGTGCATATAGAAACCTGATCCTCCTACCCCTAACCTCCACCGTCAATGTTTTCCTGTTCCCTGTCTCCTTCCCACAACCCCCTCTCACCCTTAGTTCCCCTCGGTTTCACCTAATATGTTTCCTCTGTTACACCGGCAGGGAGCTTTACGCTTCTTTCAATGCTGTTGGCGGGAGCTTTTTGCAAGGCTTCTGAGAATTATAATATATTATGATATTATATGTATTACCGGTGGTCACGATTAATCAGTGGTGGTACACCTATAATGAAGTAATGCTTCAATTATATTATAAATATATTTTAGAAATATATTATAATTATTTATAAATATAAATATATTAATTTAATTATAATTATAATTAATTTAATTATAATTATATTCTATAATTATATTATAGTTCTTAGACGCCTTGCTTTTGCAATGTCAGGCAGCCTGAAATGGCTCATTACTTTACTTTTGTACCAGCACCAAGTACTCATCATCACCACTACTATCTGTATATCTAATTCTCAGAAGCCTTGCAAAAAGCTCCCGCCAACAGCATTGAAAGAAGCGTAAAGCTCCCTGCCGGTGTAACAGAGGAAACATATTAGGTGAAACCGAGGGGAACTAAGGGTGAGAGGGGGTTGTGGGAAGGAGACAGGGAACAGGAAAACATTGACGGTGGAGGTTAGGGGTAGGAGGATCAGGTTTCTATATGCACACTCAACAGCGAGGTGCGAAGCACCGAGCATCCTATATATATGTGGCTGGCGGGCAAAATGGATATCATTCCTTTTTGCGGCTGACGTTTTTTGGCGGGCCAGTTTTTACAACGGAGTTGTTTTTGGTTATATTTACACATACGTACCATGTACAGTCTCTGCTATAAGTAGAATAACTGCTGTCTTGCATTTGTGATATGCTGTTAGCTCTGTGAACGTTGATTGTGTGGCTAGGAGAAGGCGATGAAGCCCGACTTTGAGTCACGACCGTGTGAACACTGCGGCTCCGAGGGACCCTGGATACAGGATGCATTGTATTAAATTAATAAATAATTCAATAGAAAAGACATTCAAACCTCCTATATCTCCAACAAACGTACAACTTATCAAAAAGGGAAGAGCCTGAACGTGGGTATGACTTAAACGATAAGCTCATACGGAACATACCCATAATACAGTATCATCTCAAAGTATGTTATACCTTAAGCACAGTAAACATTATTGAAAGATCTATTCATTAAGATCTATTCATACCTAAAAGCCTAAAAGCTCTTGCATTACTCTGTCTAGTACAGTGGTTCCCAACCCGTGGTCCGCGGACCACTTGTGGTCCGCGCCGAGTTTACGTGTGGTCCGCGGGCTGTTTCAGAGTACGTCTTATAATTCACGGTTTTCTTCATCAATACGAGTATAACAATGTTTTTACTGACTATATAATGAGACATTCATCCTCGGAGATACGTTTGTTATAAAAGTATGCCACATGAGTAATGCTGTTTTTATTTCTGATGTTAGGCGTGGATTGATCTTGCCAGTAAAATGCAAAACCAAGGAAGTCACTGAGAGACTTAGTGTCATATTTTGTAAGCGTTTTAAAATAGATTTATAATGTTTCTATAACTATATTAAGACTATAACTATGTTTTTTTTTTTCTAATTACTTACTCTTAATACAATGTATACTAAAGGATTTAAAATATATTTCTCTAGTTCTCAATTTAATTTACCTAGTTATAAAATCATGTGGTCCGCAGACGTTTTCTTATAGATCTTGTGGTCCTTGAGGGAAAAAGGTTGGGAACCACTGGTCTAGTATAATCAAAATTGAACCAATAAGGTGCTAAATTTAAAATCAACAAACTATAATCCCAGAATAGAAAACAATAGTATCCAGCACTTCAAAAAAGCCAGCCAGTTGTTAGTGATTTCAATATAAGCAAAAAGTGGATTGAATTAGCAGAAATTAGGTACAGGTACAATCAGCAAGGGAAAGTAACAAGTGATTAATTATTACTATGATTGAGTTACCAAAGATGTGGGATTGGAAATTTCATAAAGTTCAGATCGCATGCTATAAAAAAAAAAACAATCAGTAAGGGACTTCACATGTCAGCAATTTGCGAAGCTTGAAAATCCAACCAAAAGGTTATGTCTAACGACTTTGTATACATGGGACCTGGAAACTGGATTAAGATTGAAATTGGTGCATTTTCGTGTTTTATCTTAATGCAATTCGGTCGAAACTCCAACCCTCCAGTGAGGACAGTGATACCAGCGTATCATACCGTCGTTTGCAAACAAACTAAACTTAACTGTTGACGAAGTTGTACTGAAAGCGTCTGGCGTTAGTCCTGTTTGCAGCTGTAGGGTGATGGCAAGGATGGCAGGAGAGAACCCGGGTAGCTGCGTGCTCTGAGGCCCAGTAGGCTGGCAAGAACCAAGGCAACGATTCTTCCAATCATCTTGCTGCGTATGAATCACTGCGTACGGTGCGGTTGAGACTTTTAACTTGCCAGTTACTCAGGGGATGCATTGGGGTGGTCCGAGTTTTGTGGATGTTGCAGCCTGCACATTTCCTGGAAGACCTCAGATTCAAAGGTTCTCCCCTGATCTGAATGCAGCTCCCTCGGTACCCCAAAACGGAAAATCACGCCGTTCACCACAAGACCTCTTGCGACAGTCCCAGCTCTATGGTCCTCTACGGCTCCCCGTTTCGTTGTGTACAATGGTCCAAGAGAATCAATAAAAAACCTCTCTAAGGGGACACCAGTCTGGTAGGGCCCCATTGGGGCTTTCATTACGGCTGTACTCTTTCCACGTCTTGCACAGGTGTCGCAGGATGAACAGAAATGTTTGACATCTTGCGACATACCTCTGTGATGGTTTTGCTGAGTGTCCTTGGTACTCGTGTCTTTTGTTCGACCACTCTGGAGATAGCCAGGTCTGTGAATGCAGACTGGATATTCCTCTGGGTGGGCATATTGCCTAACCCCCACGAAAACACCAATTATAAACTCTATTCTATTCCTATCTTAATCCCGTTTCCAGGTTCCATGTATACAAATTCGTTGTTAGACACAACATATGATACCGATGATGCTGTAGCGTCATCACAAGTAAAAATGATTGCACTGTTGAAAGAGACTTGCAACAGCTTGTTTATTCAGTAGGTACCCATATGGCAGTTGACGGACACTATCCATGGATAACATGAGTGCATTCAGAAAATGTGGTTCTATAAAATGTCACTTGCACTAATCACTCGCTCTATCCATCATGTCCCATCCAGAATGCTTAGAATGGACAGTGAGGGGTCAACTACCTAATTGCCGTAAAATCAAAGAATTAATCGAGTCAAACTGACAAAACATCCCAAGTGTTAAAATCAAAAAATTCCTGACAAATATTACTCACAAAATGAGCCCAAAACGAAAAAACTCTGCAAATTCTTGACACAACGGTTCATTATCTTCTTTGTACAGATCACCCTTCTGTCTAGATCACTAGGTCTAAATGTCTAGATCCTAAATGTTAGATTAATTATTATTATCAATTATCACTAATTATTAACAATTTTATCAAGTACCTAGTGAAAATTATTATAATTTATTGTTAGGTATTAATAATTCGTATTTACTATTAATAATAATTATTATTAATTATGATTAATTAATACGATATAATTCTGGGGTTTTTAATACTACGTCGGTAATAATTTTTCTATAAAAGAAGTACCTACCAACAAACATTCGAAATTACCTTCATTTCCGTAGCACGAAACGCACCTCAGAACAACAAACTCGACATCACTTAAGCCATATGATGTTCCAAAGAGCTTGTTAGTATGAAAATGGACCTGTATTTCAACAGTTTGATTCACGATCGGGTTGTGAGGCACAATCTTTGAGCCGTCATTGTGAACGAACGGCTGGTCGTACAAAGCTGCGGATGGTCTTAAAAAATTCTACGGAACAAACTCTATCTAAATATGAAATAAAAAACATACCGTTTGATGGGAATTTTTCGAGATATGGAATTTTCAAAATTTCAAAATTCGTTTTGAACCCCTTCCCCTTGACCTAGGGTTATGAAAAGTTTCGTGGATCATTGTGGGGCTGGTCCAAACCCAGAAACCAAATTTCGTAATTTTAACTCAACGCTAACTGGGCAAAGTGCCTCGGACGGCGGACGGCGTACGGCGGACGGCGTACGGCGGACGGACGGATTTTTTTTTATTCGATTTTCTGAATCTACGTATCTTGAAACGTAAACCAACAAATTTTGAGGGGGGGTTAAAATTTTTTTTTCTTTGGGCGATTCCAATGGTTCATTATCGAAGATAATAAACCAAAATACAACTTACTCGTTGTCTTCATCGGTCGTCGGCCTTGAAAATATCGTTTCAATGAGGACAATATCAAGAAGAACACACCTATCAACTATTAGGTGCGCTTTTCACAAGTGACTGAGTACTTCAAATCCCTACATATTCGAAAATCTGCAAGCTCACCTTGATTTTCCCCTCTGTGGGTATTTTGACGGACTTCCTCCCTCCAAAGCTTTGTGCACCCGTTCCAAAAATTTCGACACTTGTTCCATGACAGCTCTGTACATTTGCCGGTTGGATTCCGCCTGGTGGAAAAATAAACGAGTTAGCAGTGAAATGCTTAGCAAAGAGTAGGTGGTAAGATGGTTGAAATGTAATGACATTGGTGAAAACAAAAAACATGGAAACGAACTACTTGAACTGTCATTCGAATGAACGGCAGTATTGGCTGTATTGGAGAGGTTCAATAGACAATTCGACTTTCTAAAGAAATTATTGGGGAAAAAAATACTGGAAGTCTTGATTCTTCCAAGGCTTGTCTAAGAAGGTACAAAGGCAAAAACGCCATTCTGATTCAGCCGCGAGTTTTGAGGCAGAGGCAATCGATTTGGTTTGCTCAACTTCCCCGCCAAAGTCGGTGTCCCTTTTTCACAGTACGGGATCAATTTAGTTCCAGTTTAAACGCCCTGATTTGGTTGTCACGCTCCTCTGATTGCTTTCACAAATGAGCCAAGAGGCTAATGGTTTGGCAAAATAACAAGATGATGAACACAGAGTAGGTTTTAAGCAAATATTTAACCACATACTCACTTCCAAATGGATTTGGTGTCAAGTTTTGGAATCAATAACAAATAATACACTGTCCGGTACCTCGGGCTACACCTGGACCAACGTCTGACTTGGGCAGTCCACATAAAATACCTGGTAGGCAAAGTGCGAGGCAGAATTCGAACCGAAGACACTGTGCGAGGCTGTAAGTACGCTGCATACTGACCTAAAAACATTCCCTGTGTAGCCGAAGTCATCCAACACAACTACCTATAACAACCTTCACCACACTATGACACATCACACAAATCACCTATAACCATCCTAGTCAAAAATCCACCGGAACCAAGCCTCAGAAGACGACTCAAGAGACGGAGACCCCAAGATTCCTTATCACCACCCACACCATCCTGATCAACATTAGCACAGCGAACACTTCAGATTCGCATCCCATCGCAACCCACATCCAATGGAGAGGCCAGTTGATGGACTGCACCCTTGATTTGATTGTTTCGAGTGTTTGTCTGAAGCTTTATTCATTACAATTGGTTTACAATGAAAATTGTTGAACAGTTAGCGATTTTCGCAGAAAAGAACACTATTATTATCGGTCCACAATTTTTAAAACTCGAATTCCCGAAAACATTATATACCAGAATCCGTTCCAGACCCTCCTGAGTTCACAGCCAAAAATAATAATAAATAAATTAATCATAATAAATAAAATCAGCATCGCCCCACGACAGCAATGTCCGACATCCCTGCCAAACGTCAACAAGCAAGGTGGATACTAGCAAAGATTAGTAGATGGACGAAGATCTGTTAGCATCCAGCTAGGTGGATGTTAGAAAAGATTAGTAGATGGACCTGGATCTGTTATCTGTGATTTATGTTATCTCTCTTATAGCTTATAAGCTGTTTGTGTTTATAATTTCTCTAAAGTAGTTTATAAAAAGGCGTATCAATAAACATAATTCATATTAGAAGATTATTAAATAGTCTATTATAAGACTATTAAATAGACTATTAATATTTGGAGTGTTGTGCACCGTTATCAGAAGTGGGGTTCCACTAACATTGGCTACCGTGAAAAGTAGATACTTAGCAGTGATATGGTAATGGTATTGGGAACTAACCCAATAGTTTCATACTTAATTACTTATAATGACCCACTAAGTTTAAGATTGCCCATATTTGAATGAGATGTTCCAAAGATCAATTTTAACATAAAACCAGTTATTTCTTCGAAAATTCGCTCTTATAGCCATGATGCATGATTTTGAATTATTTAAGGGTAGGCATCTTTATAAGAACATACTGCATTAAAAATTAGCTTTTCGCAAGATGTGCATTCGATTTGGCATGAAAGAACCTACCTTTGCATAACTGACTATATTCACCAGAATCGAACGTAGGTTATTTTGAAATCTTCTACCGAGGCGTTAAATCCCATAAAAACCACCATCATTTGATATGATCATAAGTTAGAAGGAAACCTGATAAAAACTACCTACTATTTTCCATGGAATCAAAACCGATCCACTCTACAGGTGAATGAAGTACAACATATGCTATTGCCATCAACACAGTTCATCTCACTACCGAGTAACAAAAACACATTATTTATTAACACTCTCCAGAACATGGGGGAAATTGGGCTGCGCTCGTTTTAAATTTTCACGAGTGAAAGGAATTCCACAGTCACAAGTACTTGAACGGTGAACGGCCGATATTAACAATTGAAATAATATAAAGCCTTATGAAATGGACGATAGCGGGGCAGAACCGTTGGAACTCTACGAGATCGAAGAGATTCCCAAAGTCAAAATCTCATCGGAGCAGTTGAGGAACTCACTTCAGTGCTCAGTGTGTTTGGACTACTTCAAGGTGGGCTAATATGGAGTGTGGTGATGTCTAGGTTTCAGGGCACCTACTGCAGGCTGTTTAGGGCAAACGTAGATATTATGTACTGAGTGACTAAACAGGAGGCACGTGACTGGATCTAGTCATTAGATCCAATAGTAAACCAAATCGTTAGTCGTAGTCCAAGTTCAATAACTTTCAAGATTTGAAAATGTAGGCTACAAACATCTAGTTCATCAAGGGAAAAGCGTTTACAATTTGAGACTTATCAATATTTAAAGAGAGAAAAATAACTTGAGCGCGTCTGATGGTGAATTGAAGTTTATTGGGACCTGGGACTTGAAAACGTCAGTGGTACCACATCTGATAAAATCATGTTGAGATTTTTTTTAAATTAGAAAACTGTTTTAAGACAAATTACTTTATAGTAATGGTAACTTACATAATTATAGTAAGGTAACCTTAATTAACATGGCACTTGATGCAAGAAGCTACTCATTAGTAGGCCTTACGTTCTAATAAATTTAACAATGCAAACGGTTTAATGTTCAAATAATAATGGCAACACAGCATAACGAATAGAAATTAGATAACAAGGAGAACACAACATTGATCAAGACCAATAAATATTGAAGAATAAATTATAGGAACAGATTATGGTAGTAAGTCGGGTGGCCGTTTTCTCTTTAATTTCCGGTGATTTGGCGGGGGTGGTGGATGTCGTAGGATCGGGTTTGGATGGTCCAACATTTAGCTGTGAAGCTCCACACGCCTCCATAATTACGTCTGTGACGTAGGGGATGTCTAGATCTGCATGGAGCGTGGCGTTTCTGACGTACCATGGTGCATTGGTAATCAGCCTTAGGGCTCGATTTTGCACAGTCTGCACTTTCACGGGAAGCAGATCCCCACAACTCGCAGCTGTACATCCAGATGGGTCTTGTAACAGAAAGGTAGATTCGTCGTTTTAGGTGGAGTGGTAGAGGTGATTATATGTTGAGCAAAAAACTGTTTAAGACGAAATCTTGTTTTCTGGACAATATTTTCATATGGCTCCCCCAAATTAGCTTTTGATCTAGTTCTAGACCAAGGTATCGAACTGTGGCTTGTTGTGGTACTGGTTCCCCTTGAAGAACGAATTGTTGTTGTTCCACGATCCTTTTGTTAGTAAATCTAACTACTTTTGATTTACTGGGGTTATATCTTAGTCGTCCACTTGTCACATCATCGTCCGACCTCGTCTGTGAATACTTGCAGTTCTGTAGATGCCAATTCCGATGTTCCATGAGGTAGGACAGCCACATCGTCTGCAAAGTGGGCTATACTCATCAGAGGGGTCGTTGGATAATCAGATGTGTAGATTATGTATAGCAGTGGCCCCCAGACACTTCCCTGTGGTACACCGGCCTCAACAGGTTTGACTGTTGAGACACTCATTACAACGAACTGAAAAAGTTCGGTGGTTGAGGTATGATAGGAGTAATCAGAGTAATAATGTTGAGATATTACCAAGCACTGTTGAGATATTACCTTCCATGGTATCATGCTGTGTTACTGATCCCTTGTATAATCACGCTGGCCAACAAAAAAAGGTGTTGTTCAGTTTAGAGGAGATTAGTGTTGATGTTGGGGGTTTTCAGTGTGCTGAATCCAAATCTGAAACCCATTTTTCGCCATCAGGTCATAGCTCATTGTTGTTTATAGCTCATATACCTCTTTTTCAGCTGAGTCGGTGTGTTGAAAATTGTACTTAAAAATCCGACTTAATTATTCACTTTCAATCACTCTTTCTATGGTTTTTGGAGTGCAGAATCCGAATTTGAAATCCGATTTTAGTTATCTTCTTCCACTCCACTTTTCAACACACAAACGTAGCTAGAAAAGAGGTATATGAGCTACGAGTATATCTCAAAAACTAAGGGCGGAATTCAAAGTCGTCCTTCCAACATGCCCCTCGAGGGTGGATGCACCCTTAACGGTATTCATAATGGCATAGCCAAGGGTACCCTAGGGCGTTTGAGCAGAGGGTACCCTCAAAGGGACATCCCAAAACCTCAAGCTATTCATGGTGCTCAGTTCGCAAGGGTACCCTTGAGCGATAATTTCGAGTTCCTATTCATAGACAATTTTCCTGGCTGAGTGGCGAAATTTCTCAGGGAATGGTGAGCTGAGGGTACCATCAAGCCCATGACGATTTGACTATGAATACGGATGCTAGCCCTCGAGCTGAAGCCACCCTTGACTGAGGGCGAGGATACCCTCGGTCTTGAGGGAGGACTATGAATTCCACCATAAACCTGATGGCGAAATCCGGGTTTCAGAGTTGGATTCAGCACACCGAAAAACCCCAACACCAACTCTTATCTCCTCTACACCAAACAACACCTTTTATTGACGGCCAGTGCTATCAACAACACTACTAGGATCGTAAACTACTAGACCCAGTTATTCGGGCCTTGGCTTAACTTATACAGATACTGTATAAGTCAGCGACGTGAGGTTTCTAAAGCCCCCTGAGTTGCAGAATTTGTTTTAATTATTACTATGTATGTCATTGAAGAAAACCAAAAAACTTATGTGTGTAAAATTTGCTGCGACATTCAAGGCAAACGAAGAGGCGAAGGTGCTGCCGTGCAATCACCACTTCCACGAGGGTTGCATCGACCCATGGCTGGAGCGTAGGGGCACCTGCCCCGACTGCAGAAGGAACCTGGTCCCCGATTTTGCTATTGATGATACAGCTATTGAGGTAACAGTTACATAGCATTTTCAAGTCAAATTCACCCTCTTACTAATCAAATTCATCCTCTTTGAGCAATGCGTTGAAGGGCAAAGAAAAGGAAAAGGAACTGAATACATTGTATACGACGGTGAAGTCAGAATTGCGATATCTCATTCCGTGATCAGATTAGGCCAGAGGTAATTTATGGGTAATTTTTTCCCCCTAAAACTCCCTGAAACCCTCCCTTAGAGTGTCCCGATTCTGCCCATCTACGAACTTCGCCTTGCGATTGCCAGGAATGATTTTTTGTGCTAATGTGAACTTTGAGATGGTTCGGATCTATATTTGATCCATGCGCTCCATGGTCTCTGGCGGTTTTGTATTTACTCGACTTCTCTCTCTTCTATTGACTAAGTACATCTATTCAAGAATATTCTGTTTTCTATCTGGCCAACCAGGTACTGTCATTTTCTTCTTTTTATCTATTTTCTTGTTCGTTGTATATTTTTAGGAGGTAATCCAAATTTTCTTTTTTATTTCGTGATTTCCAATTTCTCAATTTTTAAAAAATTATATTATTGTTTCTGCATTTTTTCTTTCGTTTCTTTTTCTTTATATCTGAAGGTATTTTTGGTAGAGAATCTACCTGTTAGCAGTTTCTGCAGTTTCGTATTAATACCTCAGCTTTTATTAATACAACTTTTTATCTCAATTCTATCAAGAGTTAACGTCTGGAATGACACATCCGGATTATCTAAAATTCGTAATTTCGAAAAATAGGCTGTTATGCTTTAAAATTATAGAAACTCAACTGAAACCTAGAGAATTCACTTAAATATGTATGTAAACAAGTACTGTAGGTAAATACAGTTAAAGCTGTTGTGTATTACTTAGTAGGTACTGCATTTTAATGAAACTGAAACAATATACAATACAACGCAGCACAAAACGTGAAGTACAGTTAAGAAATCCAGTTAACGTACAAGTATTTTCAAAAATTTAATTTTTAAAAATTGTGAATGCTTGAACTGCATTGCAGTTCTTAGGAGTTCGTTTTTGATTACGAACGTAATGTAGTCAAAAGTGGAAAAAAAGTTGTTTTAAAGTGAATGAGGGTTTGTATGGCAAAAAGCGTGGTTTTCTGAAAAACACCTTTGAAAAATCATATCTTGGGAACGGATTGAAATAGAAAAGTGCGGTTGGCGGCGTTCTACTCCATTTTCAGTCTAGTTTTACCCATTTTGTTTCTTTACACCAAGTGGTGAACACCCTGTATGCACATATGATTTTTGGTGTCTCTTGGCAGTGAATTCAGGATGGTCTAAAACGGATTTCGGAATACAATATTTCCGGAAATTCGAGTTTTACACATTTTAGACCGAGAAAAATAGCTTCCTTTTCTTCGAAAATTCGCACACAACCTTGATAAATGTATGGATACTTTCAGGATTTGAACATGGACGAAGAAACATTAAGTGGATACGAAAGCGCTCACTCAAATATGATTCCATCGTACGTATCGATCGTGTCGTACGACGGATCCCCAGAGAACACCGTGCGTATAGCTGAAAGCGTTAACGGCAACATTTACTATGAAGATATTGAAGATGAAGACGAGCCAAGTGCCTTCGAAAGGGACGAATCGGTTCAGAACCTGAACGATATTTACTCGAACGATTTCACATTGTCGTTTTCCAACGATATAACGATCGACGTCGGGATTGAACAGACGACTTCCCCTCGTCCCAAGAGGAGGTGGGAGTCTTCCGCGGGTCAGGCTTCCGGCTCGAGCGTCGTCACCTTCGTCGACGACACGGTAAACGACACGACGATCCCGTCGAGCCCGTCGATCATCACCGTTTCCGACGACTTGAGCGACGAGGACGTGGAAATCTCAGGAGGCTCGTTCGAGCACTGCATCCTCTCGGAAATATCGTCTGAATCATGTTTCGATCGAATGTCGATTCAATCCGAATCGATAGAAGAAATATCGATTGCCTCATCTTCGGACTTAACGATGCAGGACGATTAATGGTTTCGATTCAATTACAAAAACAAGAATCCATAAAGTTTTGAAAAAAATCCCCCAAATTCGAAAATTATGGGGAAACCGCTCAAAAGAATCGTTCAATCATACACGATCCACCTTGTTAGCATTGTTGATTAATTTTGTTATGTATCGATTAAAAAAACATTTATCGTTAAAAATCGTAAAAGTCTCAATTAAATTGAAATATTTCATGCTTCAAAAACATTTATCGTTAAAAAACATTTATCGTTAAAAACATTTATGCTTAAAAACATTTATCGTTAAAAATCGTAAAAGTCTCAATTAAATTGAAATATTTCATGCTTCGAAAATACACTATTAATATCAAATAACTTTACAATATTGGACATTACAATATTAGACTCTCTTCTGTCTCATAATCAAAATGAACGGCACATTGAACTGCAATACGTATCTAGTCCTTAGGTCGGTAAAGTGCGGTTCTGCCACAAATATCTCACTAGTCCAGTATAATAAGGGAAGAACCTCGAAGTAAGCTGGAAATCGTTCAAAAATCTTAAGATCGTCTTGAAAACGTGTAATCTGAGTGTTTACCCCTCCAGGGGTTAAGCTTAACTTTTGGTGGCCCCAAAACGTCGAAATTTTCGACTTCCTTCAATCTTTCGCTTATAACAACGCATCCTACCGAAAACCTTACCAATAAACAAATTAAAGACCATTAAATTCTGCGTCCATTGACCCCCCAATTTGAAGACCATTTCCAGCTTTCCCCAGGTCACTTCGAGGTCATCACTTTATTTCACTGGACTAATTGGAAAGAGTGAGAATTTAGGCTATTGAATGTGTAAAATTATGATGAAAGTTAAGTACCTTCATTTATAAAAAATCCACAGTCACGCAGCATGGCTATATGAGCGAATTTTCGAAGAACTTACTGTTTTTAAGTAGGTAAAATATCTCCATTTTACTGGTTTTACCAATTTTTTATCCTTTTTTTGCCGAGTAACGCACCAGTTTACTTAGATCTTCTACGCTGAACACGATGGTGGAGTCAGAATGGCGATATCTCATGCCGTTATCAGATCAGGGCAGATGAACCGTGAATAACAACCTCTTTTCTTTATTTTCAAAGTGCTCCAGTTTGAGAACGGATTGAGGTATCGCAATTCTGACCATCGTGTTCAGCGTAAAAAAAATGGTTAAAATGAGGTGTTACTTGTCAGACTGTTTCATTTTTGGAATTTATGCGTAATTTCCCCCCTAAAACTCCTACATACATAAATATATATATTTAGGGGGGAAAATTACCCATAAATTCCAAAAATGAAACAGACTGACAAGTGACACCTAATTTTTAACACGATGGTGAATGGTGATATCTTAATCCTTTCTCAAACTGGAACACTTTGAAGGTGAAGAAACGTGGTTGTTATTTGAGTTCTTCACAGTTCATTCGCTCTAATCTGATAACGGAAAGAGATATCGTAATTCTGACTTCACCATCGGGTTCAGCGTTGAAAAATGTTGAAACTGAGGTGTTACTCGAAAAAATGGTTGAATGAGATGTTCCAAACATCAAATCAGTTATTTCTTCGAAAATTCGTACTTATGTCCATGCTGCATGCGTGACTGGATTTTGTTCAAATAGTTTTAATTTTCATATTTGGCTCTTTGGCAAAAAAGTAATGACCATTCTAGTCCGTCTAGTTCGTTCTGCGATCATATTTTACCTGTTTGAGTTGCCATTGCAGTGTGTCGATTTGAGATTGTAGAAGGCTTGAATCAACACTGGTCGCTCCAGTCTGGAGCTTCCGGTTGGCTTCCATCAGTCCCTGGCACTCCTAAAACCAAATGACATTCGTTAGTGAGGTATTGTAAGAGAAGTACGAGTAGCTTAATAGTATAATAATAGTACTATAATGATATTATCAATTATTGATACAGTACGTATTGGAGTTCTTGTTGGTATGGTATCCGCTCTGCGTCTCGGGGAGGTAATTTGAACCAAATGCGTTGCTCATTGTGTGTAGTTGAGTACAAACACTTAAAAGGAAGCGGGTGTTTTGTTACTAGCAACATCAGTTTACAGAAGATGCAATATCCGAACTTAACAGGAGAAATAAGTTGTTATCCCTGTTGGGATTGTAAAGGACTTTGACGACCTTTTAAGCAGTGCCTTCTACGAGGATTAGGTACTATGGGGGTGCAAGTCCAAGTAGAGGAGTTACAGGGGTCAGCCTCATCCTTAGTAATTGCCAGAGGGAAAACTACCGGCTAACGAGATGAGCCTTGTGGATTAGACTGTGGGTGTATATAACGGCGTATATACACCAAGGGGGTGTAAACTTCCTAAACGCTCATTGAGGGAACCGCAATAACTTCAAGCGATTTTCCCCTTCTATATTCCAACAGAGCGTGGTTTTCATTGGACAGGAGGGTGGTTCCTAATCAAATAAGGCGTCTAACAAAAGCCTCCGGTGTCCACACATGGCCAAGTTCTGGCAGACTTTAGATAAATGGGGTTCCAAGCGTCCTCATTACTCACAATTGGCTGTTGTAATTTTCACAGTTCCTCATAAACGTTGAATTTATTACCGTTCGCAGTACCGCTGCAATTCTTCATTCCCACGCGGCTCAGCCCAATGGTGTGCCAAATTATTGAATTATCAGAAACTGATGTTAATAATGTAAAGTACGCCCTAATGCACGATACTATAATTGGTACATAACTCTGATATCGACGGTGAAGAATTGATACCTCGTATCTCACATTTTGGATACTTTACAGGAGAGAGAAAAACTTCCTTATTTCTTTATTATTCTGTCCAAATTCCTTTCGCCAATGGCAATGAGGACGTCAATTTAGACTCTGTCTCGCATTTGGTTGGTTGGCAGAAATGGAAATGAATTTACACCAGTTTTCAGTTGTCTTCAACTGTCAGATGCCAGTCAGAGTATTTTGAGTTTGAATTTTTCGAGTTTTGAGGATGGCTATGAGGACGTCAATTCAGGCGCTGTCTCGAATTTGGTTGGTTGGCAGAAATGGAAATGAATTTACACCAGTTTTCAGTTGTCTCCAACTATCAGATGCCAGTCGGTTTATTTTCACTGTAATAAGTTGAATTCAAATAGAACATTCAGCAATGAAGGTTATCGGAGAACGACAGAAACCCATCCAATACTTTCAACTTTCAATCACTGTCGAATAATATTAAAGGAAAGATGGACACTGAAAGGATCCATAAGAAGGACCTTTGTATAAACGTGATATTCACGCTATTGCTAGTGTATGATATTGTTTTGTGGTCATTTTTCACCCTGATTAATTGATTTTTAATTTCAAGCGTCTGAAAGTGGCAGAAATTTGTTTTGCCCTACTTCCACCCACTAGCTGGACATGATTGCTCTCAGGCCCTCCAGGATGAACGTCCCGTGTCGCCACTCGCCCTTCAATCACCGTCTCAAAACTCCTTTCTCGGAACAATCAGCGGAAATCGATCGAAAACACGAAAGGAATAGGAGCCCCCCTATTACTCGTCTTATGCAATACACCGAAGGACGAGACATGACGCCGAAGGAACGAGTCGAACAAACCCTCATTGTTGCCCAGGCGATCTTATTCTTTACGATTTCGAAACAAATCGGCATTTTCAGTTATGAAGTTATCCGCAAGAGGAGGTCCTTGGGGGCTACGAGCGGTGGCTTTTGTACGTAAATCGGATAATGTGGGTGACCTTGAGGTAAGAGGGACAACTGTTAATTTCAAAGGCTTGTTGCTCACTTTTTGGTTCACGAGCGGATCAGGGTGGACGAAACGACGCGAAAGGCCGAGCCCGTGACGATTTGACTTCGATGTATCGGGAAAAAGATGTCGTTTTGTAGGAGCTTCAGGAGCGTTGGAGGTTAAAAGTAGGGTGGAGCAAAGTTTTTTTTTCAAATTTTCTTATGGAGTAGGGAAATTATGTTGCCTTATGACCTGAAAAAGATGTGTGCAAAGTTTCAGAGTGATCAAAAAATGCCTTCAGGTTCATTCCAGACGATTCCTCCCGATGGAATTGTGATAAAAAGTTCAAATTTGCACACAAAATCTATCTTGGCAATCGAAAGGCCATACTCTAAGAGGGGGTTTGGGGAGGGTTAGGGAGGCAAAATAATGTTGCAATGCAGTTTTAAGGTGGAAAGTGACGTTTGAATCAAGAAAAACGTGGTTTTTCAGAGGAAAGTTCGGTTTTCACCAATCATTGACTCGTCGAGAATTATGGAGGGAGTTTATTGAGTGCTATCGCGTTTACCCGAACTGTGGAAGGTCTGACGAAAAGTCTGACATGCTCACAGGATGTTGAAAACGAAACTGATGTTTGCACTACGGGTTGCAATGGATGGGCTCACGTTGGAGCAAATAGGCATTTGCACAAACACCGAATTTGCGCAAATTGTTTGACCGTGGATGAGGGTCTTTAGCTACGTCCTCGAAAATCCACATTGAATTCACCGTGATTGTTGATACTATTGACCATTTAACTTTAATTTTCCCAACTTAACAACCTCCACCAGTACTCCGGGACCCAAGGCGGAAGTGACTAGGATGAACCCGCACCAAGGGCACGCTTTCCTGCGGGTTTTTCGTCTCAAAAAGTGAAACCATCTCCCAAGTTAATCTTCCTTCTAGTCTGGAAGGACGGTTTTGAAGGGAAAAAACACAACAAGCTGTGTACAATAGTTCGTCGTACCCCACTCCTGAACCTCACTCACTACTCAGCTCATCTCTAGTTCCTTTCGGTTTTTAATGAAAGAAAGTTACAGGGGGGCGGTTTCCACGTAATTATGACGATGTCGGTGGAAAGCCGAGGGATATTTTTTGCACCCTCCTCTTCAACGAAACCATCTCGAACAATCAGTGGGAAAAAAATGAATCAGTTGTGAACAGACAACAATGGCCGGGCAGAGCAGCTTCTCATCTGTGGGAGGATCGGCAAAATGGTTTAATTAAAAGTATTCATTTGGCGGATCAACTATATCGCTTTAGTTTAACGCTGTATTACCGCGATGGGAATTTAATTAGATTAATGAAAAGGTGACTTTTTTCATACATGTACTTAATCAGAAAGTACAAAAATAATACACAACTATCACTTTCAGATTATATATAATCCTCTGGCATGGTGTACCAACACAGGGCACCCAAAAGTCCACTCAAAATTACCAAAAATGCAGATTGGTGCTAACGATATTTATAAAAGATCCACAGTCATTCAACACGGCTATAAGAGCGAATTTCCGAAGAAATAACTGGTTTTATGTAAAATGTGATGTTTGTAATATCTCATTGAAATATGGGTAATCTTAAACTTATTGGGTAAGAGGCTATTCGGTTCCTTCTAGCATGCCTGTGATGAATGTGGAAGAATCAGTAATAACGTTATAAATGCAAATTGATTCATATACCCAATGATTCCATATTAATTGATTAGGTGGGTAGATTAAGACATGTTCTCCCCTTCTTGTTATTCAATTTATTGCGTGTAGCTTACACAATAAACCATTTAGCATTCTACCTTCAACTACTTTGCCCATTTCCACCTACTAAGTAAACGGCTTAACTGGCCAATAACTGAAATTTTCCATCTTGATACCATACTAAACCAAAATTGTGTCATTTCATAACCATTAGTCACCTAAAGCTTTCTTTTGGCAGTGAATTCAGGATGCTCTAGAACGGATTTTGGTATAAGATTACTAGAAATTTTTTTGGAAATTCGGTTTTTAAACATTTTGGACCGAGAACGTTAGCTTCCTTTTGTCGAAAATTCGCGAAAAGAGAAAATAGTTTCCATCATGGATTCTTGTCGTAATTGCGTAGGGTAGTTTCAGTGCCTTAGGTAGTTGCAGTAGGAACCTTTGGTTTTCTCTACGTTTGTTACACCATTAAACATGTACGTAACATCCAATCATTCTAAAATTGAAGCCTAAATGAAAAACCTTTTTTGTTAAAGATCGGTTTACAGGCAATGACAGGATCTCTTCGTCGCGATGACAGATTTCGCCCGACTGATGACAAATGACGTTCCACATCACGACAAAAACTCGACTAAGCGCTTTTGAGGTAACAGTGTCGAAAAAAGATGACGGATATTCGGGTAGCAAGTTCCAACTGAAATAGACGGAAATAGCGAAAGTCGAAGCAGGAAACAGGAGCACCTCAGTTGTAACACCGGAGGTCGTTTCGCTTCGTGATGTTATTTTGAATCATTGGATGAAACGTGTCTTTTCCCAACATGACGTGGGAAAAGTGAAATGATCATTTAATGCGTTGTAACATAATCTGCACAAAAATAAGGATCATACATATTAACTGTAAATTCTCAAAGTAAAGTTCTGTAAAGTTCTCATATGCAGCAGTGTTCCAATGTCTCCGCCTATAGATTTCCAAGATCGGTAAATTTAAATTGTGTTAAGTTTTTTAAAATAACACAATTTAGCCTTCCCTTCAGTTGTGCATTTGAATAGGTAATTATCAAGAAGAGCCCACTGGTTCATTGTTGAAAATAATGAAGAATGCAGGAGAAATAAACCGCTGTATGAGCATTTGCAGCATTTTCTAATCACCTCAATATTTCAATGTTCTCGCTATACATCAGCAGGTGTATGTTTATTTTTATTTTTTGAACCAGTGTTGTATCTTTGAACATCAAGTGTTGTGAGGTGTTATCACGTCCCTTTCCCCTTCTCAGGAGCACAAACCCTACGATAGCAGCTACATCCTGCACTCTCTTATAGTGTGGTTTGGAGGGTATTCAAGGTACCCAAACCTGGCTGTTAACCACGTCAATTGGAAACAGCATCCCGAACCCCGATTCGTCCACACCTGCAGCATCTGCAGGTCAGTAAGCCTGCATCCCCCTCGAGGACGAATCCCAGGGACCATCACTGCGTTTCGTCCATCATCTGCAGCATCTGTAGGTCAGGAAGCCTGCATCCCACCCACGACGAATCCCAGGGACCATCATTGCGTTCGACCCATACCTTCATCATCTGCAGGTCAGTAAGCCTGCATCCCCCTCGAGGGCGAATCCCAGGGACCATCATTGCGTTCGTCCCACACCTTCATCATCTGCAGGTCAGTAAGCCTGCATCCCCCTCGAGGGCGAATCCCAGGGACCATCATTGCGTTCGTCCCACACCTGCAGCATTGCAGTTCAGTAAGTCTGCATCCGCCGACGGCTGGTGTTTTGGATCATCCCAGACGAGGATGACGAGGGACTTTCAGCGTTCAGGTCGATCTTTCCATTTTTCAATATATTGCGAATGAACTCAATTCCTCACTGAAAGATATCCGTTGATTTTTTACTCATCAAAGTTTCAATTTTGTTTTTTCTTCTTTATAATCAATCGGTGATCCGTATGTTTAATTTTCTGTATTTTCCTTCCACATTTCACAAAATAGATTAATTTACGGAATTCAGTATTTTTTTTAAATATAATAACTCAGTTCGGTTTGGTTCTTCGTAAGAACATTCAATATTTACTAAATCAACGAAAAACCTCAGGGGAAAAAATCATTTGTACCGACAACAGAACACTTGATGCAATTTTGTCTATCGACATACCCTAATATTCTTTGTAGGACTGGAGAAAAAACTCAAGCGGATAAACACGGTTGGTGAAGTGTGAAGTTAAGTCGTCGGGAACGGTGAAGGTGAATTATTCCTCGAAACGAAAAAGCAGTAAAACAAACACAGAAAAATTGAAAACATCTGAGCTTCGAGTAGAAAGTAATCAGCCGTGTAATGGAGACGGAGGAGGAACTGGAAGTAAGGATGGTGGCCACTAATTGTGGGATCAAGTGTGGCAGAGATAGTCCTGGAGCCTTCTACAAAAAGTCGGGGTGAGGTTGATGAAAATTAGAGGGGTTGTTTGGGGACGGTAAGAGGTATGTTTAAGAGCATTAAATTTCTTTTAAAATCCATTGGTCAAAAAACTCCATTCCATGTGACTTCATTTGTACTAAAACGAGATCCCACTTCAGTTGATGTCTCTCGTGGCAACTGTGAAACAGCAATGCCAGTTCAATCGTAGGTTAATAGAGTTCTCGTGCATTGTGTACCTATTACACAGGTTTATAAATTCAAGTTTTTCGTGCTTTAATTGATGACAGCAAGATTCCTCTAGTATACCCGTGTTGTACCACATTGAATTGGTTTCAGGGCAGAAGTTCGGTGGTTGCGGACTGGAAAAGGCCACAACTTTACAGTATGCCAGGTTACATCGGGGTTGCTACGGAAGATGAAAGTGAGTCTATAGAGCTACCTTTGGAGACAGATTCGACTCTTTTACTTTCAACTTTGCAGTCAGCCTTTCCCGAAGCGAGTGGCCTCAAGTTCAGGACTGAGAACAACTCTCTCAGAGGCGTCAGGCTGTCTGAGGATCGGTTTTACCCACCTAAAGACGGCTGGGATGATACCATTTTCATTACGAGTCGAAATGAGAAGAGAAAAGCGGATGTGTATTGCCCAATTGGATACACATCCAAAAAGAGGGTTGGAGTTTCGGATCTGATCATTCTTGGCTTGGCGTGGAAAACGACAGAAGATGAGGTGAGAAGATATTTCGAAGGATTTGGGGAAGTGTCGATGGCTATAATCAAAATAGACCAAGTGACCGGTTTGTCCAAGGGGTTTGGTTTTGTGCGATTTAGAGACCCCATTGTACAAACTAAAGTCATATCACAGAGACATTTCATCGACGGGCGTTGGTGCGACGTTAAAATACCCCACAACCACCTTTCATTCGTATCCCAAGCTTGCAAGATCTTCGTCGGCCAGCTGACCCCCGACGTGAGCGCCGTCGAGCTCAGAGAGTATTTCTCGAATTTCGGTGAAGTCGCTGACATCTTCATACCGCAGCCTTTCAGGATGTTCGCTTTCGTCACGTTCGCCCGTCCGTCGGACGCCAAAACGGTTTGCGAGACGAAAGGCCATTCAATCAACGGCATCCCCATCAACGTTTCCGAAGCGATGCCTCTCACCAAACCCCTGAAATCGTCGGACAAAACGCTTCAGTCCATGCAAGCGCCAATCGTTCCTATACAAATATCCGATATGATGTGGCCGTACGGCGTTCCATATTTTTGGATTGATTCATTTCAAAACAATTTCATACCTGGATGAACCTGTTTCCACTCAGAATCTCGAATCTTGGTTGTATAAAATTTTTTACAAATATACATCACTGCTTTCCTACACTGAATAATAATCTACATAAATGACTTAGTAGGTACTTAAAATAAAAAAAAATATTCAATTTCATTCGAGACCTTAACGGCTTGAACACCTAATGGTTACCTAATGGAAATCTATTAATTCGTCTGGGAGTTAGTCGGTCTGAGACGAAACTTGTGAATATCTTCTAGGATCAAATTTGTCGGCTTTCCATTTCACTACATGAATGTCACTATACAACGTCTTATGCCTCTCCATCAACAAGAGGAGAGGACCTTTGAAAATGGCAAACGGCTCAAGGGTAGACATGAAACTGGTTGGACGAAATTCCATATTCCAGCAGTCCTAAGGTTTAATCACCAGTTTGAACATAAAATTGTATGTTTTAGAGTGATTTTGATGATCAATACGATTGTACTTGCTTTGAAATTATGTACCGAAATACCCAACTATTGACAAAATTGAGTGCTGTGGAGGCCCCTTTTCTTGCCGTGCCATCTGCTCGCTCTCATCACCTTCCACCCCAGTATGTCCCAGTACCCACATCGGTGACTTTGTTCTCTGCCCCCAGGCAGTTCAGCGTCTCCCAGCACTCCCTTAGCAGTTTTGACCTGGTTTGAATTTTGACCTCGCTGCAAGGGCCTTCAGTGCTGCCTGGCTGTCCTAAAATACGGAACCTTCCTTCGTCTAAATTTCCTCCTCATAATTTCAGCCACACATTATCCAATCCAATATAGTTCCGCCTTGTATACAGTAGGATGCACTCCCAGCGGTCAAGATTCCATGACCTCCCATCCATCCTAGAGCCATCTGTGAACATGACGATGCCTTCAGTTCAATCTTGGGTCTGGTACCCGTCCACTTATTCTGACGTTGCAAGAAGTCGATGGGCCGCTGCCGCCGCTTAGGCCCATCAGCAGCAGCGGAGGAACGCCGAGTAGAGTAAGAGGGAGGTTAAGAAATTCATTTTAGAATTATAAAATGGAAATTATTGTTTCACACACACATAATGTATTTTCTTGCCGTTGTATCTTCTTTACCAGATAATAAGTTTATTTATTTAGGCACGCAGAAGTTTTTGCCAAAGAAAATTATTTTGCTGTTAAAATTAATCTACTGTTATTCTGCAAAAGAAAAATGGGTTATTGTAGTAAAATTCTACCAAGACTCCTCTCCTCAGCACATGTTGACATTGTATACTTGCACATTAACTGTTATTTTTCTTAGTAAATGCAATTTATAAATATTTTTTTTTAAATCGATGAAAGCAGATTGGTATTGAGTTCGATGGTAATAAAATGGAGAACAGCGCAGGCCGGCAAGTTGCCTTTGAAAGCCCACGTCCTGGGATGCCAAGGTCGACCAAGGCGAGAGGAATTCGTCCTTCTTCGGCCATCATTCCAACGGGGGAGTTTCATCTACTATAGAGGGAAAGGGCGTGGGAAAATATCTTTTAAGAATAGAAGCCGCGACTCCCAGCTAATGGGTTCGGGGTGACGGGGCTATCGATCAAAACTGCCCAGGACTCTACCGAGGAATTAATTACTTATAGCTTATCTACTGAAGAGAGTAACTGGCAGGTTGGGAACGAATTCCAAAATTCATTTTTTGAAGTAACTAATATTTCAACTTGTACAAATAGCCTATTTCAAAAATACTTTATGTAGGATAACATTCGGCAGCTCGAAAAACAAAATGAGGCATGAACTGAAAGAAGTCTTATTGCCAAACCATATTTAGCAGCAGTTAATGGAATGTAAATGTTTTTTGAAAAAATACAAATTTCGACATATTTTAAGACGGAGCAGTGTAATTGGATTATTGTGAACCTTGTTTTTCGAGAATATATATACCATACCAAGTATATATATACGGTATATATACCAAGTTCCTCCGTATAAGTGTCCTTAAATTGTCGCTTATATTCATATAAACGTGTGATTGGCTGTATTAGAATAATATAATATATTATATTATTATATATATCTTATATAATATATATTATATTATCTTATATACTATTATTATATAAGATAATATTATTATCTTATAATGTTGTTGGTACTATTACAAAGGTACTGAGGTTGCAGTGGTGGCCACCCATGTTAAATAGGCTTGACTGGTTTTGGTTTATTTTTTGTCGAACTGGATCAGATCCGTGGGTAAACAAGTAGTACCTCATCACCTGAAACCCCAGATTTTAACTGCTAATAATTGATTGTTTTTTACAGGAACAATCTGATACCGAAACTGCCACTCCATAATGATGATAACAGCAATAGTGACAGCACATGACAAGACTTCGCTCAGCTGTTTCAACACCGTTGAAATGTTGGCGTGGAAACTAGAGATCTTGAGAACGGCCGAACGTATTTTCTTTTCCCTTCTTGTTTCCGTAGCTATGGTTTTCCACTTTTAGATTTTGGGAGTGGCAATATAACTGTTTTATTCTAAATAACTAAACTTCTTTTAGGTCTAGTTCGGGATTTGGGTGAGTAAACTTCACTTTTCGTATTTTGGAACACTCCTCATGGTTAGGTATGATTAATTTATAAAAATGCTGAGGTTCTACTGAAGTGTCAAAACATACGGCTTCGGTTGGCTTTGAGGGGCCATACTTGAAATCCGAATGAATTTTGCCACAAGCTTGTACTATTGATGCTATTTTATTTGATCAGGCGAGAAATGATATACGTTCCCGTGGTTAAACACGAGGGAGAAAAGCCTGTGGAGGTGCCGGCAGAGGACGACGGAACTGTACTTCTCACGACTCTTCAAGCGGCGTTCCCGAGAGCTTGCGGACTCGTCTTCAAAAGCAGCGAGAGCGGTGCTGTACGGGCTGTGAGGCTTGTGGACGGCCGGTTCTACGCTCCAGAGAACGGTTGGGCGGATAAGGTACGAGTTTTTCAGTATTGGGCATTGCCATCATAATGAGGAATTTTTCATAGTGTGTCCGAGTAGCTCCAAGACTGTGCATTTCAATTTGTTCACAACATAGTTTGCCAACCTGAATGGAACATAAGTCGAAAACCTGACTAGACCAAATTGAAGTTGAACTGCCTTGGAAGCATCTGAATCTATTCTAACCTGGAATCTAAACCTTCTAAGAACAGAAATGTACAAATTTACATGACACCTCGTACCATCGTACCACTATCTTAAATACAGTTGTTGGGATCATTCATGGAATTGAGCTCTGATAATAATATTGGAATATGGCAATTCAGAGTATTCTGGGCTTGCAAAACTGAATACTCTGAATTGACCATATTTCACTATTTTCATGGAAGATCTTGATAGCTGGCCATTTTAACTTGCTCAAATACCACCCCCCTCCCTCCTCACGATGTTCTAGCATGTCGCTGTACATGAGTGGTTACCTACTATTGAACTGAAGTTAATTGATAGACATTTGGATGATGATGAGCTAAAGACTTGAAATGTTGAACATGGTTCAAGGGTGGATGTTATGGTCATTGGATGGTACTCAAGTATCGAAGTAAACTAGTCTTATAACAAATTTAATGTTTATTCCGAGTGGATTACCCTATAGACCAGAGCAAAGCATTAAATTTGCTACAATTTTGTATATATAGATATATGGATGCGTTGAATGACCAAATACTAGTAGTTTGTTTGAAGGTTTTTATTCCACGACGTTTCTGCCCAGGAACTGGGCCCTATTCATGCGGATATCTACAAGAGGAAGTAGAATTAATATTGTTATGAACAGCAATGTGGAGAACAGCAGAGATGGAATGCTTATTATGTATGTTACTACTAATGACATTTGTTGTGCTAAGTAGGTACTTACATTATGAGATGATGTAAATGTCACATCGGGGATTTGAACAGGGGCATTTGAACAGGCCGCATGAATAGGGCCCAGTTCCTGGGCAGAAACGTGGTGGAATAAAAACCTTCAAACAAACGACTAGTATTTGGTCATTCAATGCATCCATATACTTCCACTAGTCATCAAGATCATAACACTATATAGATATATATACAAAATTGTAGTAAATTTACTGCACTGGTAGAAGAAGTTGTAAAACCGAAAAACGTCAAAAAACAGAAAAACGTCAAATATTTCGAGGTTTTTTCCCCTCACCAAGTTAGCACAGAGTCCTCGAATTGGATAACTTGACAGATTCATTCCCCGGCACCTCCGAACAACCTGTAAAAGATCCATTAAAATCCATCGGAATTTTTTACAGCAGACCCCACTTTTTTTGTTCTGTCTACTGGACAAAGAGTGAACTGCATACAGTCAAAATGTCCAGTAGCAGACAATGGGCGTCAGTCGGCGTGATTTAGGCCCGCTTTCTCGAAATCTCAAAAATGTGGAGTAAGCACAGCCCAAAAAATATTCAACTGAGAAACCGGTGCCATTGATTTGTTTCTTGCCTTTCTGGGGCATAAATATTTATGAGAGCTAAACGATTAAATGTTTTGAGATAGGGCTTTCTAATGAGGGGCGTGATTGGTCTCCGTAATGGGGTGTAGCAGGTTGGCACGCAAATAATTCTAGAAAGATGGGGAAAGCGATACGTCAGACCTTGCAAAAGGAGTGAAATTGAAGGAACTCCGAGGTACACCAGGATCATTTGAATGGTAATTTTATAGCGTGCGGATTAAACTGGTGTATTCTGAATATTTTGTTAGTTGTATTATACACCTACTATCAGATGTGCACCTACTATTAGGGTTGTTCCGATATGAGGATCTTCTAATATTTGATATCGGTAACGATATTCCACTTCGGTATCGATACAGTATAATATCGCCACAAAATATCTATATTGGCAATATCGATTGATATATTGCGAAATTTGTATGATTACTCATAATTTTATGACACTGCGTTCTTTAATCAAGTGAATTTATATTATTTATTTTACTACAATCTAAGACTGATTTCATCTTTATATGGCAGATTATTTATATTCATTTTTAGTTTATATTAAATTTTAATTTAACGTTTGGTTGAAAAATACACTTTTGAGGTTAGCTCATTGAAAAAACTATCGGGTAATATCGGAACATCCCTACCTACTATGCACCTACTATCAATTACTCAATCCATTCATGCACTACTCATTTACAAACTATTAAAACTGTGATTGAAACGATCAGTCTCGCAGTCTCACTTGTTTAGTTTCACGTGGAAGTTGTTTGATTTACTTAACACCATAACAAAATATTAAGGTGATGCATAGTTGGACTGGAACCTTCAATGCTTTATCAGATTTTGCATTACGTGGGACTCGTTGTTTTAGCTAATTTTCGAAGAAAAGGAAGTTATTGTTCTCTATGCTGCACGACTGTGGATTTTCAATTTATAAATGAGAACTGAATTTATTAATTTTTCAAGGTCTTCATGTGCACGATGACCAAGGATGAGAAGAGGAAATCGACGGAAGAGGGCGGTCCTTCGAAGAAAAAAGCTCAGCTCATCTGCGACCTCATCGTCCTGGGGCTGCCGTGGAAAACGACGGAAGACCAAATGAAGGAGTACTTCGAGGAGTTCGGCGAAGTGACGATGGTCACCATCAAGAAGAACTCGAGGACCGGTCAGTCCAAAGGGTTTGGGTTCGTGAGGTTCGCGGACTTCTCGGTTCAGACCAAAGTCATTGGCCAGCGTCATATGATTGATGGAAGGTATGAAACGCTGATGAAAGTGTAATAACTGTGAGTAATGGAAGTACCTCCTTTTGGAAGGATCCGTCATCACTAGCTAGTCGAGAGGCACCTCTGGTAAAGTGTGTTTTCTACACGGCGAAGTTGATGAATGATAATGGCAAAGTATTATTTCTGGTTTCCTCACCAGAATCAGATCCATGGGCCAGCACAAGCCAGTAACCAAATAGTCGAATATTCATAGTACTTCAAAAAATTAAAACAAACATGGAATCCAACCAAGATTTTTAAAATTTCATTATCCAAGCTAAACTACTGTATTGCGTTTCATCAGGTGGTGTGACGTGAAAATTCCCTACTCGCAAGCAGCAGACGCGTCCCAAGCTTGTAAGGTTTTCGTGGGTCAACTCAAAATGAGCGTTACCCAAGAGGAAATCAAAGAGTATTTTTCAGAATTTGGCGACGTTTCTGATGTGTACATACCTCAACCTTTCAGGTAACTGATGACCTACTATTATGATACTTACAACTTTCTATTTGACGAATCCCAAAGGACCATGAAAACTGAATTATATTAAGTTTTGCCCTGGCCCTAAGGCCTAAGGTGTACCTACATACTCATGTCGAAAATTAGACGTGTAACTGCATGGTTCTCTAGGCAAGTTATGCAGATAGACACATCAGTACTTCTCGGTTCCCAGTTCTACAAATTTCATTTCAAATCCCTTATTTCAGGCAGTTTGCGTTCGTCAAATTCGTGGATCCTTTCACAGCGAAGGCCGTCTGTTCTCAGGCCAACCACTCCTTGAAGGGGTCACCCATCAACGTTTCTGTGGCGATCCCACCGACAAGGAAAAGGTAAAGCCACAGCCTTCACGCTCTTACATAAGATAATCATTCAATTTGATTTAGTAGAAGTCAAAGATAAAATAACAACATTTTTTATTTTATATTTAATATTAGCATGCAATGGCCTAGTCGAGTTTTAAACGTGAAATAATCACCAACACTGGTAGTTTGCACTGCGTTGTACTGCCGTCCTAAGAAAGAAAGTCCTAACTCCATTTTGGAGCTTTTCGAGGTTAGGACTTATTCCTATAGATTTAGACGAGATCAACCGATTGGATTAGGTTAGAAAGCCCAATCTCCATCAGAAGTACCTACTTGAAAATCAACTGTGTAACGGCAGTTCTAATTTCTACTCTATAGAAAATTCTCAGCAGTTCACAAAACCTCGTTTGTCTCAAAACTATCAAAATGGAGATAGGACTTTCTTCCTTATGACGGCAGTGTAATAGTAAGTATACCTCAAATGGGTGAGAATCTGGAATGGAAGTCTCGGATGGAGGATGGTCAAAGAATGAAAAAAAGTTCCAGTCATGCAGCATGATCGTATGACCGAACTTTCGAATCAGTAGGTATTCGTAAGAATAAGTAGAACAGAAGTAGTTTTACGCAAAGTAAAATTTGAATACTAGAAGAGAATTGGATACGTTACAAATTTTATCTCAATTTTCTGCCGAGTAACACCTCAGTTTATCGATTTTCAACGCTGAACACGATGGTGAAGTCAGAATTGCGATACCTCATTCCGTTAGAGATAAGAGCAGATGAAGATTAGATTAGAGCAGATGAACTATGTTGGACCATAGTATGATTAGTGGCCGTTGCTACCAGGTGTTAAGTTGTGTTATGACTTGAAATACTAAGAATACAGTATTCTCATTCTAACCATCAACCAGACAAGTTCTTACGTAGTGCGTACTGAAGTTCTTACAATCTATATCTCAAGTAGAACAAAGTAACTTCATGTTCAAAGTGCTCCAGTTTGAAAACGGAATAAAATATCGCAATTCTGACTTCACCGTCGTGTTCAGCTTTAAGCAACCCTTTAAAATAAGGTGTCACTTGTCACTGTTTGTTTTGGAATTTATGGGTAGTTTTCCCCCTTCAAACTGCCCAAAACTACAGAGTGCCCAGATTCAGCCCATCTACGAACTTGGTCTTCAAATTGCCAAGACAGATGTTTTTGTGCAAATTTGAACTTTTCATCTTAATTATATCGAGAGTTATCGCCTGGGGTATCAAATGATTTTTTTGTGTCTTTTCAATGAATTCGGGATGGTCTAGAATGGATTTTGATGATTATTTTTTCTCAGAAATTTGAGTTTTAAAAATTCTGGACCAAGAACAATAGCTTCCTATCCTCCGAAAATTCGATAGAACGAGAATAAGCCTTACGCCGTCCATGGCATTTTTAGTATGTACTTTCATGACCCCCCTAAAAAGATTTCTACCCATATGTGGTATACTTACTGTACAAGTATAGGTACAACTAAAGTCTGTATTTATTGAAACAGCAACAAAGTCGCACGACTGAGTTTAAATAAATATATTGGAACATTTGACTTCATACAACGACTTTTTGAGTCATTTTTGAGTCTTCGTTGGTGCTACTAACACCTTTTGTTGTACAAATGTAAACTTGTCATTTTTAGTTTGCTGTATTTTGATTCGTGTTCTTCATTTAAAACAGCGAAGGGGATTTCAACGGCGGTATTTGGGCCAGCGCCTCCAAACGGCGCCTGAGCGACCACAGTTCGTTCTTCAACACCTCCGGAGAATGGAACGCTCAGCAAGGAAGAAACAGTCTTCTGTGGGACGAATCCGCTTGGGACATGGGACACTACAACAACTACGCCACCCAAGGGATTAGCTACTAACGTAGGATACAGGAAAACCCAGTAAATCGGACATCCCCGATAATTTTCCTTATTTAATTTTGTTTTTTTCATCGCGTGCTGAATATTTCAGAATCCATTTGTACATGTAAATTATTATAGAGTTGTGTGATGTGATTATGTGTGTTTTTGTGTGAAGGGTTTGAGATAACGTATTAGCGATAATAGGAAATTCTATCCAATTGTTTGCAAACAATTAGGTATTGTGACTTAAGTAACTTATTATTGCAAACAATTATTGGACTTAGGTAACTTATCAAGACTTATTATTTTATACAAATTTACGAATAGAGATTTTTGTAATTGCAGTAGACCATGTTTTACAGAATTTACAGAGTTTACAGAATTCAATGCATTTTACTGTAATTTGAAAATTGAAATACCCCTAGCGCATTATTAAACACCAATATATTGCCAAAACTTGAAATTGCCAAAACAATGACCCAACTGTATATATACAGTTGGGTCATTGTTTTGGCAATTTCAAGTTTCGTTTTCAGCGTTGTTAATTCAAAGTAGCGATAGGAAACAATCGATACGAACTAAATTACTCGCGACGAAATCGTGGAAACCCATGTTAAGAAAAAACAAGAGTATCTGAAAAAATCGTCTATTTCCGCTGAAATATTATTAGTAATGTACTTTCAGTATTGTTTTGTTACTGAAGATGGTTGGATCGCCGAAACCGGTCTAACAGTGTACTCATATTTCAGTGGAAATAGACGATTTTTTCAAATACTCTTGTTTACTCTTGTTTATACGCTCTTTCCAGTGGTGAAGTCAACATTTCAAAATTCATATTGGAAAGTGGTGAAATTTTCAATCAGAAAAATCTAAAATTGTGATGTTCCAAGGTAGAACGCCTCACCTCAAACAGATCAAAGAATAAACGCCTTATGTGCGGCTTCAAAAACGACTCATCTCATTAATCATGCTTTACATTCTCAGGATAAACACACTCAACTCTGTGAAAATCGAGATAAGGCGTAACAGTGCAAATCTTTGAAGCGCTCTCCTGAAAAATTGTAATTTTGTGAGATAAGGCGTTCTTCCTTTTTACGGCACTAATGGTACTATCGATAGTGTTTAGTTTGAATTCGTTGGCACTGGCTAGTAGGAATGTGCAATCGGTATAAAGTATCGACTCATTATATAGATTTTTGAAAAAATTGTTAGCGAAAAATCGATTATAAAGACTCGGAAGTTAAAATAGGCGTTTCATTCCTGGAAAAATGAACAAAACATTTTCCTTTATATATCATTATTTAAAACTCCAAAATAAACGTTTGAACTGATTAAACTTCGGGTTTTACTAGCAAATTGGTAGAAAAGTACTTCAGAAGCCTGCTACACCCCCCCTGCCTCACAGGGCCGGAAGGTGGTTGAACTATAAACGTCTAACATTAAAAACAGATATAAAGGTACCTACATAATTATATAATTTTATAGTTGAGGGGGGAAATCACAGATTTTCAAAAGAAGAATCGATGCAGATAAAAATCGGGTACTACAGTATTTACCTATTCAAAAAATTCTATTTATCTATTCTACTAATCTACTAGTTTCCCTTTCAATATTACAACGCTCAAGGCACAAACGTAGGAAATTCAATAAAAACATAACTTTAAGGGGGCTCCTTAAAATTAAATCTGGACGCGTCTGCGATATTTAAGGTAGTTGAACATCGAAATGATTCAAACTCCTGTCCGTCCAATTTCTTTCAAATGTTGGTTATTAGAGGCGGTTAAGAGTTTCACAAGGGTGGCAAGGTACGAGTATGAAGGTTTCAAAGTGTGGTAGAAGGAGCAGCTTTCGTAATTGCCAATATACGTAAATAGACACTATTATAGTGCTTCAGTAGTTCTTATTCGCTCAAATACAGGCTGCTCAAACCTAATGGATACTAAACACCGGGTGGTGTTTATAAAATGTTTTTCTCGGACATTTCCGTTAGTGACATGCTTTCTAGGTTTTATGAACCGCGGAATACCTTGGGAAGACGGAGCATTGTTTGTAAAGAAGGGCCTCCTCCTTTCGTCAAGAAGAGGGAAAAGTAACAGAAGTTTGGGGATGTCGGAAGCAACAGCTCTTTTACATGCTGTGAATCGGAGAAGGCGTTATGGTTGGGAGCTCAAGCGACGCTAGAGCTAGGAGAGTACAGGTGTCACTTGAAACAATGGGAGAGTTTATCGTGGTTTTGATGGTAATGAAAGAAGTTGAAGACCGGTTTGGAAACAGGTGGGAAAGATGGAGCGATTGACTTGATTTGACCTAACCATTGTAATCTCTAAATGAAGAGAGGGTGTTTTACGAGCTCGAACCACTAAACTAGTAATGCCATAACTAATAACACTGGCTGAACGCTACAAGGGTACCTACCTAACTAAAATTGTGTCATTGATCAACAGGCTGCTTTTCATGGAAACTGGCTGCACTGGAGCAATGTAACAGCAGCTGTGAAACGAAGTCATCAAATCAGTGCGATAAGAAATACAACACCATAGAATATCTGAGGCTGCTGCGTATAAAACCAAAGCGTTTTGCGAATACTCAGCTGATTCTATACATTTCAGTGGCTCACGTTGCATTCCCCATGGGCCGAAGAAGTGAAGTTGTGGATTTCTATGATAGTTTTCCCACTGCTATCAATCTAATCTTCGAGCTCTGTTTACATTCACTAGGACTCGAGAACACGTAAGCATCAAATCCTGTAGCTGTGGATGTGGGATATAGGTAGTAATAATGAAGATGAAGGCAGCTTGTAAGCCGCGTGCAGATCTCTTCAGTGTAACTCTAACTGCTCTTCACTTCCTAGCGACTTATTTCGGTTTGGTCGATAACGTAGAGGTCTGGGTTCAAAACACAACAAGAAAATCGTTAGCTCCTTTCAGTACGTTATGAGCTTTGGCAAAAGGAAAAACTGTGTTCTTCACGGTGCATCTGCTCTAATCTGAAGACGAAATGAGATATCGCAATTCTGACTTCACCATCGTGTTCAGCGTTGAAAAATCTATAAACTGAGGTGTTACTTGGCAAATAAAGGAGATAAAATCAGTAAAATGATGAAATTTTACATAAAACCAGTAGTCTTCGAAAATTTGCTCTTATAGCCATGCTGCATGACTTTGAATTTCTTCTTGATCTACCTACCAATCCTTACTTGTTTCTTAATCATCAGCTAGGTCGACTCCACATTCCAATTCCGGAAATGGGGATGACATCTGGATTTCTATGGGGGGAAAATATCACTATTAGGAGCTCATTGAGGAACTCTTAAAAACTCTTTGGAAGTAAGAATGACCAGTGTCATTAATTATTGAAATAAAATAATTATGAACTAAATCAAGTAGAGTGCGTAGTCTGGATTCGGAGTCATATACGAATCGTATCAATATAATAGGGTTTTGGAAGGGGTTACGCAATGACATTTGCATGCCCTCTAGGGGTCGGGATGACTTCTTACCCGAGGGATTGTGTAAGATCCCTTCCACGCGATCCTCACCTTTCCCTTGATGATAAGGGCGGTAATGGCCCACCCTTTGTATTCAAGGCGTCCACTGACTAACACCGAACACTAGGGTAAACTAGTGAAAACCTCATATTCTCTGCATCTTGTGGATTACACATTCTGCTCGAACAGAGGCGCTCGGTATAGCAAACAACCGTAAATCTTTACAAAGACCTTCTTCACTTGGTTTACACCAACGGTATCAACAAGGGTTTGTTGATTCTGAGCGTGGCAAACTAAGAAATCAGGGGTCTACTACCCCTGTAGATTCAAAAATCCACCTCAAATAATGAAATCTGTTTTAATCACGAGGGGCATCTACTTTGGTACTGCGACATAGCGCACTTGATGGTCACTGGTTTATTGCTATTTATCAATTGAGTACAAAAAATAGAAAAGGATCTAAGTGCCAAAAAATAAAAAATAAATGACTTTTTTTTTTTTTTTTTAGTGAAAAGGGTTGTATAAGCCAAGCTTAATGAAATTAGAAATGTTGTAAGTTCCAGAAATATTCCTAGTAGTTTCAAGAGCAGTTCGAAGATAGCAACACCAGCGGGGCCGAGATGGGAAGGGACGTAAGAGCCATATAAACCCTTGACTTACATCCTTTTCAAAAACTTAGTTAGGCACTTGCAGCATTTTCCAGAAAACAAAAGGTTGGCACTTACTTCTTTTGACATTTTATGTCTTTACTCTGGCACATAACTGGAAAAACGTTACACAAAAGCGTTACACGAAATCGTCACGAAAATTTCTGATGATTGTCGCTTACAACCGATTCGTTGCTACGGAACTTTATCTTCGCCAGTTATCATCGTACAAAAATCGTTCACCACTCGTTGGATAGCTCTCGATTTACCTAACCATATTACGTTAACCACTGCGGAGTGCGTGGCCGACAAGCTGCGGTATGAGCGTGATTGTTTAAATAATTGTTTACACACAGGTGATCATTCTCAATAATTTAATAAATTATGTCTTTAAACAAGTGATTCAAGAACCTTCGAACAATGCTACATCACCTACCCCAGTAGCGTAGTTGTTATACTTAATTGTAGGGTTCATCATAAATTATGATGAACTATTGATTCATGATTATGATGAATTATTGCATTCGTATAGACAATATAAATTATTGAGAATATATTATATTGTTTTATATTCTCAATAATTTATATTGTCTATACGAATGCAAGCTTCATAACTTATGATGAACACTACAATTAAGTATAACAACTACGCTACTGGGGTAGGTGATGTAGCATTGTTCGAAGGTTCTTGAATCACTTCTTTAAAGACATAAAATGTCCCAATGTGTTGCAGACTCGTATGCAAGCATTTAATTCTCGACTGTATCAACAACAGGATGGAGTTGACATTCTTTTGACATTTTCATGTCTTTGCTTTGGCACATAAACTGAAACGGGAAAAATTTGTTTCCTTGATTCAACCTTTCCCTCAGATCACGTCAGAACACAAGCGACAGGCGGGCCACTACGTCAGACGCACCTATGACGCACGAGCGTATGACGTCAGACGGCTGGCAGAGGGCAACTAGTACGTCAAAGCCTATGACGTCAGACGGCTGGCCGGAGGCCAACTATTACGTCAGAGCCTATGACGCGCGAGCGTCTGACGTCATAGGCTCGTGCGTCATAGGTGCGTCTGACGTAGTGGCCCGCCTGTCGCTTGTGTTCTGACGTGATCTGAGGGAAAGGGTGAATCAAGGAAACAAAATTTTCTCGTTTCAGTTTATGTGCCAAAGCAAAGACATGAAAATGTCAAAAGAATGTCAACTCCATCCTGTTGTTGATACAGTTTCCATATAAATTTTGAATATGTCATATTAAATTTATGAATAATATTGACTGAATGATATGAATGAATAATATTGATTGAATAATATGAATGACATATTATGTCATATTCATATAAAAACTGTTTGAACGTGAAACGCTAACTGCAGAAAGGCATCATGTCCAATTTTGCAAATTTTACAGGAGACACAAAAACTGTGCAAACCCAAACACACTAGAGGTATTAGTTTTTTTTACATTTAATTTCGTGTGACTGGGCATTCTGGATTACTATGTACTCATAAAATATTTAAATATTGTATGAGCGGGGGGGGGGGGGGGCTGAAGGGATTTTTTCGTGTTAAGGGCATGTTTCCTTTCTGCGGTAAATTTTTTTTAAATGAATTTTCGTTGAAAAACATTCAAATACAAACAGAATGATTTCAGAATATATTTTAATTAATTGAAACAGTGTTCTGTACATGAAATATAATCACTAAAAATTAATTTCTAGCTTTCCTCTGTGGATGTCGTCTTCGTGGCCCATGACAAAATGGGATTCCAGAAGTTCATTTTATCGAATGGGATGTATACCAATGTTTTCTTTGTGTCATCAAATTTCTCTGCATTGTGATATGGCAAAAGCCCTTTTTTTGGTCTCTTGGGACAGTTTTGCAATACGAATCATCAGGCAAGTCTTTTTATAACACTGTGGCCACCATGAACAGTTCAGGCCAAAAAAGGGCTCTTGCCATATCACAATGCAGAGAAATGACTTTTTCATCCAAGAACCCCAGTTGCTGAAGTTATAAAATAACATCAATGAACAAATCAATATGCAACTTGCAAACATATGACCCTGGTTTTTTAGCAGGCACAGTTTTGCCAGCTCAGTTCACGTGTTCTTCTCCATTCACTTTAGCCCTCTTTATTGAGTTTCTTCTGTATTTAACTCTTTATTGAGTTTCTTCTGTATTTAACTCTTTATTGAGTTTCTTCTGTATTTAACTCTTTATTGAGTTTCTTCTGTATTTAACTCTTTATTGAGTTTCTTCTGTATTCAACTCTTTATTGAGTTTCTTCTGTATTTAACTCTTTATTGAGTTTCTTCTGTATTTCACGAATCACAGTATAAAATCTTTCATCAATAAACAAAGTACAATATTTTTATCAGATAAAACTCAGTTGAACTGTCAGGGTAGGCATGTGCGTGGCAGCTATGCGTAACAGCTGTTTACCACAGAAAGGAAACTGGTCCAGGACTTGTTCCATTTCTGCGGTAAATAGAATGTTGAGAGGGTCGCCATGCCGATGCTAATGTGCGGACGTGTTTCTTTTCTACAGTAAACCATGCGTCTTGTTTTAAGTGACAACTTTAATTAAAAAACGAAATTCGTAAAGACATGGGATTCATGTTTGGAGTGGTATTTTGATATACACATATTCTTTTCAAACAATAATTATTAATATAATCATCCAATATTTCAGACACATTTATTTGAATACTGATAATTTTGAGTTGGTCGCACTTATATCTTATATCCTTTTACATTTTGTAACTCAATTTGGAGCATGACTAACTACCACTTGAATAAAGCCGCAACAAATAGCGGGGTGATGGACCGTGAGCCCATTAACCTTTCACGATCTGGAAACTCGTAATTTTGTCAAGAGTGGAAATCATCTTGGGTAAGAGCTTGGATTTTCGTTACAGTTCATCCTAGTTATATGAACGAAGACTAAATGTTACAGAAACCTGTTGTCTGGCAACGTATAACCATTTTAACTTAGAGACTATATTGATATACCTGACTGTAGGCTGATGTTACGAAGGCCTACAGTCAGAAGTAACTTTGGCCTCACCCTTAAGGATATTTCACCAAATCGAATCACGTTAAGGACAAAAAACTGAATAAGGGGACAGTTACAGAGGGACTGAATAGCGAAGATTAATAGAGTAATCTTACCTCGCTATCATAAACTCGCATAGCCTGAAAATTGCGTCGACCTTTTCCAGGGCCGTAGAGAAGAAAATGAGTGGACCACCAACGCGACACGAATGGAACCAACAGAATCGAAAATTGGCACACTTCACGAAGAAGAGAAAAAAAATCCGAAAACTACAGATAGAAGAGGTATAGACCCTGCGGGGGAGTTTCTAACTCCACAATGAGGGAAGGAATCTGTAAATTGGTGGAAATGGCATCTCAGTTCTACTGATTATCGTAGTGGACCGACCCGACTGCAGCAGCGGAATGAACAGGTAACAGGTGTTTCGAAAAATACCGTTATATCGGGGGAGGGGCGAATCGCAGTTGGTTTTTTTTGTTATTCATTGGGGGCTCTTTTTCGGATTTCGGCATTAGCAAGATAATTGAAGCTGCTTTGCACAGCGCGCTAGAACCAGGAAGCGGGCGAGCGGAGTTGGCGAATCAGATTGTGACAACGGCGGAAGGAATTGACGGAAAAACGGGATGCAAGCCACTTAAACTGTTGAATTGGGAATAGCTAGAGATCCTGGTTAATTCCTCTATTGGAGTTTTTCGTAGAACCGTTTCCGATACGATAATGATATTGATACTACAGGGTAGTTGGATCTAAACACGTTCCTTGGTTGTTCGTACTGTCTGAAACGCCTTTTTTTCGAGACTGAGGCCACTAGAAGCCAAAAATCCAATCATGCAGCATGGATATAAGAGCGAATTTTCGAATAAATAACTGGTTTTATGTGAAATGTCTCCATTTTACTGGTTTTATTGCTGAGTAACACCTCAGTTTGTAGATTTTTAAAGCATGAACACGATGGTGGGGTCAGAATTGCGATATCTGATTAGAGCAGATGAACCGTGAAGAACATCTCAAGTAACAACCACAGTTGTTCATCTTCAAAGTGCTCCAGTTTGAGGACGCAATCCTAACTTCACCATCGTGTTTGGCATTGAAAAACCTTCAAAATGAGGTGTCACTTGTCCAGCTGTCATTATGGGAATTTGTAATTCCCCCCCCCCTCGGTGGGGCCCAGTATCACATGCTCAACAGCCTATCAAATATCGTGCAAAACCCTTTTAACCTTTCAGTGGGCGCGTAGCAGCACTGAGTGCTTCATCATTATTATTTACTTGAAAAGCGGCAGTAGAGATTTTTTCAATTGGATGAGGACTTTTAGTTACCGGCAGTTGGCTGCACTGGAAACACGATCCCCGTGCCGTATGTCGTTTTCCACCCTTCTAGCAGTACCCATGGAAGTACCCTAACCCCTTCTTCCGTGGCCAAAAGTGAAGTCAAGCGGTGCTCTGTGCTGTACGCGCCCTCTCGTGTAAGGATTTTTATTCGTCAAATATTGGTGAGGGTTACTGGTTTACGAAGGGGTTAGGCTCTATATAAGGTGTTTAATTGTTGCACAACGTTTCTATGGTGAATATTATTAGGTATACGCTATTGAGGGTGAGGCCACTAGAAGGTAGTGGGAAGAAATCTGTATTGGAAGAAGATCTGTGGGTTGATTACAATCATAGCATCAATCGTTTGGGATCTCGTCTGGATCAACAAATTGCACCCTCGAAATAACGCTTCACGACAGTGGACCCTCAAAGTCCGTGTACAATTTGTAGGGCAATCTTTATCGCGTAATGAGTGAATTATGGGAAATTAAGTTTACGAACAAAACTGTGAGTTATTGAATTTTTAACAAATAGGTATTATTGATTCTAAATCGACGTTTAATGTGCTACGTTGAAAAGGCTTCGTTTTGTGATCAACGCATGTGGGGCGTCCAAAGGAGTAAAAAACTTCCATCAAAAGTTGCTTTGTAAACGATATTTACGTACTTCATTTCCAATTAAAAGTTTCTTGAAACCGCTGCATGTTTGAAAAGCACCAATTATGCATGGTCTGAGCATGTTCATAGCATGAAACGTTACAGCAGACTGCAACTTGGTAAATCTCACGCTGTCAGCTCCCCCCGAAGTAACCGGCATGTATGATGGCTACCAACTCATTTTGACACTTACGCACTAGCAAGTTTGGCGTGAGAACAGGTAATTACCTTTGTGATGGGTGGGGGGGGGGGGGGGTTGAAAGCTACGTCAAAACAAAAGTTTTCTCATTTGGTAACTCTTGAGAGGTTGTGCCAGGATTTGCGAGGGGATTTAGCTCACGGGCGGTAGTCGCTTTCGTTACGTGACGGTCACGCTATCGCTGTTCATGTTATGATCACACCTATCGAGTCCACTTATTTATGATTTGGGGTAAAAATCGATTCAACTTGGAAATATGGAACCCCATATCGTAACTCCATGATGCGTTCGATGGTAATCGTTTCCGGGAGTCACACGCTGCTGCACGAGCATACTCTGAAGATTCAAACGAACAATGAGGTCTACGCACGATTTTTGTTTGGAATTTTTATTGATAAAGAACCGCTTCAAAAACGTGAAACGGGAACCCTCCGTCAAAATTAGTTTAATTAGTTTACCCTTATTCTTTATGGATAGAGGAACATAATCGTGTTCATAAGAAGCGCGCGGTGACGCCAGAAACGCTGAAGCAGACTCAAAAAACGGTAGCCACCCTTCCTGAAACTTGCGAGATGGCCGAGAGGTGCCGACGGTGGGTGACGTCACAACTGCGCGCCATTTTACGTCCAAGTTTCAAATCAGTCAGATTTCAATTGTGATTACGAGTTGAATGATCTCGCATTGATCTCTAAATCTGTCACAATAGCAAATCAAATAACACAACGAATCGGTGTTTTTTTTTCAATTTTCATTTCTCATGTGCTTACCCCATTCATTTTTAAAACAATGCAATGAGAATGGCTAGTACATACGGTAAATGTGCTCACTTTGGTATCGTCCAGAGTATCACACGGTGCATTTACCTGAAACAAAAAAACAAAACTGATCAAACTGCTTGATGGCCATTGAATCGAACATTTGAGCTGAAATTTGGCGCAGAAATAACTCGGAAATCGTCCATTATCGAATGACATTGAGAAACCTACGATAATAATGAAATTCACAAAGCAGCCTTTAAAATTCACAGAATCAGCAGTTTCGGAGGACATTTTAAATTATTCGCGAAGCAGGGGCATAGAGCTCCTCTGTTTAATTAGATGCAATTTGGCATAGGGATAATTCAGAATAAAAATATAAATGCGATAAATTCACAGTCCATTATCGAAGATTACATACATAGAAGTGGATTACGTACATAGAAGATTATTGTAATGATGAAATTGAAACAAGTTAAACAGCAATAGAAACAGCCTTTAAAATTCACAGAGTCTGCAGTTTCGTAGGACATTTCAAGTTATTCGAAGGGACTTGGGGCCCCTCTGTTTAATTAGGGAAACCCGGAAAAGTTTTGAACAGGATTAGGAATTCCGCAGAGCGAGCTGTTAAATATTCACGTCCTGAAACGCCCTCTTTGGGGTTTGGTTCTTTGAGCAGTCTAATTGTCGATAAAAGAGACGACGGGAATTTCTTCTGATTTGAACAATTTGTTTATTTCTGGCGAAGTCGTTAATTTAGGATGATTTATACCAAGAGAAATCAATAAAAAGGTGCCCATGTGAATAATAATATTATGTTGTTGCAAACTACCAAGTTTACACCAATTCAAAGGATGGGATATAAAATCTAGGATGGGTTCTGAAGGAGGAGTAACAGCAGGAGGTTAGAAGGCGTAGAACTCAACCTTACAATGATCAATTGGGAATCCTGCATTTTTAACAAATCGCTATCAAACAAGACGCTATTACGCAAAGTAACCTATTTCGTGCATAGTAAAGTCGTCAATAAGGTGATAAAGGTATGAGTACATGAGGTATGTGGACATAAGGTGACAAGGTAAGGAACTATGTCGTGTTAGCAGTGGAAGTAGCACTACTGAGATTTCCATCATTACATCATGTTCTTAATTGCAGAAGTTCATGATAGAACTTCTAAGCTTCTTTATTCTTGTATAATATTATACAAGGATATATTATTATTATTAATATTATTAATAATTATATTATAATATTATTATATTATTATTATAAATTATAAATATTATTATTAAATTATAATATTATTATTAATTATATTATTAATAGAATACAAGAATTATATATTATTATATATTATAATATATAATGACCCAGAAATTCTATGTTGGTACTCTCCATCTAACGAAGTCTATTTGATTAGCAACTTGTAGATCTGAATCAACTAACTGTTGTAACTAACTGTTGTCTTCAAGATACGAGGGAGTTATAGAATATCAATTCTGAAGGCACAAACGACATAGAAGGTTAATAACTTGAGTGGTGATGTACACGTATTCATTTGATACCAGGTATAGAATATTATCATACGTCCAAGTCAGTCATAGTCACGATGACTGGTCTCGAAGTTAGCAAAATGTAGGTTACTCGAGAAGGGATTACGTGAAACTTGAACCTGACTCAGATATCTCAACGAGTTCTCGGCCAGTTCGAATATGGTTCGTTGTGAATAAAGTGTGACAATTTCCAGTGAGAAGGTTAGCAACTGGCATAATGCCGATCTACCCGCGACATTGTCCCTGACACAGATATGCCGTTCTTTTTGAGAAATCCAAAGGATAATCTTTCATTCTTCTGCGATTACAGACCAAGAACCTGGGAACGATTCCCATAACAAACAGAATAAATAAAAGTGGGGAAAAAAGAAAACAGTCCGCTAAAGTCAACGTTTGCAAGATGAAAAAGTCTTGTCAAGTTCGTGGTTGTTGTGAGCTCCAGGGGCAGCACTTCCACAATGGTGGGGACCCAACCCCTTTCCAACGCGGTTTTCATGGGCACGGAAAGCGCATTACTGGCCAACGATCGACCCACTGGAAAGTCATGTTGAATCACCAATGAGCTGCCAGCAACAATGACACGTTTCCATCGTGCTTAAGTCATTCTGTAAGCCCCACGACCGTAAATGCTACCTTGCATGTAATTTTTGTCTCGGACGAAATCCTGAGGAACAATGACTTTTTAGAGGTTCCCGTCGATGCATCCGTCGTTTTATTGTTCCTCTTTGGTGGTCCATTAAGAAGGTTTTCCATCTTTTGGAGGATCTCTTCGGAATGTAAATGGCGTACCTTACCGGTGGAGTCGGTCTTCTTCATAGCCGACACATTTATATGGGTTTCGCCCAATGAACATGGCGCCAGGCCCTGAGCCAGCTTCCACTTCGTTAGTTGACCGCGTAAAACTCAGAAGTAACACATTAGGAGTGTGCTCATTTTAAATCACGAAAGCATGATAAGTTATTTGACATTTCGATGGGATCGGTACAATTAACGGGGAAGGGGTTTAAAACGAATTTTGAAAATTTCAAAACTCGAAAAATTCAGATAGAACGGTATATTTTTTATTTGATACTTAGATAGAGTTTATTTTCTAGAATTTTTTAAGACCATCCACAGCTTGGTAAGACCAGCCGTTCGTTCACAATGACGGCTCAAAGTTGGAGCAGAACGAAAATCGTCAACATGAGAGTGAATCGAGAGGCAGCCTGTCGGGTCCATTTTCAAACTGGCCCAGCTGATTCAAACAGCACATGGTTTTAAAATATCGAGTTAATAAATAATATTTAATAATAATTATAGTAATGAAGCATGAAAATTATTAATAACCACCAATAAATAATAATAATTTACACTACCTACTTGATAATAATTATTAATAATTAATGATAATTCGTAATAATAAATAATACATCTTTTTGTGATCTAGACAGAAGGGTGATCTGTACAAAGAAGATAATAAACCGTTGTGTCAAGAATTTACAGAGTTTTTAATTGAGTAATTAAACAACTCTAAGGGGGACTTTTTGTTGCAAATTAGCTGTAGAATTGATTCCTTGAGTTTGTCCCATAATTTCTATAGACACCTTGTATACTAAATCGTATGGCATCCCATTTTTGGCACCTCTGTTACAATGCGGTAAGCCACAAATCAATTGAATTCTTTCTTAGTACATCATGTATGATCACAATGAAATATGTAATCAACAGGAGCCTCTTCAAGACCTTCTTCTTCACGTAAAAAACACGAACTATTGACTCCAATTATGAAGATCACAAACATCTGCCGGATCTAAAAGATGTTACTCCCGTAAGTAGTAAGCAACGCAGAAGACTGATATTATTTACGACCAACAATCCCTCCTTCAGTTTCAATGTCTTCAATTCACCGAACGGGACCAAAATAAATTGGAAACATGTCACAAAGGACCTCCCATATAAAAGGTCTGGCGCGTTTTGATCCATCCTCCAGTGAATTCATACTGAACGTAATGAGACCATAATCCTCCTATTCTTCTCGAACCCCTCGGATGTTAGGGGGTACTCACAAAGTAAGATTTATGAGTGAGAATAAAATTACAGATTGATTCGTTCTATAGCATCATTTTTACGTTGGCTTGTGGAGCTTTGATATTTCCTATTGCAGTGGAGCTAATTTCAGCCCTCTATTTAACTTCGAGACTTTGAGGACTAATAGGGCGATTTACTGTTGAATTCTCGGATATGTGATATAGCGAATAATCACTAAGATTAACAGTGTTGAAGGGAAGGTCCAATAATGACAAGGGAAACAAAAACCTGACCTACATAGAATCGATTGACCGTATTGCGGTCTAGTTCTCTCCATTGAGTGTGACCAACAGCCGCCCGCGAATATTGAGCAGTGACAATTGATATTATTACAAAACGGTTGGAGTCCATCAAGTAGAGGGGAGTTGATAGTATTTCAAGGAAAAAACACTTCATATTTTTCCATTAAAAGTTGAGAGCAGAGGGGAGGAGAGTAGAGAAGAACAAGAGACCTTATACAACGAACAAGGCATAAATAATTCCATGAGAACGTCACTACGAGAATCAATACTTCCCGGTACAACTTATTAACTTATCTGTATTTTTGCATATCTGATCTTGGACTTCCTTCGGCCATCCTCTTCGTGGGCGAAAGAAGGCAGTAATTATACGACTGTTAGTTATTGACGACGTAATGTTGGGAAAAAACGAAACAGGTACGACTGAAAGATGGAAGGAACTGAAGCACGCTTCCGGGTCGCCCAGGTGGACCGGATGTGCCGGAGACTACGAGCGCTGGCCGCAAAGGGCACAAAATAACAAAGAAGCCCTTTAAAACATCGTTTAAAAACCCTTTGGTTACCAACAAAGGAGTCTGTCTAGTGATCTCCCTTATAGTGACGTCTTTTCATATTTGTGGGCGTGACGAAGAATGAATGAGATGTATTCATGATGTGTTCTTTCGTTTATTTGGTCATCCCCAAACGTGGTAAAAAAGGGTGGTTTGACATAAGTTACCACATTATCTCAAACACGCCACTATTTGAACACCACAATGTCTGGTCCCAAATACCATAATACGAGTATTATTATTTCAGAAATTTCACTTATGAATACGTTAAATAAGTAATAATTAAGTTAGGGCTCAAGAGTACAGGTTTTTGATTTAGGTATCTAAGTATCTAGCAAACGTCTGTCTTCATTAGGTACACTCAGCAGTAGAACCGTCAGACGGCTGGCAGGAGGCCAACTAGTACGTCAAAGCCTATACCGTAAGAGCCTATGACGTCAGACGGCTGGCCGGAGGCCAACTAGTACGTCAGAGCCTATGACGCACGAGCGTATGACGTCAGACGGCTGGCAGGAGGCCAACTAGTACGTCACAGCCTATGCCGTAAGAGCCTATGACGTCAGAGGGCTGGCTGGCTAGGTGATCGGGTTTCCTATCAACAACAGCCTGGCATACCATGTGTTGTTTGAAGGTGGGAGTGCGGGTTGCTGAGGGTTCTTGGTTCCTGATGTTTTGTTTCAACCACGTAGTGGATACCCAGGTTTCTGAATGCAGACCTGGATATCTCTCTGGGTGGGCATTTTTTATTTTAAAGTATTCCATTTTTGTAGCTATTCTTCCTTCTTCTTCCTGGGTCAGGACTGTTTCTGGACCTATTTCTCTGTAGCTTTGTAATGAAGCGTCACCCTTGGTACTCCAGCCTTCCAGGCTGCTTGAGAGATGGATGGACTTGCCCTCGAGGACTTCGTTGACTGCACGCAGCATGCTTTCTTCGGTATATTGAAAGTTCTTCCCTTCTTTTTGGTTTATTATCTTCGATAATGAACCATTGGAATTGCCCAAAGAAAAAAAAATTTTAACCCCCCCCTCAAAATTTGTTGGTTTACGTTTCAAGATACGTAGATTCAGAAAATCGAATAAAAAAAAATCCGTTTGTCCGCCGTACGCCGTCCGCGCCACTTTGCCCAGTTAGCGTTGAGTTAAAATTACGAAATTTTTTTTATGGGTTTCGACCAACCCCACAATGGTCCTCGAAACTTTTCATAACCCTAGGTCAAGGGGAAGGGGTTCAAAACGAATTTTGAAAATTTGAAAATCTCATATCTCGAAAAATTCATATAGAACGGTATGTTTTTTATTTCATATTTAGATAGAGTTTGTTCCGTAGAATTTTTTAAGACCATCCGCAGCTTCGTACGACCAGCCGTTCGTTCACAATGAGGGCTCAAAGATTGTGCCTCACAACACGATCGTGTATCAAACTGTTGAAATACAGGTCCATTTTCATACTAACAAGCTCTTTGGAACATCATATGGCTTAAGTGATGTCGAGTTTGTTGTTCTGAGGTGCGTTTCGTGCTACGGAAATGAAGGTTATTTCGAATGTTTGTCGGTAGGTACTTCTTTTATAGAAAAATTATTACCGACGTAGTATTAAAAACCCCAGATTATATCGTATTAATTAATCATAATTAATAATAATTATTATTAATAATAAATACGAATTATTAATACCTAACAATAAATTATAATAATTTTCACTAGGTACCTACTTGATAAAATTGTTAATAATTAGTGATAATTGATAATAATAATTAATCTAACATTTAGGATCTAGACATTTAGACCTAGTGATCTAGACAGAAGGGTGATCAGTACAAAGAAGATAATGAACCGTTGTGTCAAGAATTTGCAGAGTTTTTGTAGCTATTCTTCCTTCTTCTTCCTGGGTCAGGACTGTTTCTGGTCCTATTTCTCTGTAGCTTTGTAATGAAGAGTCACCCTTGGTACTCCAGCCTTCCAGGCTGCTTGAGAGATGGATGGACTTGCCCTCGAGGACTTCGTTGACTGCACGCAGCATGCTTTCTTCGGTATATTGAAAGTTCTTCCCTTCTTTTTTCTTCTTAGGTTTAACCGGGGGTTTTCTTTTTTGCTGAGTGAAGTATAACACGAAATAATAACATGAGCGAGTTGATTATGTCTACCTATTTCAGTGCGCAATAACAATGCCATGGAATTGAGAAAAAACCCGAACTTGAGCAAGAATTATTTTCCTTTCCTTCTCTTTCTCACAGCTATTTGAACACTACAATGTCTGGTAACACATACCATATTATCTCAAACAACACGACTATTTGAACCATATAAAGTCAGATTCCACATTCAATATTGTCTCAAACAACAAGACTACTTAAACCATACAAAACTGTTAAAAACAAAAAATAATAATTAACAGCCAACCAGGATTTTATACACCACTGTTTACAGGGCCTCAACACAATTATTGTAAACCATCTCGTAGGCCAATACTATTCTAGGCAAACACCAGCTCGTCCCAACATCCAGCTCGTATTATATTTTCCGTATCTACCAGTAATTCCTCGTTCTCATCGAGCAGTGTTTGCGCACATAGCTCAAACCAAAACAAACACACCTTCATGGGGTGGAAATAACCACAATCGGTTGTAAACAATTAATATTTCATCATTCTGAAAAGATTAATCACGTTTACAGTCGATTGTGACTGTTATACAATCAACCACCCGGATCATATCGGTTACTTCAAGTAGATTGTTTGTCAATATCGATTTCTAAATAAACCCACGGTTTAGACCTGAGTAAACAGAAAAATAATGAAGCGAGTTACTGGGGCCCCACGGCGGGGCGTCTGGTTCACTAAATATACACCTTCCCGAAGATTAAAAGGGAAGGTTGAGTAACCACAGTTGTAATCGATACATTTTCATCAGATTTGACTGTCACATTCTGTGAGAAGTGGTCACTACTCCGATCGTACACTTCTGAGCGAATAGTGCTGAATACTACAAAAAACGCTGTTTAAGGATAGGTACAGTTACGGCGATTTTAGGGTTATATGTGAAAGAACGAATACATCAACTCCCTACAGGTATGGGCTAAATGCAAATGTATCCTTCGACAGTTACTGTAGACATGATCGTTTTAGATTTTTTTAATCTTGTGGTAGGTCGTCTATGGGAAAAACTTGCTCTAAATCTCTCCTCTCCAACGGTGTACTCAAAATAAATTGGCGACTGTGCTAAGGGAAATAGTGAAGTTTTAATGCAAAAAACAGGAGATTTGTCAGGGTAAAAAGTGGCTTTTCCACCATAACGTCTACTGGCTGTGCTGTACAGGTACTCCCAGACAAAATTGAGTATCAAGCCAGATGAAAATCGTAACAGTGAAATGACCGGAAATCTCGTTCCATAACCCAAAACTGGTCGATTGAGAAAGTAGAAGGAGGAAGATTCAGAGAGTTGAGTTAGCTCATTACGGTGTGTTAAGGACTTCTTGGAGAAAGGTCAAACAAGAAGCTCCTGATGTTCTCGTTTGTGGAAAAGGTTTTCAATATCCCTCAACATCGCAAACATAAATGATGCAAGGATTGGAGTATTTTTGGTTCCCAACCGACTCCTGAGGTCGGTCCTGGTACTGCATATGGCGAGAAGTCTATGCAGTGAAATTCACGACTGGTGGTGAAATACAACTTTATAAGGACTTATTCAATATTGAATCCATTAAGGTCAAATGACAAGTCTACTTATCTTGTTTCGGAAAGAGATTTTATCATTTCAGAATGTCACTTCAGTCATATTCTGAGATATTAAGACTGTTGGTTAGGTAATCAAAATATTAATCAATGTTAACCAGTCATCTCCTCAAAGAACCCTGGAATCACAAGTTTTTGAATTAACGTATCTTGTAAATAAAACATTTCTAAAACTGTCTTCAATGAAGAGGGAATTCTTACAATTTTAAGAACAATGCTTTTTATCATTTAGAAAAATCAATGAAAACATTTGAAACTTATTTCGACGTGGATGTTTTGGTTCTTTCACATCACATCAGTCCAAAATAGAATTACTAGCATTATTTGGACCTTAACCATACAGAATAGGACTTGTATGATATTCACCAACTAGACCAATTATTGATTTTCATTTAGACAATGGTATTGACATTGTTAGAATAGGTTCATTGGTTTTGAGTGGAATAGAATGAGATCGTTAGGTGTTGCATGAATCCCACTAGATCTAAAGGGGACCATGAAGTATTGTGTGACATCTGTTGTCAACTGAACGAGTTTTCTGACAGCAAACGGCTCAATGACAAAACGAGTTCTGCACGAAACACGAGACAAAGTTCGATTTAACAGGAAAGACCTCGTTGAGAAAAATGTATTATTCGCGAAATTACATTTCTTCTTTTACAGAGAAGAGTGGAGAGTTACACTCACAGTTAGTTCGCGAACGAATGATTTAGCAATGGGATGTTCCAAGAGACGTGTGCACTGGATATTGTATTGATCTCAGAAAGTAAAAGTTGAACGGGTCTGAACATCTGCTGTGATTTGCGGAACGAGATGGGGGCTCCTCGGTTATTTGCATGTAAAATGTTTCGCTAGTTTGATTTCGACCTCCCTGCACGAAACTCCATCAAGTCGAAGCAACCCAGCGGTATCTCGTAGCTTAGTATTACGCCGAACATTACGCTACGTGACGTGATTATGCTTGGACTTATCGAGATGAAATTCCTCTTCTTGTAGACCGAATAGAATTCCAGCTACCGACGACTCGGCCTCGTCTAATTCGTGATTACAAAACCACGCACTCTCCGTCAAAGTGCTGAGTTTCTGATATGAATCTTGGAAAAGGAAACGCATGACGAAGAGACCCCGTGCGTGGACCGGGCAAAATGGAACATCACGGAGCATCCTCACGTCTTACAAGGGCACGGATGCTTCTTAGTTTAAATTGAGTATGAAATTAAACTTGAAGCACTTCATCTAATTGAAGAAGCAATTTAAAACCATTTTTTCGACGTCAAAACCAATAATTGGTATTACAATAAGTATTACAATAACATGAGAACCTGGAGATGCTCAACGTTCTAAACAACTTGGACTGATTGTGGTGCGCGAATAGTTCTTTAGTGCAAGTGAAACCCAGTGTATAGTGATCCTGCAGTGCGATTGTACCCTATAGGGTACACAGATTTAATTATTATGAGATGAAATATTGGTAGATGAATTGTATCAAGATATTCAATTGCAATAAATAAATTTAAAAAAATATATATATTTCAATTGCCGCACTTCTTTTCCCGAAGACTTGTTCCTAACAGTTCAACGAAAATGGTGAATATGTGACCAATGGACGTCATCGACATCAAACGAAGATCTATCTCAGACTTTGCACAGAAGCGGTATGGAATACCGCTTACCTTCCACTAGTGCAATATTAACCCACGAGTTGGATCCCGTAGGTACGAGTAGGACGATCTCAACATCTAAGACTGAACTTTGTGAAATTGATATGATCTGATGTTGATTCGTTCAGCTTCATTCTCCACGTCTTAGTCCACTTGACAATCCCATTAGTGGACTTTTGTAATTTGTAGATGGCGGTTTCTACATCTTCTCCAACAGATAGGATGACCATGTCATCTGCAAAAGTGGCAACAATTGTGCCTCCTAGTACGGGTAGGTCCCGTGGGTACAAAAGGTAAAGGAACACTTCCTTGCGGAACCCCAGATTTTATAGGCTTCAAGTTGGAGTAATGATCATCTTGTTTTACTCTAAAATGTCGGTTCTGAATGTAGGATTTTAGCAGTAAGCAATACTGTCGTGGGAGATCCCTGTGCAATTTGTATTCAAGGCCCTCGTGCCAAAACTTGTCAAACGCTAGTGCTTTTGCCTTCCAAGGCCTTTTCTATAATGTTAGTGATTCGGTGAACTTGGTGTATTGTGGAGTGGCGTTCACTGAATCCAAATTGGTGATGTGGAGTCAAATTAAATTTGCAAAAATAAATTTTCTGTCTTCAATGATTGGCATCAGTCGTTTAAGCAGTCACTTCTCAAATAATCTTGACATAACAGGGAGGAGGGATATTGGGCGATATCCTTCCTTCTCATTCAGAGATTTCCTCGGTTTGGAAATCATTATGAACTCCGCAAGTTTCCATTGGGTTGGAACATGTTTTAAGCGGAGCGATGCATTGAAAAATTTGATATGGATTTAATTTGATATGGATTTAGTAGTTTCTGTAAGGCTTTTTCCGGTAGCTCTTTCTAAATTCGATAGTACTCTTAATTTCGTCGTTTAATTCGTACAGTGAATACGGAACGTTATTATGAACCACAATTTATGTTATCGACATCGAAGTAACCTAATCAGAAAATGCGGGGTAACGAACGAAATCCAGCGGTGCGGATAAACGGGTTGACGGACGTTCATGACAGATAAAGTAAGACAACCGTTCGACTAGCAATATAGTTGAAAGCGTTTCTAATCTTCTTATACTCAACCCATTACGCATACTGGAAAAAAGGAGAAAAAACAGCGTATCGCACCAAAGCTTATGTAAAAAGTATGAGTTACGGCGAGCGGAATTCCTTTTTAGCTTTGGGTGGAGGAGACACAGCTTACCAGACGTCGAGGGAACGAGACTACATTCCTCCTCGTATTTCCTTAGACATCTTGACATTTTTAGCCCCTCGAGGCCCACGTCGCGACGTCCCGTTTCATTTCGTTTGGCAGTCGATTTCGGCGACGCGTTTACTTTTACTGCATACCTTCGTTTCCGATGCAAACGTAAACTCGTTTCGTTCGCGGCGATCACTGCGGGTCCCTATTGTTCCTCTGCGAGTAACGGCGATGAAACCGGTTCCAAGTCACCTAAGAACGACAATCGGTAGGTATCTACGTGGAATGTCTCTCCGAAATCATCAAAACGATAGACAGCGAACAGCAGTGATGAAAATTCCTCACTCTGTTCGACATGAAACAAAGAAACGACAGGCATTGAAGATGCGAATTAGATCATTTTTATGACCATTGGTTGTAGAACATTACTTCTGCTTCATAACCATACCAGTCAAAAATTATCCTGGATGGCAAAACATGGCGAATGACATGTTTAATACGCATATGCTCTACGATATGCAACAATTACCACTCAAATCTCGTGAACCCCAAAAGTCATAGAGCCCTAACTCTCCGTGCAGGGTCTGAGTGTATTATTATATCAGAATGATGATTTGAGCTCATTTCTAGACCTGACATGGAAACAAGATGATTTGCCCAACGGAAATAGTTTGCTGCAATCAATAATAGAAAACTCTGCAAATTCTTGACACAACGGTTCATTATCTTGTTTGTACAGATCACCCTTCTGTCTAGATCACTAGGTCTAAATGTCTAGATCCTAAATGTTAGATTAATTATTATTATCAATTATCACTAATTATTAACAATTTTATCAAGTACCTAGTGAAAATTATTATAATTTATTGTTAGGTATTAATAATTCGTTTTTATTATTAACAATAATAATTACTAATTATGATTAATTAATACGATATAACTCTGGGGTTTTTAATACTACGTCGGTAATAATTTTTCTATAAAAGAAGTACCTACCAACAAACATTCGAAATTACCTTCATTTCCGTAGCACGAAACGCACCTCAGAACAACAAACTCGACATCACTTAAGCCATATGATGTTCCAAAGAGCTTGTTAGTATGAAAATGGACCTGTATTTCAACAGTTTGATACACGATCGTGTTGTGAGGCACAATCTTTGAGCCCTCATTGTGAGCGAACGGCTGGTCGTACAAAGCTGCGGATGGTCTTAAAAAATTCTACGGAACAAACTCTATCTAAATATGAAATAAAAAACATACCGTTCTATATGAATTTTTCGAGATATGAGATTTTCAAATTTTCAAAATTCGTTTTGAACCCCTTCCCCTTGACCTAGGGTTATGAAAAGTTTCGAGGACCATTGTGGGGTTGGTCGAAACCCATAAAAAAAATTTCGTAATTTTAACTCAACGCTAACTGGGCAAAGTGGCGCGGACGGCGTACGGCGTACGGCGGACGGACGGATTTTTTTTTTATTCGATTTTCTGAATCTACGTATCTTGAAACGTAAACCAACAAATTTTGAGGGGGGGTTAAAATTTTTTTTTCTTTGGGCGATTCCAATGGTTCATTATCGAAGATAATAAACCAATAAAATTTTTTTTTCTTTGGGCGATTCCAATGGTTCATTATCGAAGATAATAAACCAAAACTAGTCCGAACCATCACCGCCTTCCTTCTGTATCAAGTACACGAGCTTTGATGAGCTTATCGGCAAAGAAAGACATCTCACGAGGCCAAGGGCGTCGAAGGGGGGAGCAGAGCGGGTACTGCAGAAACCAGAATGAATCATTGTACAACGAATTTCATTGTGCCGTTGTCACGAAAGGCTTATTGTTAGAAATACAACTGGAACTAGCTCACATGCCACCACTACGAACGGATACGGCACCAATCCAAACTAGGTTTACCCATGAGGGAGTAAATGAATAGGCAAGGGCAAATGAATTATTCACGGGAGGTATAGGGTATCATTAGACATTAACGCCCATACATTACAAGGTAAATTGCGAATATACACGCGGAACTCCAATGAACTATTAAATGTTCCAAGCTTGATTAACTGGTCAAGGTTTACTATCTAAACTCATAAATTCAATACAACTTGAACCCCAACTAAGCACGGGTATATTAAGATTTAATATGAGTAAATAACCACTAAAAATTATTCAACTACTACCCAATAAACGAATACTGTATTCATAAGATTGAACAGTATGCTTGTTCAACCCATTAGGCGATAACGGTCATTGGACGAAAAAGTGGTCATTCCTAGGACTGGGCATTGGAACTGTATCTGTTTGCACATTCAAGAAAATAGGGATGCTCAATCCTAGGAATGGTAGTTTTGGAAAATGAAATGAATCGGACGTTCAAAACGTTAAGTAAACCACAGGTATTTTTTTTTTTTCGTTAATTAATTCCAGTGGTTCATTATTGAAGATTATAAACCAAAATCAACGGAATTGGACGGCTTTTCAATCAACGGCTTTTTATTTTATTGGCCCCTAACTACTCAATGTAGCTTTCAGACTTTTAAACAACTGAAATTTGAAATTCGTGGGGTTTTAGGGGTTAATAGAAGAGTAGGTGTAGAACCTATACAAAATCAGTCAAGTGGTGAAGCCGCCTTTGGGCATTTTTTCATCAATTTTTTTCGGTCAGTGGGCTTTCTAAACACTTGAAGCCTGAAACAGGTGCTCCAATTCATTGGGTGCTAATAAATACAGGAATACAGTTAGTTTGGTCGTCATCATTGAATTTTGCATCATCGTCTCAACCTAGTTTTATCAGGAGCCAGCTTCCGGTGGATAGTGCCGTTCAACTAAACGGTTGGAAACGGGTTCCAAATCAGTCGGGTACAATATTCAAGGACCCGGTTCTCAACGCGTTCAGCCTTGTCACGCCTCAGTCGATCCTTATCGTATGCGATCTCAAACTTGATTTTTATGTCAGTTTCACGTGGGGTGTCGATGAGATCATCATTCAAATCCAGTCGTGGAGATTTTCACTCGAGCAATGTATTAACAACGTACATCGGTTCCCTGAAGCGATTTAAAGTCCTGTTCGTTCTGGTGAATTTCACTTTGACGGTCATTAATTTAAAGGAAGAAATTCCGTAGTATTTATACGCCGGAACCCTTGAAATTCTCAATTCTACGAGAATTTGGTAACCATGTATATGAAAACTTCACGGAAGGACGCCGATTGTTGAACTGGATGGCTGAGACTTTGCAGCCACCAAGAATTCAAATATCTGGATACGATACTGACAGTGACAACGACTCTGGTTAAGGGATACGCGCAAGGCTTGCTGCAGGAAATCGCACTTATTTTGCGCTACAACATCTTTTCAAATCTAAAATGCTATCCCGGGGTCTAAAGATTCAAATGTATGAATCCATCATGCGACCAATAGTGACGTATGGAGCGGAATGCTGGGTACTCACAAGTCGGGAGATAAGACTCCTACAAGTATGGGAAAGGAAAATATTGAGAAGGATCTATGAGGCGGATGAGAGAAAAATACAGAGCTACATGCACTTTACAGGGAACCGGGTAGAGTGGGTGTTGTAAACAGTGGAAGAATGCGTTAGATGGGTCATGCTTTCCATAGTAGTCCTGATGACCCCTTGAGAAAGATGGTAGAGGGCAATCCTGGAGGATGCAGATTACGTGGACGGCCAAGAAGAACGTGGATGCAGGATGTAGAGGATGACGAACGAGCTGGATGTTGGGCTATGACGAAGGAAAGCATTAGAACGATCAGTATGGAGAGGAATTTTTGAACAGGCCAAAGCTCTCAATTAGCTGTAGTGTCGCAAAGAAGAAGAACGAGGGTTTTGCTATTTCGCTACATATCACCATATTATGGTGATATTTGTTTAAGAGTTCACCAAGAACCCTTACAACGCCCATAGCTTTTCGATTGAATCAACCTGTTCTGAACCGCAAGTTTACCCAGGCAAAAATCTGCACCCATCCTTGTCGACAATTAGTCCAACTACAAGTTGATTGCATAAGATCGGCCAAAAGAAAAAAATCCACCCAGTGGAAACAAAAACAAGGATCTGTGGGATGCTAATTTTCCGTCCTGAAGAAACAGGTCCCCCTCAACCATTAGAGCCTCGATCACAATCAATAGACATCCTTGAGAGGCCGTTTGCGCAATCTGGTAGATTCGTGACCGGCCGCGTAATCCCGTAAGAAAATTGTTATGTTTCATTGATTCTCGGCTGTCGCAACGTCTTCACCTCCCTCGGTGGTTCGGAGAAAAGTAGCGCAAATTCAATGTCCTCATGAGGGACGTAGGACCCCCTCGGTTTACTCGCGGTTTTCCGGATTATTGGTAGCTGATTATTCGGTGGGATTACGGCGGCTCGTTTTGTGGACAGATTTCATTGTAGCGAGCAATCAGTATATCGAATCATCATGTGGAAATGTATAAAAATTAGAGAAAATAAAATGAATAACTGCCTGAAGAAAAATGCATTCCACACGAATGAGCAATGATGTACTCGTAACAAAACCAATTTTACCAAGCGAGTAGTGAGGTGTGTTTACCTTACAATCGAGTATATGTTTTTTACTTATATTAATTCACAAAGAAGAGTTATTTTACATATTTTCTAGCGGTTTCCGAATTTTCTTACAGCTAGATTCCCAGTAATTAACGAGTTGGCCTATAGGTCACTATGACCAGTCCAGGCCTCTCTCTCTCAGTTTTTCTGTGTTTACATGATAAGCCGAACAATCCGTCGCTAGTCCTGCTAGTTTCTTACCATAACTTGTTCTAACAGTAATCAGAATGTAATTATCAATACTTGTGTTTTTACAAAAGTGACTGCAATTTCGAGTTAATTCCTAGATTACTTGCCAAAAGCTGCCTAGTTTCATTTTTGAAAATCAGTTGCGTTTTCGCTGTTTTAATAGCATAATATTATGGTAGCTGTTCAAATAGTGTCGGAGCCAGCCAGGGTAGTTGCCTTGTGAAGAAGTTATTGAACGGTCGCGGTTTTTCTAGAATAGCTGATTTACAACTTATTTATTCTCATCATGTATAGCAGATATTGTTGAAGAAAATAAACAGAAATGTTGGGTCTAAATGAAAATGACAAGTTTCAGGAATAAATCGAATAGTAATTGTAATGTATCACGATGTACATTATGCAATATTAATTTAGCCTGCCGTAGGTACTTGAATTATGACGATTCCGCTAAAAGGGCGTACGAATAGACACCAATAAGTGTCAGTATTCTGAGCTCAAACTCTCGTGGCTTAAATGTAAAAGTTACAGTTTAGAATTGTGGCTCACCAAAACACGCCCGGGGAACAGCCGGCAGGACGAAGAACACAGCGAACTAGCGACGTCACTTTCTTGAGCACCCGAACGCCCACTTCACTCGACCACTCGGATCCGACTGGCGGAGGTTCAGAAATTGGACTGGTGGGGCTGAGAGAGCAAGGGCTCCGGAGGCACCTTCGTCTTGGAGAGCCGGCTGCAGGACCCCACTCATCAAACTTGGGGAAACAAGTGCAGGCCTTCACGAAGGACGTAATGCCGTTCATTTCAATGGGCGGAGAAAGGGTTGTTGAAGGCGCAAAACGGGTCTGGTTTGCGGCAAACGAGGTTTGGATGTAAATATTCAAGGGAAACGGACAAGGACCTGAACGATCTGAAGACCGATGAGTGGACGATTAGAGATCATTAAGAGGAGCGCTGTAAAATTGATGCTGCGTGCGAAATGACATTTTTATGTGGCCATAAGCAGACCAGCAACTTCAAATCCAATTTCAACTTCCAATTCTGGCCAATACTTAGTCACTGCAATGAGGAGAATTCATTCCAGAAACAGAGTCCATAACTTCAGATGATAGCTATCGTAAAATATGTTATCAAGTAACGCAATCAGGGAGAATGATGGAATCTAGTTTACACAGAAGCACCAGAACAACTTCATAACTGCATTTCACATGCAATACCCAATTTTTTCAGTGAAGATCGCCGAAGGGCCTTTTCACCTACACCATGAGAGCATCCAAGGTGGGAGCATTCGACCATTAACCACCTCAATATCTGCCTGTTCAATTTCCTTTGAAAGTAACAAAAATCACGAGATCATTCAATTTTTCAGAGCAAGGCCCGTCAGGACCGTGGAAAAAAGCCGTTTACTTCGTACAGCAGGTTGAAAAGGTGAAGGTGGTAGGGCAGAGCTCCAGATAGTTGATAACACTTCAAGGCCTCACGATCTCAAGAGCCGCCAGCCACCTTGCTGATTGCATCACCATAACAGAAACGCGTACAATATTGCTTCTACGGTTATGTGACCTGAACTATAGAAGCGAGGCAGTGGTGCAGTGAGCTCCAAAGAGTGCATATTTTGGAATGCTACTTTTTCATATTGTTTCGTGTCATATCAACTTTTCTATAAACAACTACAAAAATGGTGTGTTATGATGGTCGTTGATAACCAAAAATAGCGAATCTATTGTTTTATATCTCACCGTACAATAACAGCAGTCTGTTCTTCTGAGTCCTATATCGACTAACCACCACTACCCAACATTAAATACTATTTTCCAAAAATCCAAACTGTTCCTAATCATGAAGTAGGAAAGGATCATGGCTTTAAGTATCCTGGTATACGCTTTTGAGTAGTAACAGACGAAAAGAATCTCAGGCCGTTAGCCCTGTATTTCCTCGTAAGGGTCCTTTGCATCCCTCATAGTTAGAAAAGGGATTCTCTCTATCACTTCTGCTCATCATCCTTCATAGTTAGAAAAGGGATTCTCTTTATTACTTCTGCTCATCATTGATGGATTCTCTTCTCAACACTTTTACAGCACAAGTTTGGTCAAACAATTTTGATACGAGCAATTTGCTCATTTATGCTTCTGACATTCTTGCATCAGTCGGATTACAACACATTGTCCAAAAATTCCGCAGGTTGACGGTACATACATCACATTCAGAAACTAGAGTAACTCCTGCAGGGACCCCAACTTCAATGGCATGGAAATCACGGTGATCTCAAATGTGGGACGGTCGCTTCTGCCCGATGAGAATGCCCCAACTTGTAACTGTAACAACTGGTTCCCGCATTCCTTTCCCCTCCTGCTTTGCTCTTTCGTAAAGACTCAGTTTGAAAACGGTTCGACCAAATATACAAGTCTCTCATGAATTTCTCCGTCATTTTTGAAAACTCCATCAACGTAGAAGCAACGATTTTTTCACGATGCAACAAATGTCTCGTAGAATCAAAATATAGTCTTGCGAGTACATGTTCGTGGTACTAGAGATGGTCTTCTTCCATAAGCTGAATAAGGTGGGAATGAAACAAAGCCAGAGCTCTAAGTAGATTTAGGAAAGAACGAGGGTCCTTCAACTCGTGCAAGAGCTATTTCCATAATGGTGATACTATTCGGGTGGATTTCGTAGGATATTCTTGTGGGGGACGGAACAAGTTTTACAAGGGAATTATACGTTGAGGCCGAGTAAAAAACCGAGATACGAAGTGTTATAAGAGCAAGGAAAGCAACTCAGCAAGGAAACGACCCGAGAAAGTGGGATTTAGTAGTGATTTTTCAGACCGTTTTGGATCGATTAATCAACGCATTGTATCAAAACGCACTTGCATAATGGTCCACTTTGTTCTTGGGAAGATATTGTATTACGAAAACTCCATTGACTTCACTGATTGTTTTCACGTTGTATCTCACGTTGCAGAATTGCTCAATTTCATGGTAACGAGACACCGATGAGTCCGTAAGTTTTATGTCCTACCAACCTACATCTAATTATCTAACATCTTATCGTTACGACGTACGTAATGGTGATGTAAATAACGATCAGAATAAATAATTAGAAAGGAAAAACTGACCTGCATCTAACCTGCTTTTGTTATTGATATTATGGAGATATGACGGGCGCAACAAGATGCTAATGAAACTTATTTACATGCGAGGGCTGCACCGCCGTTTGAACACATAAGCACGAGGAGACACTGGTGATTGAGCGATCCCTTCAAACTTTGCAGTCTCCATGAGTGCTAAATGAGCGAAATCCGTGGTGAGTTCATAATTACAATAGTTTCGTGACTTGATTGCCACACTTGCGGCCCAAATGTCAAAATACTTAAATACGTTTTGAATCGTCAAAATTTTGTTTTGGTGGTCAATTCCAGTGGTTCCATGTGGGCTGCCAACTAACAACTAGGTTTCTTCTGAACTAAAGCTTGCTCATTTTTCTACAAAACTTGTTCAGCATGAAGCCTACCTGCAGAACACAAAGCATTTGAGAGTGGAAGTGAATGCCGACCTTTAAATATACTGAATATTATGTATCATGGAAAGTGGAAAATCAATGGGGAGAAGACGTGTGAATGGGCGTAAATTACCCGTTGCAGTGTTAGGATTATACCTGAGCAACTCACAGGTGTGGAACTCATAAATTATTACTTGGAGCATTAGAGCAGTAATTCAAAGCGGGAAATCTCATCAGATGAATTGAGGGGGAGAAGTGAAGGACCGGGTGCTCTAAGCCCATCAGTTTGGTTTAATCATTAGACCGCCCTAACGAATTCTGGGGGCCTGCCAACCAGCCTTTCCAACTTCCAGGCTAATAATTCAGGAGCTTGTTGACATTGGGTAATTGCACAGCGGCGTATTTAGCTTGAAGCTCGGACATCGGTATCTGGGTTCAAGGCGGCTCCAAGAGACATCAACCCCTCATCAATAATGAGTAATTGAGCAATTTTTCGAAAATTGCAGGGGAGTTGTTTCAATTCCTTCTGCAGAAAACGAATTTTCTGTACTAAACAAAGTCTTGAGGAAAGAAAACTGGATATAGCGATGGGATGAGGGAACGAAGGCTGAGATTATATCTCAATTAGGCTCTCCAGAAACCCACCATGTCACAAGGCTTGCATCTTATTAGTGCATCACAATTATGATTGATCGATGCTCCAATCAGTCCACCGAAGGACAGAAATATGATGGAAAAACATCATGGTACCCAACCTACCTCAATGATAGCTTAGGGATTTAATCATCAGTCAGTGACAAAATATTACGGAGTCAGCTGCAATTATTTCATCATAAAATAACTGGTTTTAAGTAAAATGTGATGATTGTAAGGGCAAACTTATTACAGGTAATGGGTAATTACGGGTAAACTTATTAGAGGTAATGGGTAATTATTATGGGTAATTACAGGTATGTAAGTATGCAGAAGTCATCTTAATAGTTACTTGTCATCTTGGAAAGAAAAGGTTCCCTCAATGTCGTTTGTGTTAATTATAAAATCTTATTAACATCATGAAACATTTTGTCTCCATTCATTGCAATACCTCAGTTTATAGATTTTTCAACGCTGAACAAAGATGGCGAAGTCAGAATTGCGATATCTCATTCCGTTCTCAGTTAGTAGAGCAGGTGAGCCGTGAAGAACATTTCAAGTAACAACCACGTTTCTTCATCTTCAAATTGCTCCAGTTTGAAAACGGGATAAGAAATGGCAATTCTGACTTCATCCTCGTGTCCAACGTAAGACATCCTTTAAAATGGGGGGGTCACTTGTCAAACTGTTTAATTTTTGGAATTTATGGGTAATCCCCCCCCATCTACTAAATTAGCCTTTCGGTTGCCAAGACAGATTATTGGTGCAAATTTGAACTTATCTCAATTCAGCAGAGAGTTATTAATGGAATGACACACACATATGAGTATATACTTACATATTAAATTAATGGTGTAATTTCCACCGTAACCTTACTTCTCCTCTTTTCCTTCTTCCTCTTTTTACCGTGGAGGAATGCAGTAGAACTGCTGACTCCGTCAAATACATATGTATAATATGATTTTTTGGCAGTCTGAAACAGATTTTGGTAGGTATAACATTTTTCCGGAAATTCGAGTTTTAAAATTTCGGACAGAGAACAATAGCAGCTATTGAGCAGCTATCGAAAATTCTCTAATGAGATCAGTAGTTCAATCGAACTACATTCGAACATAATCACTGCCTAAAAATAAGGAGGACAATGCGGTTTTTGTAGATCTAGCAAGTGCATACGGCCCTGCATAAGGTTACTTCTAGGTCGTGTAGAGATTTGCATGAAAAGTCGATATATCTCACGAACGATTCGTCAGAGGTTTTTCTTCAACTTTGAAGGTTAGTTGGGTAATGGTCTAGATACAATCCCAACCCAGTTGTGTAAAAATCTCATTCGTTCCTTCTACAGTTCAACTAACCATGCGGACGAAATTGCACAATGTGACCGAGGTAGGATTGTGGATATCATCAAACTTTTCAGATCGATAATTTATCAATTTAGATCTTATACCGACCAATTACGTTTAAGGAACAATTTCGAAACCTACTACAGCATTTATTATACGACATCAAGGGAAATCATTGTATGTATCTTACCTTGTGTAGGGGGTATTAAATCGACTTATGTTAACCTCGACGATCTAAACAGCTCTCAATCCTGCACATAACTTCACCAAAAACCGTTCCGTTTTGCTTCGAACGAAAACCAACCGACACTCCACGAGGCAAACTGATCATTGATCTGAAAGCGTCCACTGACAGCCCTGAATGCCTCACCAGCTCCATAATCTGCAACGCCCCAACCGCGGATCTAAGAAGAGAAAGAAAAAAAAAACTTCGAAAAAAGGGTAGTGGAGGAAGTTTTCACTTTCTCAAAGGCAGTGGAAGGGATCGGAGATTTTTCTTTGGAACAACATCCTGGTTACAATGCGGTTCCTGCCCTACAAAACCGTTCGGCTAGAAAAAGGTCCCGAAAACCACCTTTATGGGAGACGCTCGACAATAACTAGTCAATAGAATGACGGTCATGGCAGGAGTCGTTCAAAACCAATACAAAAAGCTCAGCGTGGTCGTAGTCGATAGTACGACCGAACGATAGTTGAGGAATATGAATAGTTGGTAGTAAACGACCAAAATGTTGGTTTCGAGCCAAAATTCGCCTAAATGATCTTTGATTTTCCAACGGTGAGGCAAATATGGAAGTATACAATACTCGTTCAATGAAGACTAAAGCTATTTAATATATTAGGTTTATTGCGATACAAACGATAGGTAATGAAGTATCTACTATTTCTTGCGGAGACTGGTGGGTTTCGAATTTATTGACCCTGTATTTAGAAAACAGTATGAGCAAATTTAGGAAACAGCACGAATAAGTAAAAAAATACCCTTAAATTCCAAAAATTATTATCGTCTGAAATGAGTGTCTTTTGTAGTGAGTTCTGGATGGTCTGGAATGAATTTTGGAATAAAAAGGTTAGGAAATTCAAGCCGTAAAATGTTTGGACAGAGAACAATAGCTTAGCTTCTTTTTCTTCGAAAGTTCGCTAAAAAAGAAAAGTTCCCAAAGAATAACCAAGGACTTGATTTCCTTACAACGTCAAGCGTTGAACAAGACCTTATGATTCAAAAGTGGATAACTCCCATTTTTTCAAAAACTGTAATATTGAGTTTTTCACAAGTTCAGACAAGGAATTCAATGTCGAATATACAATTGAAGACCATACAGACGATTTTAAATTCGAAGTCGGATGAGAAATGGAATTTAAATGAAAATATCTCTGGTAGCAAAGTCACATCGTGTCCTAACGAAACATTGTGAGATAGAAGGATTGTGAGTTTGGTGAGACCTCCAAACGCGTTTTGGTCGCTACTGTGAAAGTTGACAATATGGGGTTATTTGCTTTCTGGAATTTGGATTCTGAAGGCCTAATATTCTGTGCGATATTTTTAGGAAGAAAAATAATTAATAATTATGTGTATGTACTAATTATACAACACTAAACATAAGTATACTATTAATTACGTGAGTTCTTCAAAAGAAAAACAAGTTGATTCATTGAAGGTTGAATTTGGAAAATTGGCTGTAGGTAAACTTTGGTGGGCATTCCACACAAATGTACGTATTGTCAGCTGTGGTTGTCCCGTGAAATTTTTTCTGTAGAAGCTAAGCTATAAGGAAAGTTCGAGAACATAGAGATCTCCTTCGAAGGACTTGGATTATTTTGCTCTAACAATAATTGTCAATTATTGACAACCACACATTTATTTATAAGTGCAGTGAATTTAGACGAAACGAGTTCAACGTAAAGACGCCTTGGGCCGAAATTGTAAGAGACTGTGACAACAGCTTATAGGGTTAACCGCAAGAAAGATGACGGAATCATCAGCATTTCCGGCGGTTAAGCGAATGGAAGCACAAAGAAGAAAAATAGCGCATAAATCGCTTTTTCATATCGCCCATCCCCGATTTTTCTTCCGATAGCGAAAAGAAGTCTGGGCGTGGGAAATCTTCCGAAGTAGTTTTTGTTCCCTTGGGCTCCTTAGCGATAGGGATATTCCTTAGTCATAACCTTGGTAATTGCACCCTGAGGTTCACGGCCATCCAGAGGCTGAGCATCAATTAACCTTTCTACGGTACATCTTCCCGCGAGGCGTTATCAGGAAGGAAAAAAAGGTGTTTCCGCTCTCTTTATCCGGTCTCATCAGCTTAAGAACTGTAACATTGTCTAGACCAATCACACCAACTTTCTTTGTTGAGTGGAGGAAAGGCCACAACTAAAATCTAGGAATGCTGTGAGCTTTGGGTGTAGAAATTATATCACAACCTATGATCTAAAATTGTCTTGCCAAGTCACTAAACACACAAGTTATCAAGCAGCCATATTGATCATCACTTTTTTAAAGCCCAACCGAAAACGTTATCAATCAATTCAATTCATGTCATAATGGTAAAACACGAAGATGAATACTCCCAATTACGGGACGTAGAAGCAGGAGCACCTCAGGGGAGCGTCCTTTGGCCAGTACTCTATCTACTCTAGTAGTAGAGTACTCTACACAAGGGATCTCCGAAAAACAACAGAAGGTGTGACAGTGATGTTTGCAGATGAAACAGCAATCCTTGCAGTTGGTTCCACAGATGAGGAAGCCTCGAGAAAACTACAGGAATCCGTGAACAGTATCCATCAATTGACCAACAAATGGAGAATAAAACTCAACGAAGCTAAGTCAACTCACATTAACTTTACATACACAAAAGTGAGCACCTATAGAAATAAACTGCTGGATTTAGATCTGTGATACTAGGGTGGTAAACGTTATCCATTTTCCCAGTTCTCCGGTTCCTAGAAAATCTATCCACCTGTGATATCCAAACTCTGTCTGCCTTGGGATACTACAAAACGCACCACCTACATACTGAGGTCTCCAGCATAAAATCCAGCGAGTTTGGGTGAGATCCACCAGATTTTTCTAGTAATTTACTGTATTTGGGGTTTCTTAATCATACCTACCTGACGATTGGTGTGAGCACAAGCTAACTTTGTTGCTAGACTCTAAGTACCTGAAATCTCAGTGAAAGCTGTGTATCTGCACCATGCTCTCTGTGATACACCTGATCACATGTTTAGTGGCCACTGTTGGATAGGGAGATCTATTTACCAAACCGTCATCACTGGTTTGGAAATCACTAGGAAATCTTATCGGTTCATCTGTAAGACCTTTCGCAGTACAAGTGCAATACCTTTCGCAGTACAAGTAAATTCCAGTCCACTGCAGTATCTATATAGTACCTTGTTAGTTTAGGGTTGGGCTTTTTGCCCCTGTGCTCAACGAGAACACTCCAAGTGTGAGAAATTTTGCAGGAAGAGTGTGAGGAGCCTAAGGATGCTACCTGAACAATTCAATTAACGGTAAATTGAACATACGTACCTAATAATGAATGTCAATTCCAACAGAAAATAAGTGAAATGTACAGAAGGGCAAAACGTGTGTACTCGTATTAAGAGATGAAATGAAGTAGAAAGCATCGACTGCCCGCCGTCAGGAATTTACTTCCCTCAAAGATGATATGATTAGAGCGGATTGTTACTGAAGGAAGATTTTCTCACGGGTGATTCGCACATGAACGGGAGCATTGAAGCGTGCGCTTGGAAGCTTCAGAAGCCGCGCCTCTCCCTCCTACCTGTTACTCATCTCCTACCAGTTCGAGGAAAACGGCGTCTTCTCAGGGTTTCCCCTTTCGTTGTCTTGGAAACATTTCCGCTTTGATAACCGGAACGGAGGCGAAACAGAGCGCTTGATATGTAGAAAATACGGGTGGAGAAATGATGCAGCGTGCTCCGGGAGATGAGCGAGGGCATCCAACGTACAATGCATTCGCTGAGAGGGTTTTTGATGGAGTTTTTTTCAACTTGATGAGGCAACAGGTGTTAAGTCGAGGCGAATCCCTAGAGCGTGGAAGTAAAAACGCTGCAAATTCTTACACAAGGTAGGCGATTTTATATCTATTTACCTAGCCTTGAGAGGGGGTAAAACCAATCTAGGGTTTTGGGTCAACAAGGGGATTGACAAATATATAATTATTTTATTAGAAAATCCAATCAAACTAAATTTTAAATTAAAAACTGACACATGATCTTAAAGACAATCAGCGTTCACACACTGGGGGCTAATCGTTCATGAACTGGAAAATTTTCGTTCACAAACTGGCAAACTGCACATATTCCATATTTTTTATTTTTTACCAATTCTGCATGCTACGAATTCACATATTCTTTTGTCGAATCGATTCTTAAATAGTTCTTGATGGGATGGGAAAAATTGAAAAATTAGACTGGAGGCTCAAAACCACGATTCTGATAATAACTTCTTCCGTATAGTAACTTCTTCCGTTCTGCTTAAGCGTTCACAGACTGAGCAACTCACCTTATAATTATTTTCTGTATCATTTGTTTTTAGTGGACATTCAATGACTCTGTTTTCTTCTTATAAACCTGTACCATTTTATAAATTCATTTCTGACCACTCAGTCAAATAAAGAAAATGCTTAGGTACCGGGTGTAATGTGGAATGTGTAGGATCAGGAGTTTCCAGAGTGAGCGATTGGGTATTTGGAGTATAAATGTCCACCCATACGTGGAATGAATCAGTGATCGACTGCATTAGGACGAGTTGGACAGTTATTCATTCCTGGGTTTACGAGATTCTACGGTTTCACGACTCAGCGAGATATTCCAGTGCCTAGGATTTCCTATTCCTAGATAGACCACCGACCAATATTAGCTAACTCTCTCATCAACTGAGAGAGACTCGTGTTCTCTCATCAACTCAAAAACTTCGTTCGCCCGAAGAAAGATTGCGCTGTTTACTACCGTAGTGGACCAAACCAGAAGTTCCTGGAAACCCGCAATCCCCCAAAACCTCCATAACCCATTTGGAATGGAATGACCGTCATTAACTTCTGGATGCTCGCCGGCGTTTCTCAGCACCCCCTTCGGGATTTCGGCGAAGAACAAGGTCCACTGCGGCAAAAAAACCGTCATTACAGCACAAGTTTCCGCCGCAGGCATTTCGTTGATAAAATTAAAGTTCGGGTACAAACCATGACTTCTACGTTCATTTACAACTTTACAACATTCAAATATTATCGCACCGAACTGTGGGAACAGGACAGTCCCCTGATGATCCCGGTTGTCCTTTTCTGGAATTATCTAAATAATAGTCGTGTTGAAGAAAAAACCAGTCATGCAGCACAACCTGAGTGAATTTTCGGAGAACCGTCCTTAATCAACGACTATTTACTACAACTTTACACAATTTATGAACAGTAAATACCATTATTCCAACACTTTCATGGTTATTATTAACCTTCACTCCTTCCCTATTAACCTTCACTTTATCCAATTTCTACAGAATTCTAGCAGTTTGTGGGTAATAAGAAACTCATAGATTGTCTTAGAAAGCATCTTTTCTTGTGTATACTCACAATCCCACACCATTCTTCCGACACTGTTCTGTAATCTCTTACCTGAAACAAAAAATTTATAAATGTTACACAAGAATACTGCAGTACACAACAAATGACGAATTTAATATTGTCAAACCCACAAGTCAATTCGTGGTCTAATGTTACTTGTATGTCGTATATATGTACTTATATAGATTTTTACGTCTTCCTACCAGCTAGGATATGTCAATAGCACAGTATATACAATAATATTGTATATATTATTATACAATTATTAGAGCATATTATGCTCTAATAATATTCTGTACAATACCTTCGTATCTGTGAAGACAACTTGGCCAATCATCATCTGGCTCAAATCGATTGTTTGATCTCTGCACCTATTCAGTTTCTATAGGTGCAGAGGAGGTGGTTTGAATTAAGTAACTCAGTAGAACCTCGAAATCACGGTTAAGCCGCTGATAGACAAAAGAGGGTGAAATGCGTAATTTAATCAAAGAAACCATGTTTTATAGGTAGACTAGGCCTAATTTAAGTGTAAAGTACATTTTACCTCCTTGTAAATCTAGGCTCTACTGTACTTAACACAATGATGTCGTAAGTAAATTCAATCAAGACGAATGTTCGCAATTCGGCATGTTTTGATTAATTTCTGGTAAAATTCGTCAAGTTCTAGCGTATCAACGCAATTACCAGAAAAGTTGGTTTTAGTGGATTTTTTTCGTGTACACTTTCAAGGGACTATGCAGTCCAAGAGCGATATCACATTGGGAAAAAGAAATCAGCCAGGAGGTACATCGATCGCTTGAAACCACGCAAACGCTTTAGGGAAACCACGAAATCTATGCCCATTCTGTCCCCTTTGCGATCGTGGCATTAGATTTCACTTTTGGGACGAATTCGGGGAGTTATTAGGGGAGAAGTTGAAAGTGAAAATGCAGATGGTGCAGGGTGCCACACGAATTCAAATAATATTTGAATATTCAAATAACATATTATGTCATTAGACATATAAAGTAATAATAATTGGACGGCTTTGAAAAGAAAATAACCAATCCACACGAAACTCGTTTTGAGTAAATTGAAGTCAAAGGTGGTTCTTGTAATTCAAGAAGGTTTCAAATATTGTCTTTTCTCTTTCCTTCGCGATCAACACATGGTTCTCCATCTTTCATAACTAAAAAAAAACTCTGCAAATTCTTGACAACGGTTTATTATCAGTTTCTTCTTTGTGCAGATTACCCTACTACGTAGATTATAATCGTAAAATCTAGAACCCCCAGCGTGGGGGGGGGGGTTAACTTCGGGTTCAAAACATTAACTTTTCAAATCTCCTCGTCAACAGCTTTCATTTGAACCCTTAGATCATAATCGGAATATCTTGGAAACCCCCACCCCGAATTTCGATATCTGAAAACCATGCTCTGTTAGAATCAGCTGGTCAAGTATGAACATTGACCCGACAGGCTGCTGCATGATTCAACCTCATGTTGACAGCTTTGATATGTTCCAACTTTGAGCCCTCATTGTGAACGAACGGCTGGTCGCACCGAAGCTGCGGATGGTCTTTTAAAATTCTAAAAAATAAACTCTATCTAAATGTGAAATAAAAAATATACGGCGGACGGACGAATTTTTTCCATCGATTTTCTGAATCTACCTATGTATCTTGAAATGTAAAACCTCAAATTTTGAGGGGGGTTAAACAAATTTTTTCTTAACCACCGTCTGCCGACCGCGGTACTTTGCCCAGTTAGCGTTGTGCTAAAATTTCGAATTTTGGTTTACGGGTTTGGTCCAACTTCACAATGATTGTCGATACTTTTCATAACCTTAGGTCAAGGGGGAGGGTTCAAAACGAATTTTGAACTTTTAGTTTAGGTTTGAACAAAGTTTTTGGTTTTTGGAATCGCCCAAAGAAAAACTTTTTTTAACCCCATCTTAAAATTTGTTGGTTTACGTTTACTGAGAGATCTCAAGCATTTGAAGGAAGAGGAGAGCGGGGAAGGATGACGAGTTGAGGCGGGTGGGGGGAGTTAGTTGGAGCTGATGGGTGGGATGGGGGCGGGGGTTGTCAGCGGCGAACCACTGACGATCGTCGAACTCCAATGGAACTCCACAGACGATCGTGGAACTCCAATGGAAGTTCTCTAATGGAACTCCATTGACGATCGTTCCGAATGGAGTGGCGTGGCGCGAAGTCAGAGGAGAGTGGAGCAACGAAAAAAGGGTCGGAGACGGGGAGTCATTGACGATCACTCCACTCCATTCCACCGACGGCCAATTAATAGTCGGAAGGTTGTGGTAATAATGTATTCATGAGCTGACTTTCAATACATAAATGTCAATCGGAGTGGTAATAAGACGTGGAGGAGGAAGAGGAGAGCGGGGAAGGATGATGAGTGGAGGGTGGTGGGGGGAGGCAGTAGGTAGTGATGGGTGGGATGGAGGCGGGGGTTGTCAGTGACTCTAATATAGCGTAGATCCAATGACGATCGTGGAACTCCTATGGAGCTTCACTAATGGAACTCCACAGACGATCTTGGAACTGCAATGGAACTTATCTAACTCCACTGACGATCGTTCCAAATGGAGTGGCGTGGCACGAAGTCTGAGGGGAGTGGAGCAACAACAAAAAAAGGGTCGGAGACGGGGAGGTATAGAATGAGAGAATCTATTTCCACGAAAACAATGAGTACAATAGTTAAATCGATTTCGATGATTAGGTTATCATCAGTAACAAACATGAACTTGTTACTGATGATGACCTAATCGTTGAAATCGATAACTATTATAGTTCATGTTCATGTACAATAATTGTACTCATTGTTTTCGTAGTAATAGACTCTATCATTTATTGATCTAAACAGAAGGGTTATCTGTACAAAGAATGTCGGAATGACCTATAACAATCGCCAACCTCTTGTTCGAGAACCTACGGGGTACCGATCTCGCTTGGATCCGGTCCGTGTGGATCGGTAAAAATAGGAGCGGGTACGACCGGAACGGTCCAACCCTACCTAATGGTAATTGCAATAAGAAGTATGTGTAAAGCTTGACTATCACGTCCAAGTTTATTTTCACAAATCACATGGCAAAAAGTACATTGCACCAGATTCTTCCAATAAATCTTTCAGTATTAAAAATCTTATTTCAGCAAATTTTACAGTCTTGCGGCACTAAACCCTGATTAGATCGTTGAAAGCAAACTCAATGGCAAACAAAAAAATTTAATTGGGGGCAGCAATTGCTTTTCCATTCTCCCACGTCGCGACGGTTCAAGATGATCTGTCAATCATTTGAATTCCTGTGACTTCCTACCTTCAGTCTTTTTTGTTTCGAAATTTATGGTGGGATAGTCTGACTTAAAATCAGTTTCAATGGCTCTTCTTTCCCCATCATTATCTTCATATTTTTTAACCAATTGTTTTCTGTATAATTCGAGAATATTCAATGAATTCTGGAAAAGAACCAGTGGCTTCTAGTTCTTTTTAAAATAACGTGAAATCATTCGAACTCATCAATCGAAGAGTAAAATCAGATTGGTTCCTTCCTCATAAATGACAACGTCCCATTTCATTTTAGACTTTTCAGAATGAAATTTGACCTAGAAAACCTCGATTGTGGATTTTTTCGCCAACACAAAACAGGCAACCACGACTCCCATTCAGAGAAAAACATTAAATAATTTTTTTGGGTTTCGTGGATTGGTTTCTTTCATTTCAATGCCGTCCAATTGAAGGGTGAAATGTTTTCAACAACCAACAAAAAACCAATTTACTGCATCTTTTCGAAATATTCAGATCTAATCAAATTAGGAAACAACATAAACGTCCGAATTTCTTCTAATTGAAGCTTAAAGGTTCTGAGGAACATGACGTACTGAGTACAATGAAAAATGGCAAATGTGAAGGTTTGCGTTGTTGTTAAAATACACCTCGACCAGACCCACCGATCTACAACTGGACACTCGCTAACGTTTTAGAACGTCAATAAGGCTGTCGGAAGGACGATGAAGTGGAGAAATAAGACGGTCGGGCACCGTGGGAGTGGCCCGAGAACTATGATGGATGGCCCATGTTCCTCGCATTGCGAAGGCATCAATCAGAAATGTTCACTTTTAAGATGGGCAGATTGCAACTTTTTGAATGGGCAATAATGATATTCGACGCTGCATTGTTATTAGTGAATACGAAATTTATTATTATTGTGCATGTATTTATATGAATGGTTATTGAACGGTATCATATTAATGGTTTAGAATTAGGAATTTAGGTTTAGGAATAGTATAGTTGTCGGAAAACGACGCGAACTCGCCTGACGGTCCTCCTATAGGACCAAGGCAGTGCATAGCTCCTTGTAAGAAATGTATACATAATGATTGGTGAAAAATAAAGCATGCTTTCTCTCTCTCTCTCTCTCTCTCTCTCTCTCTAATGATATTCGACACTGTAGATGTCTTTGTGATTTGAAGTGGACATTACAAACCCGAACGATTCTGGTAGTTAAGTTTGTTTCATATCAAAAACTAATTGAGAAGCTCATCTTCAAGCGGCTGATGTCAGTCATATTAGAACGCAATCTGGTCCCTTCTCATTAATTAGGTATTCGACAAAAGCACTCTACCATAGACCAGGTTCATCGAATTACGAGTGTGATTGAGGAGGCAGTAGAAAACAAGCAAGTTTGCTTGACCATCTTTCTGGACGTAACCAAAGCGTTTGACAAAGATTGGCACGATGGACTAAACCACAAGCTCCGAAGTGTGTTGCCAGCAAAATATGCTGAATTATTACAATCTTATCTATTAGATCGATTCTTCAGGGTAAAGCATGGAGGTGCCAATACATGCTGGTGTTCCCCAATGAAGCGTACTTGGCCCACTCCTGTACGTTTTGTTCACCAGAGATTTGCCAGAACAACAATAAAACGATTTGCAGAGCAAACAATAGAAACGTTTGCAGATGACACAGCTGTCCTTGCAGTTGGTAAAACAAATCATGTAATGATACCCAAGCTGAGAAGATCTACTAAGAAACTCCCAGACATCAAAATGGAGGATCAAGTTACATGAAGCGAAATCAGTTCACGTCGACTTTACCAAGTTGTGAGGGTGCACAGCTCAGAGTAACCGCGATAATATCGATAATAATTATCGAACGTTTCCAAAACGTGCTGAGATGTTAGAGAGTTCCAGGTTACCACGGTGGCTGTTAGCACGGTACCGTATGAGATGCGAGGCCGTGTGAGGCCGTGCGGTTGTCGATCCGCGGTGGTTCGACATACCCATGATCTTCGTTAAAATTCGTTAACTTACGGCCGACTTCGGATCAGGTGACACTACGAGAGCGCCCACTTCGGATCAGTTGACACTACTGGAACGCCCACTTCGGATCAGTTGACACTACTGGAACGCCCACTTCGGATCAGGTGACACTACTGGAACGCCCACCACGGTACCGTACTGACCTGGAACAGCCACCGTGGTAACCTGGAACTGTGTGGTCACCTACCGGTACACCAGAAATGTCTGGCTACACAACTGTCAATGAAGTAGGTTCATGCCATAGTCCACCCATCACACGCGGCTACAATAACACGTCAATAATGAAGCTGTCCAGCTGCTCGAAGTTGACGACCTACTGAGAGTGAATAAATTCAGTTCAATTTAGGATTCAATACTGGATATAATTCAGCAAAATCATGAAATTAGCCTCTTTTGGAAGGTGCAAGTGAATGTTATGGAAATTAAGAGTTTTTATGTCACCTGAAAAATGTGGACATGTGGATTAGGCTGTATCAGAACTTGAGTGTATCAGAAAATAATGAACCAAAACGGGGTTGAAACGTAGAATTTCGATTTTCTCATTGAAGTATATAATCACGGTTTTATAATGTAGATTATACTTGGTTCAACGTTCACCAACGAAGATCAAAAGCAAGTAAATACTAACAACAACCCCCAAGAGTGAATTAGTGGTAGACTAAACAGATGCAGCCTGGCATGAATACTATGTAAATATTTGACAAGCCGGCAGGAGGAGTGACCTTTGACAGACAGACAGTTAGAGGGGTGAAGGGTTTTCAAACCCGGGGAGAGCACAGTGAAGGAGGGAAGCCGAATCGAAATGAAAGGAGATAAGTTGATTAGAAGTTGGAACTGTCGGTCTCCTACAGAGCTGGAGGACCCTCCCAAGAATATACTGCAGAGTGGTGAAGACGAGGTTGAGGGTGAATCGGCTACGGGGACCGGCTGGCAACTTAACCAAATGAAAGATCGACTGAAGGGGCGGCCAAGGAGGTGTCAAGGGGCAGACGGGAGCTTGCCAATAAAAGGGTAAAAATTAATTGAAAACAAATCGCATTTTCTTTCGGCACGTGTCGAGCGGGACAGGCGGCCGCGAACGGAGGAAACCAATACAGGAATTAGATTGAGTTTGCTTCCCCCGAGAATAGTTACCCTTAATGACAATTTTTGTAAATAAGACTTTGAAACAATCCACACAGTAGGTACGACGAAACGTGTAAAATTTCACGTATAAAAATCAACATGATCGGCGCCCGTTCGGTTAATAACGTATTTTCCTACGGAGTACAGTGGTATCCGCTTATGGGGAATTCTCAGTTTACGGGACAATCGCAGTCCTTCGTTAATAAAAAACTCTGCAAATTCTTGACACAACGGTTTATTATCTTCCTTGTGCAGATCACCCTTCTGTCTATACCAGACTGTATTGCAAATCGGCACCATACCATATTCTCACCGTACTCATACCATACCATACGAATTTTTTCCTATCATACCATACTGTATTATACCAAATCATACATACAATAATATACCATACCATACTCATACCATGTCATACAAACCGAGTGAATATTGAAATGTCATCCATTTCTGACCTATATTTAAAATTTCAAGTATATAGCTCATCATCAAAATTTAATTTGTATTATTACAAAAAGGTATTATTGAAACAATTTTACAGATGAGAAACCGAGTGAATATTGCAATGTGGTCTATCCACGACTCACGGTTAAAATTTCTAGACTGTAGTTTACCGGGAAGATGAAAAAAGGTAGTTTTATTCTGGGCGTCTGGGGGTTGGGTCACATAACGGCCGTTTTCGACGCGAAAGTTTAGTGTTTTTCCTAAACCTTTGCGCGGTCACTGTGAACGAACGGCTGGTCGCACAAAAATCCAATTGGTCTTAAAAGATTCGTAATTTTTCAGGTCATTCAAAAGTGAACTAAAAATTATACCGTTCTATATGAATTTTTCGAGATATGAGATTTTCAAATTTTCAAAATTCGTTTTGAACCCCTTCCCCTTGACCTAGGGTTATGAAAAGTTTCGAGGACCATTGTGGGGTTGGTCGAAACCCATAAAAAAAATTTCGTAATTTTAACTCAACGCTAACTGGGCAAAGTGGCGCGGACGGCGGACGGCGTACGGCGGACGGCGTACGGCGGACGGCGTACGGCGTACGGCGGACGGACGGATTTTTTTTAATTCGATTTTCTGAATTTACGTATCTTGAAACGTAAACCAACAAATTTTGAGGGGGGGTTAAAAATTTTTTTTCTTTGGGCGATTCCAATGGTTCATTATCGAAGATAATAAACCAAAAGTGGCAGCCGACTTATTGCAATAATTTATCTCGGTTTTTCGTCATTTTAGATTCCTATAATTGATCCTATATACCTCAAATGTCATTGTGGTAGCCTGTCCCCATTTGAGGTAGGCCATGTTGACCAGCCCTATCTCATGTAGGCCGTGTTGTTCAGCCCCATTTGAGTTAGGCCTTGTTGCCACTTCACCCTCGATATGCAACTTTTTCCGGCTACGCCATTATTAAGGAAGGTAGAGGTCCAAATAACGTTCAAAAGATGACCTGGGGACAGGCTATCAAATTTTGATATGGTAAAGAATAAAATTAACGAAATTCAAATTAATTTCAACAAATTATAATATAATATAATCTTAGTCTTATCCCACACGAATAATTTATTATTTCGACTCCTCCACGTAACACCGAACATAGTGTCAAGGCGTGGGGTGATTTCCATCTTCTTCATTTGGCGCTCATCTATGGAGGACGAACGTTGAATAAACAGGTGTGTATCCTTCATACGTCTCACTGTTTAGGGTTTGAGAATCTATTGGATCTATTTGAGAACGTAAGGTTGTAAAGTGAGGTCATAGAGTATGTAATATCAATATCGAGAGGTGGACACTGGTACAGAGTTGGGTTTAGACGGAGCAAACATGCTAAAGCCGCAATACAGATCTGTCAAGACGGTTAGTCGACAGCCGTATTGGCAGTGCAGTTCCCTCCACGACAACATCCAACTTTCAATTGAATGTAAATTTACCCCAAATCTGTACTTTTTCGTTGACAATTAACATAGATTCAATTTCTAACCCCAAAATGTAGTCAAAATAATTTTGACTAAAATTATTGGTAGTTTCACATTATTTAAAATTCTTTGCTATTGGGAAATGTGGTTTTTCAACTCAGAAAACAATAAATCCTGAGAGGGATCAATTTTTGCATTTTCACGTTTGGATTTGGACAACCAAATCTGAAATACTGAGTTCGCCTGACTTGAACTGGTTATTGTAATACTTTGGCCTGGGTTTGCTTTATTTGTGCGAAAATTTTCTGGTTGGAAGTAAAAAGTATCTACAAAAAAAATCGTGTTTTTGGGAGAATCGTGATTTTTTTTTGCAGTTTTGGTCAACTTTGAGGAGCTGACAAAAATGTCTGCTGATTTGCAATCTATTTAATTACTATTCAAAGTATGGCTATTTTGTGATATTTGGGATGAAATTTGATTTAAAATTCAATCAACATTATGAATGAGGTCTAATTGCCTTTTAGAACTTGGAAAAAACCTCGTGAGGAACTTGGAGCAGGAGGGAGGATTTCTTGGACTGGACACCCAGCACGCAACCAAGTTATTATCAGATAATGCCTACACGATCAGCGTTACTACCGGAATCCATCCCCCCAGTTGAACGGAATATCAAAGTTTGTTTTTCCTCCAGGTCGCACTCCTGACATTATTGCTCCCTTCAGGTCAATGGACTGGGGAACATCTGAAGGAAAATCTCATTTCCTCGGGACCCTCGAGTAAAGACGTTCCCTTCGGCTTCTTCATTTTTCACCTCTGAAAGAAAACCCGCGGCTCCACCAACAATTTCCCATTTTCTCAAACGCCGAACGGGGAGCGATCCTGGAAATCAACTGACTCCGAGAGGAGGTCCTCCCGTTTTATGTCGGTCGACATCAAAGAAAACAATAGGGACCTTCTTCGCGAAGTGGGCATTTCTTTTTCTATGTTGAAACAGTTATATTCGAGAGATTCGTTCCTTCAGGAAAGTGCCTTTGTCGGAGATGTTTCTTGTCGAGTTTTGTTCGGTGGATGGAATGCGCATCGGTCGTCACTTGTCAAAAATCACTTTCTTTCTACTTCTAGAGAAACTTCTTTGTTTTAGACGCTTTTGTAGTGATGAGAATACGCTGTAAGAGTGCTTTGAAATCCTTCGTAAATATGTATACATTTTTCGGCATGAAAAGGTCTGTGCTCTAGCCTCTCCCCGATTTTGTAACATCCTCCTTTTAGCACGATTTTCACGTACAACCATCCGTAACTAAGTAATTGTAACTCCGTCTGTGTGCATCCCACAGTAATCGTTCACCTCTCGTTGGAATCGTTAGATATTATAGAATATTTCATGCTAACCAGACGCACGTACCTTCAGTCACAGATGAGCTGTACAGGACGAAAAAACGAGGGTAAACAATGTCGTCAGCTACACAATTAGGCACGAGTTTCAGATTTATCCTAGTTTTGTCCGACGTACCGTAAGACCGTAATACCTGTGCATTAGTCTTTATGATTAATTCAGTCAGTTGGTCATATTCATATCTGTATTCGTATTCATATTTTCTGATTTATGAATTTTATTCGTATTCATATTTATGAATACGCCCATCTCTAATGCGTATATTCGAAGGAATTAAATTAGTAGATACACTATAATTCTAATAGCCAAATGCGAATATTGACCCTGAGACAGAAAACAACGAGTAGATAGAAAACTGCTTTGTGCCTATTTCCACCAGGGGTTTAGAACTCTGTAGTTCAGTGCCTTGAAGTTTTCTCAGTAGATATCTACACGGGTTTATTCAACTTGAGAGTTCGGAGTGCGGGGTCGTTTACACCTAACATTTACCGTGCTGCAAGTCACTGCTCCGGCACTCTGATTCAATAACGTCAGGGCGTCCCGGAAGTTGAGAATAGGAGCAAAAGGCGCGGCATCGTCTGCATGCAAAATCACCAGAACGATCATCAATCACTTTGCCTTCTCCCTAAGTGACATCATCGGGATCCAAGTGAGAGTAATGTGTCGGATCCCTTTGCATACCGCTCTTCCCGAATCCAAACTGAGAGGGTACTTGTCACACCTACCTATTGTTCCAAATCGATGTCGTCCGCCGACTACCAAGTGACTACGTCGTTGCATCGCTATAACGAATACTAGGAGTATTTATGGTTGAAATTTTATAACATTTCAACGCCAAACTTCGAAAAATTCCACTCACACCGACGACACGGTACGTTACGGACAGCAGGGTCTTGAGTACCAGTATGTTGATTACCGTACTACGATGCATAACCAATGCGCCGTGGTATATCCGCAACGACGCTCTACATCGCGACCTTGAGATGGAAAGCATTGACCAAGTGATAAAGCAGCGCGCTAACGCTCATCTTGAGAGACTTAAAAACCATGTCAATGAAGAAGTTGTCCAGCTTCTCGAAGTACATGAGTTGACGCGGCGCCTCAAGCGCACTAAACCACATGAGCTTGTGTAGGGAGTGAATGTGTGCAATAAATCATAAAGACAAAGGACTAAGTTATGTATCGTTAGCCCTAAATGCCAAGTATTGTAATATAATTAGGTCAGACGAATATTGTTAATGAGATCTATATCTTGGAGCAATAATAAAATATATATTAGAAAAAAAAAAAGTATGTTGATGTCGAACGAGACCAAGCTGATTTGTGTGTGTCAAGCCAATTTCAAGTGATTACTTATCAATTACTTATTCCAATTTAATCCATGTCAGAAATAAATCAATGAGTTTAAAAGACATGTTAATTGCAAGGGGAAAGATAAGTGAAGGGGAATGAAGTCGGAAAATCGGTGGTTTATTGTGGTAGAACCATTGAGAATATGGAAAACTGGTAACATCGGGAGACATTTCATGTATGTGTATATGTATATTATACATAATATGAATTATGAGCGGATATACTATTATGAGTGAAATAAATATGTATTATATTACGACTTTCGTTACCAGTCTATGGATTAATTCCTGTGATGATCAAAGCGCCTTCCACCCACCGATCATCCCCCACCTCCGTTCACATTATCCGTTATCTCGAATTATCTCGTCTACAAACTACAACCTTCCAATCAGGTCGGCGTTGTATGTTTAATATTAATAATATATAACGCGTGGACCCTTCTTTTTGAAATTTATTCACTTGGGAATGAAGTTATGAAATACTTATATCCTTTGTGGTTATACCCACTGTCAAGCCTCGAAGCCGCAAAATATACATAACCCGTCCGACAAGGTCGGGTATCAAAAGCCCTGTAGGCTTGTCTCAACAAATAAAACGATCATGTCACACTCGCATTAATGCGTTAGAAAAGAAACAAAAACACCGCCCAATGTACTTCGACAAAAAAGAGAAAAAAACAAAAAAAAATTAATTTTAAATATGAAAATTATTTGACAGAATCAAGTGGACGAATTTTTAATCCGCTTTATTAAAATCCGCTAGCAGTTATTTCAATATCAAGCCGCTCAGTGGATTTGAATAATTTATTTGGGCAATTTGCCTGGTAAACCGAGCAGTCAATCAATTAAGTAGGGTGTACTCAATGAATATTCAGCGTTCGGTTGTCGGCGAGGGTGAATTTCACATGGATTTCAGAAGGCGGTATCAAATATAATATCACCGGTGAACCAGGCTGTCTTCACAGTTTCTTATTGGTTTAATAACATCAAGGCCACGCTGTTCACGATTCCGTCAATAATATTCTGTCAATCCGTAAATTTGTTATTCTTGAAAAATTGAATGTTAGTTAACCAATAAAATTTATTTAATAGTGTTTGGTAGAGCCCAAATTGTGGTGCTTATACGCCGCAAGTAGCTCCTTTCGTGGACTGTATTTTCTTTTGGTTTATTATCTTCGATAATGAACCATTGGAATCGCCCAAAGAAAAAAAAATTTTAACCCCCCCTCAAAATTTGTTGGTTTATTTTTCAAGATACGTAGATCCAGAAAATCGAATAAAAAAAAATCCGTCCGTCCGCCGTACGCCGTCCGCCGTCCGCCGTACGCCGTCTGCCGTACGCCGTCCGCGGCACTTTGCCCAGTTAGCGTTGAGTTAAAATTACGAAATTCGGTTTCTGGGTTTGGACCAGCCCCACAATGGTCCTCGAAACTTTTCATAACCCTAGGTCAAGGGGAAGAGGTTCAAAATGAAATTCAAAATTTCGACAATGTCATATCTCAAAATATTTAACTGAACCGTGCAATGTATAGTTCACTTTTGAATGACCTGAAAAATTACAAATCTTTTAAGACCAATTGGATTTTTGTGCGACCAGCCGTTCGTTCACAGCGAGCGCGCAAAGGTTTAGGAAAAACACTAAACTTTCGCGTCGAAAACGGCCGCTACGTGGTCCCAGAATAAAACTACCTTTTTTCATCTTCCCGGTAAACTACAGTCTAGAAATTTTAACCGCGAGTCGGGGATAGACCACATTGCAATATTCACCCGGTTTCTCATCTGTAAAATTGTTTAAATAATACCTATTTGTTTAAACAAATTAAATTTTGATTATGAGCTAGATACTTGAAATTTTAAATATAGGTCAGAAATGGATCACAATGCAATATTCACTCGGTTTCTTGTCTGTAAAATTGTTTAAATAATACCTATTTGTTTAAACAAATTAAATTTTGATGATGAGCTAGATACTTGAAATTTTAAATATAGGTCAGAAATGGATGACATTTCAATATTCACTCGGTTTGTATGACATGGTATGAGTATGGTAAGGTATATTATTGTATGTATGATTTAGTACAGTATGGTAAGATAGAAAAGAAATTCGTATGGTATGGTATGAGTACGGTGAGAATATGGTATGGTGCCGATTTGCAACACAGTCTGGTATAGACAGAAGGGTGATCTGCACAAGGAAGATAATAAACCGTTGTGTCAAGAATTTGCAGAGTTTTTAGTGAAGTTTCGAAAGAAATGAAGCTATTGTTCTCGGTCCAAAATTTAAATTAAAAATTTTAAAACTCGAATTTTGGTTTATTATCTTCGATAATGAACCATTGGAATCGCCCAAAGAAAATTTTTTTTAACCCCCCCTCAAAATTTGTTGGTTTACGTTTCAAGATACGTACGCCGTCCGCGCCACTTTGCCCAGTTAGCGTTGAGTTAAAATTACGAAATTTTTTTTATGGGTTTCGACCAACCCCACAATGGTCCTCGAAACTTTTCAACCCTAGGTCAAGGGGAAGGGGTTCAAAACGAATTTTGAAAATTTGAAAATCTCATATCTCGAAAAATTCATATAGAACGGTATAATTTTTATTTCATATTTAGATAGAGTTTGTTCCGTAGAATTTTTTAAGACCATCCGCAGCTTTGTACGACCAGCCGTTCGTTCACAATGACGGCTCAAAGATTGTGCCTCACAATACGATCGTGAATCAAACTGTTGAAATACAGGTCCATTTTCATACTAACAAGCTCTTTGGAACATCATATGGCTTGAGTGATGTCGAGTTTGTTGTTCTGAGGTGCGTTTCGTGCTACGGAAATGAAGGTAATTTCGAATGTCTGTTGGTAGGTACTTCTTTTATAGAAAAATTATTACCGACGTAGTATTAAAAACCCCAGAATTATATCATTAGTATTCATTAATCATAATCAATAATAATTATTATTAATAATAAATAAGAATTATCAATACCGAACAATAAATTATAATAATTTTCACTAGGAACTTGATAAAATTGTTAATAATGAGTGATAATTGAAATTAATCTAACATTTAGGATCTAGAAATTTAGACCTAGTGATCTAGGCAGAAGGGTGATCTGTACAAAGAAGATAATGAACCGTTGTGTCAAGAATTTGCAGAGTTTTTCGTTTTCACGAAGTATTTGAGTCGACAATTGCTCTTCTTGAAGGTCCATTCGAACTCAAATAAACACCTCGAGTCGATATGAAGTCAACTTTTTTTCGTTTTCACGAAGTATTTGAGTCGACAATGGCTCTTCTTGGAGGTCCATTCGAACTCAAATAAACACGTCGAGTCGATATGAAGTCAACTTTTTTTCGTTTTCACGAAGTATTTGAGTCGACAATGGCTCTTCTTGGAGGTCCATTCGAACTCAAATAAACACGTCGAATCGATATGAAGTCAACTATTTTTCGTTTTCACGAAGTATTTGAGTCGACAATGGCTCTCCTTGGAGGTCCATTCGAACTCAAATAAACACCTCGAGTCGATATGAAGTCAACTTTTTTTCGTTTTCACGAAGTATTTGAGTCGACAATGGCTCTTCTTGGAGGTCCATTCGAACTCACATAAACACGTCGAGTCGATATGAAGTCAACTTTTTTTCGTTTTCACGAAGTATTTGAGTCGACAATGGCTCTCCTTGGAGGTCCATTCGAACTCAAATAAACACCTCGAGTCGATATGAAGTCAACTTTTTTTCGTTTTCACGAAGTATTTGAGTCGACAATGGCTCTTCTTGGAGGTCCATTCGAACTCACATAAACACGTCGAGTCGATATGAAGTCAACTTTTTTTCGTTTTCACGAAGTATTTGAGTCGACAATGGCTCTTCTTGGAGGTCCATTCGAACTCAAATAAACACGTCGAGTCGATATGAAGTCAACTTTTTTTCGTTTTCACGAAGTATTTGAGTTGACAATGGCTCTTCTTGGAGGTCCATTCGAACTCAAATAAACACCTCGAGTCGATATGAAGTCAACTTTTTTTCGTTTTCACGAAGTATTTGAGTTGACAATGGCTCTTCTTGAAGGTCCATTCGAACTCAAATAAACACCTCGAGTCGATATGAAGTCAACTTTTTTTCGTTTTCACGACGTATTTGAGTCGACAATTGCTCTTCTTGAAGGTCCATTCGAACTCAAATAAACACCTCGAGTCGATATGAAGTCAACTTTTTTTCGTTTTCACGAAGTATTTGAGTCGACAATTGCTCTTCTTGAAGGTCCATTCGAACTCAAATAAACACGTCGAGTCGTTATGAAGTCAACTTTTTTTCGTTTTCACGAAGTATTTGAGTCGACAATGGCTCATCTTGGAGGTCCATTCGAACTCAAATAAACACGTCGAGTCGATATGAAGTCAACTTTTTTTCGTTTTCACGAAGTATTTGAGTCGACAATGGCTCTTCTTGGAGGTCCATTCGAACTCAAATAAACACGTCGAGTCGATATGAAGTCAACTTTTTTTCGTTTTCACGAAGTATTTGAGTCGACAATTGCTCTTCTTGAAAGTCCATTCGAACTCAAATAAACACCTCGAGTCGATATGAAGTCAACTTTTTTTCGTTTTCACGATGTATTTGAGTCGACAATTGCTCTTCTTGGAGGTCCATTCGAACTCAAATAAACACCTCGAGTCGATATGAAGTCAACTTTTTTTCGTTTTCACGAAGTATTTTAGTCGACAATTGCTCTTCTTGAAGGTCCATTCGAACTCAAATAAACACGTCGAGTCGACGTGAAGTCAACTTTTTTTCGATTTCACGAAGTATTTGAGTCGACAATGGCTCTTCTTGGAGGTCCATTCGAACTCAAATAAACACGTCGAGTCGATATGAAGTCAACTTTTTTTCGTTTTCACGAAGTATTTGAGTCGACAATGGCTCTTCTTGAAGGTCCATTCGAACTCAAATAAACACGTCGAGTCGACGTGAAGTCAACTTTTTTTCGTTTTCACGAAGTATTTGAGTCGACAATTGCTCTTCTTGAAGGTCCATTCGAACTCAAATAAACACGTCGAGTCGATATGAAGTCAACTTTTTTTCGTTTTCACGACGTATTTGAGTCGACAATTGCTCTTCTTGAAGGTCCATTCGAACTCAAATAAACACGTCGAGTCGACGTGAAGTCAACTTTTTTTCGATTTCACGAAGTATTTGAGTCGACAATGGCTCTTCTTGGAGGTCCATTCGAACTCAAATAAACACGTCGAGTCGATATGAAGTCAACTTTTTTTCGTTTTCACGAAGTATTTGAGTCGACAATGGCTCTTCTTGAAGGTCCATTCGAACTCAAATAAACACGTCGAGTCGACGTGAAGTCAACTTTTTTTCGTTTTCACGAAGTATTTGAGTCGACAATTGCTCTTCTTGAAGGTCCATTCGAACTCAAATAAACACGTCGAGTCGATATGAAGTCAACTTTTTTTCGTTTTCACGACGTATTTGAGTCGACAATTGCTCTTCTTGAAGGTCCATTCGAACTCAAATAAACACGTCGAGTCGATATGAAGTCAACTTTTTTTCGTTTTCACGAAGTATTTGAGTCGACAATTGCTCTTCTTGAAGGTCCATTCGAACTCAAATAAACACGTCGAGTCGACGTGAAGTCAACTTTTTTTCGTTTTCACGAAGTATTTGAGTCGACAATTGCTCTTCTTGAAGGTCCATTCGAACTCAAATAAACACCTCGAGTCGATATGAAGTCAACTTTTTTGGTTTATTATCTTCGATAATGAACCATTGGAATCGCCCAAAGAAAAAATTTTTTTAACCCCCCCTCAAAATTTGTTGGTTTACGTTTCAAGATACGTAGATTCAGAAAATCGAATAAAAAAAAATCCGTCCGTCCGCCGTACGCCGTACGCCGTCCGCCGTCCGCCGTCCGCCGTCCGCGCCACTTTGCCCAGTTAGCGTTGAGTTAAAATTACGAAATTTTTTTTATGGGTTTCGACCAACCCCACAATGGTCCTCGAAACTTTTCATAACCCTAGGTCAAGGGGAAGGGGTTCAAAACGAATTTTGAAAATTTGATAATCTCATATCTCGAAAATTTCATATAGAACGGTATGTTTTTTATTTCATATTTAGATAGAGTTTGTTCCGTAGAATTTTTTAAAACCATCTGCAGCTGTGTACGACCAGCCGTTCGTTCACAATGACGGCTCAAAGATTGTGCCTCACAACACGATCGTGACTCAAACTGTTGAAATACAGGTCCATTTTCATACTAACAAGCTCTTTGGAACATCATATGGCTTGAGTGATGTCGAGTTTGTTGTTCTGAGGTGCGTTTCGTGCTACGGAAATGAAGGTAATTTCGAATGTTTGTTGGTAGGTACCTACTTCTTTTATAGAAAAATAATTTTTATTACCGACGTAGTATTAAAAACCCCAGAATTTTATCGTATTAATTAATCATAATTAATAATAATTATTATTATTAATAAATACGAATTATTAATACCTAACAATAAATTATAATAATTTTCACTAGGTACTTGATAAAATTGTTAATAATTAGTGATAATTGATAATAATAATTAATCTAACATTTAGGATCTATTCATTTAGATCTAGTGATCTAGACAGAAGGGTGATCTGTACAAAGAAGATAATGAACCGTTGTGTCAAGAATTTGCAGAGTTTTTCGTTTTCACGACGTATTTGAGTCGACAATTGCTCTTCTTGAAGGTCCATTCGAACTCAAATAAACACCTCGAGTCGATATGAAGTCAACTTTTTTTCGTTTTCACGACGTATTTGAGTCGACAATTGCTCTTCTTGAAGGTCCATTCGAACTCAAATAAACACCTCGAGTCGATATGAAGTCAACTTTTTTTCGTTTTCACGACGTATTTGAGTCGACAATTGCTCTTCTTGAAGGTCCATTCGAACTCAAATAAACACCTCGAGTCGATATGAAGTCAACTTTTTTTCGTTTTCACGAAGTATTTGAGTCGACAATGGCTCTTCTTGAAGGTCCATTCGAACTCAAATAAACACCTCGAGTCGATATGAAGTCAAATTTTTTTCGTTTTCATGAAGTATTTGAGTCGACAATGGCTCTTCTTGAAGGTCCATTCGAACTCAAATAAACACGTCGAGTCGATATGAAGTCAATTTTTTTTCGTTTTCACGAAGTATTTGAGTCGACAATTGCTCTTCTTGAAGGTCCATTCGAACTCAAATAAACACGTCGAGTCGTTATGAAGTCAACTTTTTTTCGTTTTCACGAAGTATTTGAGTCGACAATGGCTCTTCTTGGAGGTCCATTCGAACTCAAATAAACACGTCGAGTCGATATGAAGTCAACTTTTTTTCGTTTTCACGAAGTATTTGTGTCGACAATGGCTCTTCTTGGAGGTCCATTCGAACTCAAATAAACACGTCGAGTCGATATGAAGTCAATTTTTTTTCGTTTTCACGAAGTATTTGAGTCGACAATTGCTCTTCTTGAAAGTCCATTCGAACTGAAATAAACACCTCGAGTCGATATGAAGTCAACTTTTTTTCGTTTTCACGATGTATTTGAGTCGACAATTGCTCTTCTTGGAGGTCCATTCGAACTCAAATAAACACCTCGAGTCGATATGAAGTCAACTTTTTTTCGTTTTCACGAAGTATTTTAGTCGACAATTGCTCTTCTTGAAGGTCCATTCGAACTCAAATAAACACGTCGAGTCGACGTGAAGTCAACTTTTTTTCGTTTTCACGAAGTATTTGAGTCGACAATGGCTCTTCTTGGAGGTCCATTCGAACTCAAATAAACACGTCGAGTCGATATGAAGTCAACTTTTTTTCGTTTTCACGAAGTATTTGAGTCGACAATGGCTCTTCTTGGAGGTCCATTCGAACTCAAATAAACACGTCGAGTCGATATGAAGTCAACTTTTTTTCGTTTTCACGAAGTATTTGAGTCGACAATTGCTCTTCTTGAAGGTCCATTCCAACTCAAATAAACACGTCGAGTCGACGTGAAGTCAACTTTTTTTCGTTTTCACGAAGTATTTGAGTCGACAATTGCTCTTCTTGAAGGTCCATTCGAACTCAAATAAACACCTCGAGTCGATATGAAGTCAACTTTTTTTCGTTTTCACGACGTATTTGAGTCGACAATTGCTCTTCTTGAAGGTCCATTCGAACTCAAATAAACACCTCGAGTCGATATGAAGTCAACTTTTTTTCGTTTTCACGACGTATTTGAGTCGACAATTGCTCTTCTTGAAGGTCCATTCGAACTCAAATAAACACCTCGAGTCGATATGAAGTCAACTTTTTTTCGTTTTCACGAAGTATTTGAGTCGACAATTGCTCTTCTTGAAGGTCCATTCGAACTCAAATAAACACCTCGAGTCGATATGAAGTCAACTTTTTTTCGTTTTCACGAAGTGTTTGAGTCGACAATGGCTCTTCTTGAAGGTCCATTCGAACTCAAATAAACACCTCGAGTCGATATGAAGTCAACTTTTTTTCGTTTTCACGACGTATTTGAGTCGACAATTGCTCTTCTTGAAGGTCCATTCGAACTCAAATAAACACCTCGAGTCGATATGAAGTCAACTTTTTTTCGTTTTCACGAAGTATTTGAGTCGACAATTGCTCTTCTTGAAGGTCCATTCGAACTCAAATAAACACCTCGAGTCGATATGAAGTCAACTTTTTTTCGTTTTCACGAAGTATTTGAGTCGACAATTGCTCTTCTTGGAGGTCCATTCGAACTCAAATAAACACCTCGAGTCGATATGAAGTCAACTTTTTTTCGTTTTCACGAAGTATTTGAGTCGACAATTGCTCTTCTTGAAGGTCCATTCGAACTCAAATAAACACCTCGAGTCGATATGAAGTCAACTTTTTTTCGTTTTCACGAAGTATTTGAGTCGACAATTGCTCTTCTTGAAGGTCCATTCGAACTCAAATAAACACGTCGAGTCGACGTGAAGTCAACTTTTTTTCGTTTTCACGAAGTATTTGAGTCGACAATTGCTCTTCTTGAAGGTCCATTCGAACTCAAATAAACACCTCGAGTCGATATGAAGTCAACTTTTTTTCGTTTTCACGAAGTATTTGAGTCGACAATTGCTCTTCTTGAAGGTCCATTCGAACTCAAATAAACACCTCGAGTCGATATGAAGTCAACTTTTTTTCGTTTTCACGAAGCATTTTAGTCGACAATTGCTCTTCTTGAAGGTCCATTCGAACTCAAATAAACACGTCGAGTCGACGTGAAGTCAACTTTTTTTCGTTTTCACGAAGTATTTGAGTCGACAATTGCTCTTCTTGAAGGCCCATTCGAACTCAAATAAACACCTCGAGTCGATATGAAGTCAACTTTTTTTCGTTTTCACGACGTATTTGAGTCGACAATTGCTCTTCTTGAAGGTCCATTCGAACTCAAATAAACACCTCGAGTCGATATGAAGTCAACTTTTTTTCGTTTTCACGAAGTATTTGAGTCGACAATTGCTCTTCTTGAAGGTCCATTCGAACTCAAATAAACACCTCGAGTCGATATGAAGTCAACTTTTTTCGTTTTCACGAAGTATTTGAGTCGACAATTGCTCTTCTTGAAGGTCCATTCGAACTCAAATAAACACCTCGAGTCGATATGAAGTCAACTTTTTTTCGTTTTCACGACGTATTTGAGTCGACAATTGCTCTTCTTGAAGGTCCATTCGAACTCAAATAAACACCTCGAGTATATATGAAGTCAACTTTTTTGGTTTATTATCTTCGATAAATTTTTGACATTTTCATGTCTTTCATATGGCACATAACAAAAAAATCGTCACGAAAATCGTCATGAAAATTGTCCCAAGTCGCCACAGAAGTGAAGTGAAGTTGGAATTAGGTAGGTACTTTACAGTTTGTTATGTCTTTGCTATGGCACACAAACAAAAACTCTGCAAATTCTTGACACAACGGTTCATTATCTTCTTTGTACAGATCACCCTTCTGTCTAGATCACTAGGTCTAAATGTCTAGATCCTAAATGTTAGATTAATTATTATTATCAATTATCATTAATTATTATCAATTTTATCAAGTACCTAATGAAAATTATTATAATTTATTGTTAGGTATTAATAATTTGTATTTATTATTTATAATAATAATTATTAATTATGATTAATTAATACGATATAATTCTGGGGTTTTTAATACTACGTCGGTAATAATTTTTCTATAAAAGTAGTACCTACCTACCAACAAACATTCGAAATTACCTTCATTTCCGTAGCACGAAACGCACCTCAGAACAACAAACTCGACATCACTTAAGCCATATGATGTTCAAAAGAACTTGTTAGTATGAAAATGGACCTGTATTTCAACAGTTTGATTCACGATCCTGTAGTGAGGCACAATCTTTGAGCCGTCATTGTGAACGAACGGCTGGTCGCACAAAGCTGCGGATGGTCTTAAAAAATTCTACGGAACAAACTCTATCTAAATATGAAATAAAAAACATACCGTTCTATATGAATTTTTCGAGATATGAAATTTTCAAAATTTCAAAATTCGTTTTGAACCCCTTCCCCTTGACCTAGGGTTATGAAAAGTTTCGAGGACCATTGTGGGGTAGGTCGAAACCCATAAAAAAAATTTCGTAATTTTAACTCAACGCTAACTGGGCAAAGTGGCGCGGACGGCGGACGGCGTACGGCGTACGGCGGACGGCGTACGGCGTACGGCGGACGGACGGATTTTTTTTTATTCGATTTTCTGAATCTACGTATCTTGAAACGTAAACCAACAAATTTTGAGGGGGGGTTAAAAAAATTTTTTCTTTGGGCGATTCCAATGGTTCATTATCGAAGATAATAAACCAAAATTATTACCGACGTAGTATTAAAAACCCCAGAATTATATCGTATTAATTAATCATAATTAATAATAATTATTATTAATAATAAATACGAATTATTAATACCTAACAATAAATTATAATAATTTTCACTAGGTACTTGATAAAATTGTTAATAATTAGTGATAATTGATAATAATAATTAATCTAACATTTAGGATCTAGACACTTAGACCTAGTGATCTAGACAGAAGGGTGATCTGTACAAAGAAGATAATGAACCGTTGTGTCAAGAATTTGCAGAGTTTTTAAGGAATCTGGAATGTAAACTCTGCAAATTCTTGACACAACGGTTTATTATCTTCCTTGTGCAGATCACCCTTCTGTCTACACCAGACTGTGTTGCAAATCGGCACCATACCATATTCTCACCGTACTCATACCATACCATACGAATTTCTTTCCTATCATACCATACTGTACTATACCAAATCATACATACAATAATATACCATACCATACTCATACCATGTCATACAAACCGAGTGAATATTGAAATGTCGTCCATTTCTGACCTATATTTAAAATTTCAAGTATCTAGCTCATCATCAAAATTTAATTTGTTTAAACAAATAGGTATTATTTAAACAATTTTACAGACAAGAAAACGAGTGAATATTGCATTGTGATCCAGTTCTGAACTATTTTTAAAATTTCAAGTCAACAGCTCATCATCAAAATTAAATTTGTATTATTACAAAAAGGTATTATTTAAACAATTTTACAGATGAGAAACCGAGTGAATATTGCAATGTGGTCTATCCCCGACTCACGGTTAAAATTTCTAGACTGTAGTTTACCGGGAAGATGAAAAACGTAGTTTTATTCTGGGCGTCTGGAGGTTGGGTCACATAACGGCCGTTTTCGACGCGAAAGTTTAGTGTTTTTCCTAAACCTTTGCGCGCTCACTGTGAACGAACGGCTGGTCGCACAAAAATCCAATTGGTCTTAAAAGATTCGTAATTTTTCAGGTCATTCAAAAGTGAACTAAAAATTACACGGTTCAGTTGAATATTGGGAGATATGACATCGTCGAAATTTTAAATTTCGTTTTGAACCCCTTCCCCTTGACCTAGGGTTATGAAAAGTTTCGAGGATCATTGTGGGGCTGGTCCTAACCCAGAAACCAAATTTCGTAATTTTAGCTCAACGCTAACTGGGCAAAGTGCCACGGACGGCGGACGGCGGACGGCGGACGGGGGACGGCGGACGGGGGACGGCGTACGGCGGACGGACGGATTTTTTTTTATTCGATTTTCTGAATCTACGTATCTTGAAACGTAAACCAACAAATTTTGAGGGGGGGTTAAAAAATTTTTTTCTTTGGGCGATTCCAATGGTTCATTATCGAAGATAATAAACCAAAAAATCGTCACGAAATTTGCTCACGAAAATTGTCCCAAAACGCCACAATGATGATTATGACCATCAGAAGTGAAGTTGTTCGTTATTGGAATTAGGTAGGTACTTTACAGTTTGATATTACTTCCCAGTTTCGGCCCTGATCATCCTAGAAAGCTGATACTCGGTATAAAAACTCTTGAGGGAACTCTAAATTCGAATTATGATATGCGCATGACTTGATACGAAGTTTGTTTGCACACAACATGAAAATGTCTCAATGTGTTGCAGACTCGTATGCAAGCGTTTACTTTGGCGTTTTTAACCCCTCCCCCCCCCCCCCCCTCAAAATTTGTTGGTTTACGTTTCAAGATACGTACGCCGTCCGCGGCACTTTGCCCAGTTATCGTTGAGTTAAAATTACGAAATTTTTTTTATGGGTTTGGACCAGCCATACAATGATCCTCGAAACTTTTTATAACCCTAGGTCAAGGGGAAGGGGTTCAAAACGAACTTTGAAAATTCGACAATGTCATCTCTAAAAATTCCCATGAAATGGTGTAACTTTTAGTTCACTTTTGAATGACCTGAAAAATTACGAATCTTTTAAGACCAATTTGAATTTTGTGCGACCAGCCGTTCGTTCACAGTGAGCGCGCAAAGGTTCAAAACACTAAACTTCGCGTCGAAAACGGCCGTTAGGTGGGTCAACCCCCAGACGTCCAAAATAAAACTACCTTTTTTCATCTTCCCGGTAAACTATAGTCTAGAAATTTTAACCGTGAGTCGGGGATTGACCACATTGCAATATTCACTCAGTTTCTCATCTGTAAAATTGTTTAAATACTTAATACCTATTTGTTTAAGCAAATTAAATTTTGATGATGAGCAAGATATTTGAAATTTTAAATATAGGTCAGAAATGGATGACATTTCAATATTCACTCGGTTTGTATGACATGGTATGATCATGGTATCGTGTATTATTGTATGTATGATTTGGTATAGTACAGCATGGTATGCTAGGAAATAAATTCGTATGGTATGGTATGAGTACGGTAAGAATATGGTATGGTGCCGATTTGCAACACAGTCTGGTATACCCTAAAGGAGGTTTTGGGGTGTTGAGGGGGGGGGGGGGGGAGATTACACGAAAATTCCAAAAATGAAGTAGTATCATTTAAGAGGGGTTTTTCACGCTGAACACGATGGTGAAATACGATATCTTATCCCGTTCCCAAGCTGGAGCAATTCGAAGATGAAGAAACGTGGTTGTTACTTGAGATGTTCTTCACGTTTCATCTGCTCTAATCTTGTAACGGAATGAGATCTCACAACTCTGACTTTGCTATCGTCTTCAGCGTTGAAAAATCCATAAACTGAGGCGTAACTCGACAAAACAATGGTTGCATGAAATATTCCTAACATCACATTTTACATAAAACCAGTTATTTCTTCAAAAATTTGCTCTTATAGCCATGCAGCATGACTAAGGATTTTTTTTCTTTTCCTGTTGATCTACCGAGGGCGGCCATTTTTAGGACCTAAATCTTAAATGGTGAAAAATGGAATTTAATGAAACAAACCGCATTCTTTCAATCATTAAAGTTTTGCTTGAATTGCCCTTTGAAACTGCACTGATTGTTTTGGCTCACCCTAAACTGTTGAGCTGAGAACCTGACAAAACTACGTATTTACCTACAATGTGATGTTTTGTCAATCTATCCGATCCATTAGCCGATAACCCACTTGCATTCCATGCCAGCGTCTGTTTTTCCATAGAGCACCATCATGAATAGACATTAGGGATACTTTTTATATGAATGTCGCACTCTTCCTGGTTGTTACTGGTATTTTTAACTTGATCATAAAGTATTGACCTTCCATGTTTTTTTCAAGCTTGATCGTTTCGTTAACACGTAGGAGGTGCATAATCAGCCAGCTGTGTCCATATGGTATAAAGTAAATGACGACTATGGAGTCTGACAAGTCAACCCGTTCGATTAGCTTCAATTGAGAACGCTACGATCACATTGACCCTGAATACGATCAGAGTGCATTTACATTCTTTTAAATTATCGAGTAACCCCAACTTTGGCGCAGCTGCTATTGAGAGCTGTTTTGAATAAATCGCTCACGAGGTAAAATATTTCAAGTTTGAAAAAAAAATCAATTGGTCGTAAAAACCGCTATAAACATCGATTGAACATGATCTGGACGAGAAGACACGGTCATCAATTAAGTCACTAATAGCGGGAACCTTGTTTATAAATCGATGCTTCGTTGTACTTCATGCTTAGGGGATCAAGTGGTCCGATCGTAATCTCTATGCGCACTTAATTAAAAGGATTAAGGAGTTGATTCAGTGCCGCGGAGAAATGTATCTTAGCCGGGATCTACATTCTGCTCGTAATCTCTCACAAAGAAAATGGTCATGCGGGGAAAGGGCGTAATTGGGACGGTGGTCGTAGGTAAAATTCAATTTATACGGAGGTAGTTAAAGGGGGAAGATTGGGATCTGCATCGAAGAAAATAGGATGACATCCGTGGGAAACTTGTGGGGAAACGGACGAACACCTGTTAACCGACCGAATCATCGTGGTAATTATTTGTTCTTCGGTTCTACGATAACAACCTGTAGGTAACAATGAAACTTGACTGATATAATGACACATCTTATTATTATTACTCACTCAAGTAGTGTGAGATGATATTAAACTCCGCCCTGTGGGGCTGAGGTTCCCCCTCCTAGGACTCAGTCCCCTTCTTCATCGTTTAAGGAGCCACTCAGCTGATCCTGAGCAAATGCTTCTTGAAAAATGTGTCCGAAGGAGTGAATAGCACAGAAATTAGTTTTTGAAGCTAATATAGCTTTTGGGTGTCCCACTAGTTGTTGATATCAAGCGGATAACGTGATCTCAAGCGGATAACTTGATCTCAAGCAGTTGAAGGTGGTGGGTGGTTATTGGACGTGGAGAAGAAAGATCGGAGCGGTGATGGGTGAACGGTGGTGGGGGGGGGGAGGTGTCGACACTCCCTCATATACGGGAGGATGAAGGAGGGAGGACAACGCGATATCAAGAAGATATTGAAATCTCGAGCAGATCACGAGATCTAAGCGAATCACGTGATATCAACTAAATAACGGGGGAAATATAGCGGTTAACGAGCAGTTGAAGGTGGTCGAAGGAGCAGTTATCGGACGTGGAGGAGAAAGATCGGAGCGGTGATGGATGAACGGTGATGGTGGGGGGGGGGGGAGTTGGAGATGACCAGGTAAAGAGGGAGAGCAGTGAATAATGGCGAAATAGTGGGATTCCTGGTGGCCAATGAATAGTCGGAAGGGTCTATCATATTATTCATTGTCAGTCATTCATGAGCAGACTCTCACTACCTACATGAATGTCAATCGGTGGTGGTAAATGGACGTGGGGGAGAAAGAGGAGAGGTCCAGTCTCTTCTTCCGAGATGGAAGATTTAAAGGAGAGCCGATCCGCACCGGATTACGCTTCTCCTCAAACCTGCAAGCTGGGGGGGGGGGGGGGGGGGACATACACATCCCACCAGTTGAGCCTGGGGGAGGTAGAGTGATCTACTCGCCACTCACGAGCCAGACAGGAGCCACCCACTCACGAGCCACTCGTCGCCTGCCTGGTACCTGATATCATGAGCACCGGAGAAAGAGGAGAGCGGGGAAGGATGAAGGGAGGGAGGGGAGCAGTAGGCGATGACGACACTCCCTCATATACGGGAGGATGAAGGAGGGAGGACAACGCGATATCAAGAAGATGTTGAATGTTGAAGATAACGAGATCTCAAGCGAATCACGTGATATCAACTAAATAACGGGGGAAATATAGCGGATAACGAGATCTCAAGCAGTTGAAGGAGGTGGGGGGTTATCGGACGTCGAGGGGAAAGATCGGAGCGGTGATGGATGAACGATGGGTTATGGTGGTTGGAGGGGAGGGGGGATTTGGAGGTGAGACTCTCCTTCACTGCTTGACGAAATTGCAAAAGGCGCAGAACGCTGCAGTGAGGTTTGTGATGCGACTTAAGATGGACGAGCATGTTACGCCTGCATATCGCGAATTAGGGTGGTTGAAAATCAAAGAACGGAAAAAACTAGCTTTTGTCAGTGAATTCGTGATGGTCTGGAACAGGTTTTGGTATATGAAATATTTTTCGGAAATTCGAGTTTGAAATTTTTTGAACCGAGAACAATTATTGTTTTAACAGCCATAATAGCTTCCCTTTCTTCGAAAATTCGGTTAAAGAGATTGGGGCCACTCAAGACCCCACTTTGTGACTATCGTCCCTCAGACCCTCGTTACTTCAGGGTTATGGCTCTTTCATTTTGGAAGATTTGGAGGGTAAGTGGTATTTACAAGGGTCCCAACAAAGTCGGTGTGCATTTACCTTTTTAAGAACAAGGATGTAGAGAGCATTACAGAAGGCGCAGGTTGAGCAGCGAAGCCGATAAGGTCAACAACTTGGGAAGCGTTTTTGGAATTTCGCCCTTTCTATGACTTCCTTTTATTTACAGAAGAACGCCTGAATTATTTGTGTCACAAAACACATTTTCGAATTTCACGAGGCTCAAAAAAACGGGATAGCCGGAGTTGGCGTGTCAGATATGTCTTAGTAATTCCGCGGTAATGACGGGAGAGCCCATAAACGCGTCACGGTGACCCCGAAATCCCTCCTATGAAATACCTCTGGAAGAAGTCAGGCGTCTTCAATCTTCATCCCGCATTGTGAAACCTCGTCGCCACTAACTTTTCAGTTGGGAAATAAATTGCTATAGCTCGTTTTTATTTTATAGTGGAGAAAGTGAATAAAATTAAACGACAGCCCATTTCGTCCATATAAAGTGGCATGGGTACACAACCTCCAATATTCAAACCAAACCACAACAATCACCAATACCACACGTCAATGTTCACGATATAAATGTTAAGAACTAAGAAATGCGCTAAGATCGAATCTTGCCAACCCGTATAACATCCATCCATCCCCACTACTGTAGGTAAATATAATGGGTTCTCTCACCCGTTACTATCCAGTTGTCACATTAAATGTGGCATATTGCAGCGGTATGTGTATATTGCAGCAAATTTTACTGCAATATACAAGTTGTGGTCAAAAAAATTCCCGAAATTTTCGTCTTTGAAAAAATCTCTATCACTCGTTCGTAGTCCCCATCCGCTTTTGCCAATCCGTGAAACACTTCCCAAACTCGATCTTTGGGGAAGCCTTTAGTTGGTTTAGCGATGCGCTTTTAATGTTATTTATGCTTGTGAAACGAAGGCCCTTCAAGGTTTTCTACATTTTTGGAAAGAGGAAAAGTCACACGGAGCCTGGACTGGTGAATAGGCATAAGGTGTCACTACAGCACTGTTTTTGATAGAAAATTCGCGAACAAGCAATGATGTGCATGATGCCCGACATAACTCTCGATATAATTAAGAAAAAAGTAACAGTTTGCACAAAAAATCTGTTTTGGCAGCCAAAAGGCTAAGTTTGTAAATGGGCAGAATCAGGCCACTCTAAGGGGGGTTTTGGGGAGTTATAGGGAGATATCCCCCCCCTACCACCCCAAATTGTACTTTGCGTAACACTACTCCTGTTTTGCCGAATACTTCCTGCTTCGAAAATTCGCTCATAAGATCAAGCTGCATGACGGGTATTGATGTATAGAATAGTAAAAAGTTCAAATGGAACGGTGTAATTTTTAGTTCATATTTAGTTAGTTTATTTTTTCGAATTTTTCGAGACCATCTGCAGCTTCGTACGACCAGCCTTTTGTTCACAATGAGGGCTCAAAGGTTGAGCCGATATGAACTTGTCAGTCAACACGATCGTGAATCAAAAGGTTGAAATACAGACCAATGTTCATACTGAGGAACAGCTGATTAAAACATGTAGCTGTTTTTTGATGTAGGTAGATTTTTTTGTTCTGAGGTACCTACTTTTCCTGCTAAAGAAAGAAGGTAATTTTGAATGTTTGTTGGTAGGTACTTCTTTTATAGAAACATTATTGCCGACATGTAGGTGTAGGTGTGTTATATCGGTACAATTTATTTGTAATTAATTCGTCATCTCTATAATTTAGTTTCTGCACTTAATTTGCGGAGTTTTTATGAAAACAAGCCAAAAATAATTATTTGCGTGGCATATTTTTGTAGAATAACAAAAATAACTATAATGCCTAAATGTGTACCTATTCCCACTATTCTTCACGGAAGTGAGAGAATCAGAATATTTGTGAGAACTGTGGATCATCATCACCGCATTCTTCACTTTTTCTTCCCTCGGAAGTTCAGCTTGTTTTCTGGCAGTGATGGCATCATTTCTCTGGATCATTCCAAAGAATCAAGTTTCTCCATTTTAGAACTCGTCCAAGTTATCATCATGCATCACTCTTACTATTGTTAAAGTAACCTTCGTCCACATTATTGTTGTTTCAAGAAGGTAGGTGGATGATCTGAAAAATCTACGATCGTTGTTCTCATTGCAAACATGCCTCGGCCTTCTCACAGACTGCCTATCCGAGTCCAACGGCTGGATATATTGAATATTTAATAGATTCATTATCATGAACAGGATGAGGTTTCCTTCGTCGTCGTTCGACCTCGCACTTTGCTCCCGGAGTTTTCACCCATTCCATTCACTTCTTCAATCGCCCCTGCAAGGACGTGAGAATGTTTACATTTGCTGTCTATTGTCACAGGGTTTTCACTTTGACACATTGATGAATGCCCGTACCAACGTTGGTCATTATAGGCACTGTACAACTGCTCAAGAACGACTCCATGGGTGCATCTATCATGAGAGCCAATTGCACTGAGCCTTCAGAAATGATCGCTATGTCTCAATATTTCACCGAATATGCAACCCAGTCGTTCACCAGAATTTATCACCAGCTCTATCTTTATTATACGACTCAATCAACAACACGCTAAGTTGATCCAGTAATATATTAAATTTACTCGTTGGTCTTTAATACCACCTATACTCCTTTATAGCAAACGATATATCGAGGGTGTTTGATATTGACATTTCTGAGGGTAATATCGATATTTTCGATCCATTGTTACCGATGAAAAGTCTTATGGATTGTATCGTGTAGGTCTGTAATCAAGAATGCTTTGGTATTATCGCGAATTGAGTCATTACGAAATACCAAAACGTCCACAGATCAACGTCTCTCTTGCTGAGAACCTTCGCATTTACCGTCCTCCTCGTGATTGGTTTTATTCTCATTTTGAATTTCCGGATGCATGTCCGAAGGATCGTGCCGACTCATCCCATACGTGCTCGCTTCGCAGTCAGGTCCCTTTGCCTGTTGTACTCACACGTTACAGACGTTTGTTTCCGGATCGGCCCTCCAAATATCATACGAAACTTGGTAAGCCGAAGGAATTTCCCACAGATTTGTACCGTTGTTTGTTTTCCGCAACGTTCACACGGAGTCTCAGTGGTATTTCAACGTGTAAATCAATGATTTAAGAACACTGTATTGAGCTCTTCCCTGTAACGGCCATTATCTTGAATACCTAACCACCTCAGGTGAGAGCCACAATGAAATCCAAATTCCTATATCAAACTTGTTTCTCCCTTACTGAGGAAAACATCTGATCATGGATCTGTCTGTTAGCGTTAGGAGCCCCTCAGCTGATCCTGGTCCTATTCAGCTTAAAGTGTAAGTCCTAAGAATGCTACATACCAAATTGCAGCTTCATAGAGTGAATAGCATAAAAATTAGCTTTTCATAACTCTTATGCCTTCTTCCCCATTTGTGGACAGCCTCGTGCTAGGTGAAAGGAGTGGCTCACTTTTAAAATTATCTTAATGAATTTTGGAGCCACTCAGTCTGCACTGGTCCTATTATGCTTAAATTATAAATGCTAAGGAGGGTACACACCAAATTACAGCTTCATAGACTGAATGGCATCGAAATTAGCTTTGGGAGCCACTCAGCTGATCCTGGGTCTATTCTGCTTAATCCTGGGCTGACTTCAAAGAGTGAATAGTGAGTGAACAACAATAGCAATTAGCTGACGCAGCCACTAAGCTGATCCGGGGCCTGGGCAGAGTCAAGTTAAAGTCCTAAGGAGGCTAAATACCAAATTACAGCTTCATAGAGTGAATAGCATAGAAATTAGCTTTAAGAGCTTTCAGGAACTCACACAGATTTGTATCACGCAAATTTTGGAATGACCCCCAGTCATAAAATAATATGTGATCTGTCACAATGTCCAATAAATACTGAAAGACATCATCGACTTCACCAAGACCTTCATAAAAAGAAATACCTACCATCGGTGGTCTAGTTAAGCTTAGCTTTGTATCCACAATCACATGGAGACCTCTGAGCCCTACATAAAATTTTGGGTTTGAATCGCCTATTTTCAAACCCAAAATATTTATTTGTCTCCTTTAATTAAATTAATGTGCATGTCCGGAGAGTATCCACACATTTCTGTTCGTAGTACGAGCAATAACCACGCGTTTCTCAATCATTCAAACTGGTTGAATAAATTCACTCTCTTCGTCGATTAATTCAAACATTGATCCTCTACTTGCGATTATGCACACGTCGACCATAATATATTACCACGAGGGCCTTCAACAGACGAGGGTGAACGAAACGATCCAACCCATGTCCACGCGAGATTAGGCCTTCATAATGGTGAGAGATTTTCCAGAGGGTTAAAGCAGGAAAGAGCACTTCTTATAAATTCTCATGAATAAAAATTTACCGGAACGAGCCGCATCTGTCCATCAATCGTGAGAGATGAATAGCGCGCGCTCGGATTTTTTGTCGTTGATAAATCGTTAGGAAATGTCAATAGTTGGTTGTATCGGATGAGCGATATAAGTTAGCAGATGCGCCCACCGGCGAGAGAGATTGGGTACGAATTTGTTGGTGGTGGAAAAATTGATGGCTTACAAGTTAGTTGGTATGTACAAGTTGCGGTCTGCGAGTATTCGTAGTGAAAGTACTTTCTTCGGTCTTTCGAAATTATTTCACTGTGATTTAGCTGTATTATACATAGGGGACGAAAATATGGTATATGGTATATGAGACGCTCCGGTCTTTCAACGTGTAATTTTCTTCCTAAAAGTCTTATTTATTCAAGCGATGGGGTCTATCCCTATTACGTGATAATCAAAGGTTGTTGTCGAAGTTCAATCATAACTTAATAGAAAACTCACGCACAAGTGAGAAGAAATTAGACTTGAGTCTAAAATAACAGGTTTTTCAAGAAAAACGTCAGAACTCGAAATGTGTCACTTTTCTAGACTGGATATAACGCAAAAACACTTACACCAGGGTTAAAGTTGGAGTTGTGACGGTATTCCTGGTGGGCTGATGACCGGCAGATGCAACATCTCCGCCCGAAGTCCGATGACTGTTCCAGGCTGAAGTTGGTCACAATTCTGTCAGAGTAAAAGTGACACAAGGGCTTTTTTGCGGCTAGATTTGGAATATCGCGTATAACGCTTTTTCAGACCAAAATAGGAAGTCTGAAGAATGTTGTCGTGGTTTTCACTCAAATCAGGTCAATTTTGGATTGTGTCACTTTTCCAGCCGGGTCGGGATATATAGCATTTTCCCAATTGAATTAAACCTTTTCCCAATACCTACAATTGAACTTTTTTCCAAAATAATTAAACCTTTTTCTAAAATAATCAAACCTCTCAAATGAAGAGGGTGCAATAGAAAATAAATAAATGAACACTGAAGTAACTACTGAAGCACTTTCTCACTGAAGTAATTGCAACAAGTACAGCTACAGTAACCTCCCAAGACTGTGCGAACTACGTCACAGACATGTTTCTACTGTTACCTTCATTATTCATTGACCCTTCCTTATTCGTTCATGCCTTTGTTTTTCACTTTTCTGCAATTCCTAATTCAACTTAAATTTGTTGGTTTAATAAAACACTTTTTAAAAAACCACTTAACACACTTTTATTCGAAAAACAGTTGTTTAACGGTTGGCAATACAGAGTTTTGACAGAGAATAACGGAATGGACACGAACAACAAGACGGACTGCGAAGAACTGACTGGGAAAGGGTCGCCGCGGTGTTAATATAGCCTCGGATAGCCTCTGACTGCTGAGCGCAGCAAACTATGTTAACATCGCAGGTAACTCCTCCCTCCATAAGATTCGAGACCGCCAAGTGACAGCGAGAAGGGAACGAATTATGGTACTAGTACAACAGTAACAGTACAATAGTAAAAGCACAAATAATACAAAAATAGTAATAAAAAAATATGACATACGTCAAAGTTATCATTAACAAAGTTATCATTATCATGAACAATTATCATTAACATACTACACAACACACCTAATACAACTATTACTACCTTGAGGACAATATTCTGAATTTAGTTAGTTAACACTGTTCCGAAACGTTTCCTACATTGGTTTGTGCAATCTGAGCTAATACATAACGTTTATAGTTTCTATAAAAATATCGAATGACACAGCAAATGATACTTATAGATAACAGGATATAGAGGATTATGATACTTAAATTGGAGGTTGTAATGTAACGGTCTACTGGTACAAAAACTTGTCGTGGAACATCGTCAAGTTCTAAATCTGTTAGCTGCATGGTAATTTCTGGTTGAGGTGCTGCCAGAGGGAAAGGTTGAAAGTTTTCTAGAAACTTGGAGTTGGCAGAGGTTTGACGAATGTTCCTAATTGTTTGCTGACCGTAAATTATCTCACTATCATTGATATTTAAGAGATAAATACCTTGCAAGGTTGATACAGTGGTATCTAGGTTACTTACAATTGTTACTTTATCTTCATTAGGAAAAACAAGCAAAAGCTGATTTATCTCTTTGAGGAAATGAATATGGTTGTGGGCAATTTCCAGACGAGCTCGGTCGCAGTCTTCGATGTTACTTGCGTGAAGTATGGACCGTTCACAGATTGGGTTTTCAATAGAAGTTATTGATTGAGGACAGTAGAATATCTTATCAAATGGACATTTTGCCTCCAATGGTATGATTTCACCAGTGTTCTCAGATTGAAGAAGGTATCTGTAGCGCGGCAAAATGGTGAAGTAGTGATCAACTAGTTTGGAAGGGATGGAAGTCAGGTGGTAAAGGTCGAAACTTGTGTTTAGGAAAATTGGAATATCGATGAAATAGACGATCTGGTCATCAGCTGCATGACAATTTACTTTCGCAAGGGACTCCATCTCGTTAATTAGTTTATCGTTGATAACAGTGGGTGAATAACTTCCAGTCGAGTGGGCAATCTTTTTGAGTTCTTCTAGGAGCTCGTTAGGATGAATAATTGAGGGGTGGAAGGTACGGAGTTTACAGAAGGTAAGGGAGATCTCTACGTCCTGCAGGAGTGAGAGTATAAGGGTTGAGAGATTTTGTAAGTTGGTCAAGGATCTGGTGTATCGGGAAATTTGGGTTTGTTGAGAGCTAACTTCATCAAGTCGCTGGAAGTTCCGCAAGATGGCTTTATTGTTTGCATTTATGGTTTGGATAGAATTTTTGAAATTATTGAGTATCGAAGTACTGATAGAAAAATGGTTTTCCATCTGATTCTTCACACCTATGTTATCTTCCTTTAGTTGTGCGAGCAATTTATCGTAGCGTTCACCGTCAGTATTATCAAGGTTACCTGTTATGAACTTGATAATACTACCTAGACCATTCATTACTCCTCGCCTAGGCCGGGGAAAATGTTCCTCTAAGGCCCTTATATTGCTAAGTTTATCCGTAATCAGCTTCATGGTGTAGTGTATGATGTCTGTCTGGGCTTGAGTTTCATTTGAGAGTTCAGCTCTGAGAATTCTGTCCGATATCTCATCGTTTTCCGACTGGAGTTTTTGAACTTCGGCGGTTAGTGAAGTTAAGTTGAGGTAATGAACGAGTGTATGCTCAGAGTGAATGACCTTAGCTTTCCCTAGGTTTATTGCCAAGATCCCTTGATTGGTGGTGACATTCATAATGTCAGTTGAGGTCACCAGGCTGAGGTAAAGCAGCAGGCTCCTGAAACAATTTAGCCGAAAGGATTTCTGAACACATTTGTTTACGTAGGTCGTGGGTGGATTTGGGGTCTAAGTCAGGGTATTCAGCGTTGGCAAGCATTTTGGCGAACTGGCAGAGGAAGACACCACAGTCGCCAGATTGGGCAATTTGCTGAGGTGCATCAATTGTTTGACTTAGTTCCCATTCTCCTAGTTTGAGCAAAGAATTTCTCTTATGCCTATATTCCTCCTTCAAGTATGTCCAGATTAACCTGACTATATCCTCCCCATTTCGGTTCATCGAGTCTAAATAGAATATTCGTTTTTCTGGAGGAATAACACCTACTAAACTCCAATGGTTTTGATCATGGATCGGTATCAAAATAAGATCTTTTCCAAATATGTCGATTTCTCGGGAATACCTCTTAACCCTTCTATATCCGCCTGCTCGCATAGAGGGATACAGAAACGTATTGAAACAATGAACATCTGGGAAAGTGTTATTAATTAATTCCAAGTAGAAATTTATGATGTTATCATTAAGCCATGCCCGTTCCTTCAGAGTAAGAAGATCGCCTCGTCGTAAAGTCAGACCAAATTTCTTCACTAGTATTTCGGATTCCTTTAAGTGGGGATCCCATGCCCTCTGGACGTCAGTTTCCAAAAATTTTCTGGGGCGTTTGATGTTAGAGAGGTGGATTTTGTCCACTGTGTTATGGTGTCTAGGTTCAATAGTAGCTATTTTCAACTCGGGGTCAATATTTTTCATTTCTTCCTTATTATATTTAGCTTTGGTTTTCTGTTGTTTTTGAACGGTTTTCACATAAATTTTACTAGGGATTACCGGGAGTTCCTCTCGTTTTGAATTTAGGTTACCAATGACTTTTTCTTTAAAATTTGAATTTCCATCAGTCACTTTATTGTAAAGTACTTTCATTCTGTCTTTATGTTTAGCTAAATAGTCGTTTAGTAACGTCCGTTCAATGTCAAGGTCTAGTAGAGTCTTATTCCCCACATGTCCGTACAGTATTTCAAATGGAGTTAAGTGTGTTACTGAGTGAATCGAACTATTGTACGCCACAATTGCATAGTTGACCTTGGTTCTAATGGAATCTTTTTTAAATTCCTCTCGGTTGTTTAAAATCCTCACATGTTCAATGAGGGTTGAGTGGAAACGTTCCACGAGTCCATTAGATTCTGGGTGCTGAGAACTTATAAAATGGATGTTGATTTTGTGCAAGCATAATAATTCTTTCACCAACGAGCCACGGAACTCGGATCCATTGTCAGAGATGACAGTGGTCGGAAGTCCATGGTGGGTAAAATATTTTACCAGAGCATTAACGATCTCTAGGCTGCTGGACGCATTGACCCCATACGCTTGAGCGTATCGAGAGAATGAGTCTATGATGGTGATGAATTTGGATCCCTCTATCGTGAGGCTGTCAATATGAATAGTTTCAAAGGGTCGTGAAGCGGTGGGGGTAATATTATATTTAGTTTTAATTGGGTTCCTATCATATTTGCACCTTAAGCAGATCTCGCAATTGTTTATGAATTTTTGGATGTCAAACTTCATGTTTGGCCAATAAAATTCCTGGCGTAATTTTTTGTAGGTTTCGTCGATTCCTCTATGGTTAGTTGTTCCGTTATGATACTGTTCTATTTTGTCCCGGCGGGTTTCTTTATTGATTATGTCCTTTACGAATTTAGTGTATTTGGTCAGATTAAGTTGCGAGTGGGTGAAGTTGGATGTCATTATCCTTACAAATTGTTCGTATATGTCATTTTCAAAGTAGATGCCATAAATTACTTGCGGTCTGAGAAATTCCTTCACAAATTTAGTGACTTCTCGTTCTAAATTTGGTTGATAAAAGCGGACTGTAATGCGTGTAGTATTGTCGAACGGTTTGTCTACCCTGACTGGATTAGTTAGGGATTGGTTGCTAAGTTTAACAATGATTTGGTTCCTACAGTAATTTATTGGTTCGTCTTTGATTTGAATTTGGATGATAGTGTTTCCCAAAAAATTTGAGTGTACCGTTTGGCCGGAATCCGTATCAATTCCAGTACGCATGCTTGGGGCGTTTCCTAACATTGAATTTATGTCGTCAGATTCGTCATTTTCGGTCCTTGCTATGTCATTCAGAAGTTCATCAAAGTCAGAGGAGTTTATGTCTAAAGGATTGATCGTTTCCAAAATTTTATCTAGGTCCGAATCAATTGGGCTTGTGCTATTTTCATTATTATTTAGAAGTTCTATTCTGGAAAGTGCATCGGCATTTGTATTCAGGGCTCCCTGTTTATATTGAATTTCGAAGTCAAATTCCTGAAGTGCGGTTTTCCATCGGAACAATTTTGAATTAAGGTCTTTAATGGAGAAGAGATATTGTAAGGGCTTGTGATCAGAGAGAATTTTGAAATGATTTCCATAAAGATATGGGCGAAAGTATCTGGTTGCCCACACTACGGCCAGGAGTTCCTTCTCTATGGTAGCGAGACGTTGCTCAGAGTCATTTAGCGTGCGACTAGCATAGGCCACAGGGAGATCACTGCCGTTGGTGATTTGGCTCAGCACAGCTCCCAGAGCATAATTACTTGCATCTGTAGTGAGACGAAAGGGCTTGCTAAAATCAGGGTACTGGAGGATCGGTTCATTTTTCAACAGGGTTTTACAATATTCGAAACACTTGACATATTCGGGATCGTTGATATTGATGGGGTTGTTCTTCTTTAAACATTTTGTGAGAGGCTTAGTAATTGCAGCAAAATTATTTATAAATTTTCTGTAATATCCAAGGAGTCCTAAGAAGGATTTAATGTCTTTGGTTGTTTTCGGAATAGGGTATTTAGTAATTGCTTCAATCTTGTCTGGATTAGGCTTAATTCCATCGGTAGTGATGACATGCCCAAGATAAGCAACTTCTTTCCGAAGGAATTCTGTTTTGTCTAACTGCACTTTGAGGTTTGATTTTCTTAACCGAGCAAATACAGCGCGGAGACGCTGTACATGCTCATCAAGACTCGTGCTGAAGACAATGATGTCGTCCATATAGACACAGCAGAATTCGTTATTTATGCCACGGAGGACATTGTCCATGACACGCTGGAAGGTAGCAGGGGCATTCTTTAAGCCGAAGGGTAATCGTGTGAATTCCAGATGATTGTTGGGAATGCTAAAGGCAGTTTTCTCCATGCTGGACTCATGGATTTCTAATTGATGGTAACCTGACGCCAAATCTATCAAACTGAAATATTGGCATCGTCCGAGTTTATCAAGAATTTCATTGATTTGCGGGAGAGGGTATTTAATATCTATTGTTTTATCATTTAGCTTTCGATAATCTACAACTATTCGCAGTTTTTGTTTCCCACTTGCGTCTTTTTTCTTTGGAACAATCCAAATTGGGCTGTTCCAAGGGCTATCAGAAGGGCGAACGATTCCCTGATCCAACATTTGTTGCATTTGTTTCTCTACTTCCTGTTTGTACATTTCAGGGAATCGATAATTCCGTGTATAAACAGGAATTTCGTCCGATGTACGAATTTCGTGTTTTACAGTGTTAGAGAAGGTCAGTGGCTCTCCTTCCTGATGGAAAATGTCACTAAATTCGGCAGCAAGGGTGAGAATAGCATTGCGCTCTTCCTCACTCATGTGGTCGGTCCTAATTTGGTTTGGATCAAATTTCAGTTTCGTTTCATTAATGTTGTTCAGGTGGTAATGTAAAATATTATCAGAGTCTGAGTCGAAGGGTTCTGCACTCATGGGTTTACTTTGTTGAAATTTGAGTGGTACGTTTAGTGAGTTGAGTACTTGAGCATGGGCTATGTGGTTCCTAACAGTAACTAAGCACTGAGGAATTTCTAATCCATCTATTTTAGTATAAGGGATGATAGCGTCTCCATTCATTATATTGGTTATCTTCAATTTAACTTGTTGAATTGATCGGGGATCCAAGAGATGTAGGTTGCCTTGGTCAGTGGCTAGGTAGAACATGGGAATTTCTACATTAGGGGTCTCTAATGTACAAGTTTTTAAATTTACTGAGGCACCAAGTGGTATCAGGTTTTCTAGTCCTAGTAGCATGTCAAATTTACTATGGAATTTAAAAATGCCAAATTTTAAATTGAGACGAGGAATTTTGAACAACTCACCACATGGTACCATCGAGCTAAAATTTATTTTCGATGTTCCATGTGCTGTCTTTACCCAGAAGGGGTCTGTTATCACTTTATTTGGAAAGTGTTTATTCACAATTTCGGGGTTGATAAAACTTTTAGAGCTCCCAGTATCTATTAGGATTTTTAAGTTTAATTGGGGTAAGGTAATGTAAGGGAGTCTACTTAAATTTTCAATATTCATCAACTCGACTGTTGGGAGTCGAGGTTTTCCTCTAAAAAAGTCTCAGGGTTTTCTTCTACTACTTCATTTTCGTCCGTAGGGGAGTCAACCGTATAGTTTTCTTGATCCGTCTCTTCTTCATAGGTCGGCTCTATGTTATGGAAATTTGATGTTTGCCATGACATCGGTTTTGAGTACGTTTGATTGCTGGGCGGTTTGGAAAATTGAGGCTTTTGACTCTGTACGAAATTCGGTTTAGGGGTGAATATAGGTTTGGAAAACTGAGGTTTAGCAACTTGAGGTTTGAACGTCTGCAATGGTTGGGCAGGTTGGCTGGAGGTGGACTGGGAATTTTGATTGGAGTAAAATTTCAATCCTCCTTGGGGTTTATAGTTTTGTGGAGGTTTTGGTTTCGAACCTTGATTACCAGTCTTTCTTGTTAGTAATTGATAATCATTTGTGAGCCATGAAAGGGCAGTTCCTAGGTCATCGGGCTGTCGAGTACGTAAGATACTCCCTAAAGGATCTTTAAGGTGCAGGAGAAAGCATCTGAGTGCCAATTGTTCATAGTGTGCACTCAATACCCGTTTATGCTCGTTTCCATGGTTCATCAGGTATGCCATTATTAAATTCAACAATTTTTGTACTCTATCGTGAAATTGGAAGGGGCTCTCATGTTCGCCTTGCCTTATCGATGTTAGTTCAATGTTCAAAGTAAATATGTCACGCCTGTCGACATATGTGTTAAGTAAAGCTTCTTTGATTTCAATGAAATTGGTAAGTTGGGCGACCCTGATTTTGGTGGATGCAGGGGGTAGTATTTTGGTTTTTATGACCCCCAATAAAATCTTATTATTGAAACTATCGGGGTTACTTTCGTTGTAGAATTCATCCCAGAGAATTTCAGCCATCTCAAGAAAGTATTGGAGATCTTCTGGGTTTCCACTGAACGTAGGAAGTGCATCCTGATGCTCTTTCCTAATGTGTTTTTCAGCGGATCCACGGGACTGTACTTCAGGTGAAGACGCACCGCTCATCTGAGTCAATACTTGGCTCAACATCTGCTGGAGTTGCGCAATTTGGGTATTTTGACTCTCAATTTGCGCGCTCTGTGCGTTAATGGTTTGAGCCAAATATGCGGCGGTAGCTTCCCCGTTCTGAGCCATGTCTATTTCTAGGATTGGTTCGGTGGATTCGGGAATAGGTTGTAGGGATGGATTATTTGGGAGAGTTCTATCAGAATTATTTGTTGGGGTTCTGTTGGTAAGTGATCTCAACAAGTATTTAGAAAATGAGGGGTAAGGTTTGTTTCCTCTATTTTTCGGAATTTTGAAATTGTTTTAGTTACCAAGTGCTAGGAAAAGAAAGATTGGCCTACTTATTCAGTTCTAAGCCTAGCCAATAATAAAGCAGCAAGATTAGAAAAATTAATGAAAACAATGCTTAATTTTAACATGCACAAAAAATATTTAATTACAATCTAAATTACGACTAAAAAGAGGAGTTGACGCGAAGAGAGTCCGCGAAGGTCAGGGCAAAAGTTCCTCTTCGGAAAGTGCTGATTCGTCAGAAGGGGTCCGGCGAAAGATAAGCGTCTAGCTCGAGATTTTCTTCAATTCAAAATGATGAAATATTGTTTCTGAAGGTAGGTTGCACAGGGCGGGTGCAATTTCCTCAATGATTGGTTTTGATTGGTTTTATTATATTTTCTCGCAGGGCGGGCGAGTTTGGACAATAGCACAAGGCTGATGCTATTTGCCTAAGTCGATTAACTTGAAGTTTTCTCGCAGGGCGGGCGAGTTAGAATTTAAATTTTAATATTGATTGAATCCTCGCAGGGCAGGCGAGTTGAATCTTTGTTTTGATGAGTACACTTCAGGCGAAAAAGGTAATTTCGGAGATTTCTAGCAGGGCAGGCTCAAATCTTCGACGTTGTTATTAGAGTTATTTCAGCAGGGCAGGCTGGTTGTGGTCTCTTAGTAGGAAGTGTACAGAATGATTACTTACAATCTGGCGAAGACCATTCCGTCTCGTAAGGAGCCTTGCAGTCGTACTTGGTTCGTGGCACAAAAATTCACTTCACTTTTCACTGTGAATTTCCGACAGGGCGGGTCGGAATTTGGAGAGATAGGTGCGCGAGTTTAATCACTTTGAAAAACCGTAAGTATGCTTGTTACGGTCACTCGTGTCCCATTCGACTGCGCCACTTAAATTTGTTGGTTTAATAAAACACTTTTTAAAAAACCACTTAACACACTTTTATTCGAAAAACAGTTGTTTAACGGTTGGCAATACAGAGTTTTGACAGAGAATAACGGAATGGACACGAACAACAAGACGGACTGCGAAGAACTGACTGGGAAAGGGTCGCCGCGGTGTTAATATAGCCTCGGATAGCCTCTGACTGCTGAGCGCAGCAAACTATGTTAACATCGCAGGTAACTTTCATGATTAAACTGTTTCGCCATTCATATACCTACTTGCAATTCCTTATTTTCCTGCAAGAGGTTTAATTATTTTGGAGAAAGGTTTAATTGTATTTGGAAAAGGTTTAATTCAATAGGGAAAAGGTTTAATTCAACTGGAAAATACTATATGTTTCTGCAATGCATTTAGAAAAATCGCGGGAGGTTGTAGTTCTTGTAGTCCTTTGGTTGCTCTTCTACAGGTCCTTCTTGTTGACCCTCCCGAATGACCAACTATTGTACTCGCGAACCCGGATGGACGCCTCGCCCTCCGGTCAAAGTCCTCATTCGGGTCAAACGCGGGTCTTCAGAAAAATTCTCATCGACACTGTCTCCCGTTCGCCGACAATGGTCTCATTCATCTCTTCCGTCCATTAAAAAACTTTCGTCGCTCATTCTTGAGACGGCCGCCTTCTGCTCGCCTTCGGATCTCCCCAAAGGCTGATTTACGTCTTCTCCAGTCGTCGGTTTACGTCCAGTTTCGGAGCGGATCAGAAGTTGTTTGTTTGTTTTTCGTTTTTCCAGTTCCGCGTGAATCGTGTTTCCTCTCCGACTGAACGACTTCAGCTGTTTCATTCTGTAAATTCCCATTTTATCGCATTACTCACCGAATAACGTGTGTGCCACGATATTGATTTTATCTGCCCATTACAGAAAATCTAAAAAAAAAAGAAACCCTCAGAGAAGAAAATGGAGCTTACGATAAAAACATTGAATAAAACTCTTGACACAACGAATTCTTGACACAACAGCTTATTATCTTCTTTGTGCAGATCAGCCGTCTGTCCAGATCACTAAACGAACCATTAATTATTATTATAATAAAGTATCAAAAATGATTAAAATTACTATCAAGTAAATTATTATTAATTACACTGGTAGGTACCTACCTATACAAAAATAAAGTGGGGTATACTTTTGATGCGATATGTCATATCCGTAGTATTTTGGCCTGCTGAGCACGAATCCGCGACCAGAATGTAGCCATCGCGTCCTGATTTTTTTCTAACCTCAAAAAATGGGTTAAACAGTAAAACTCCAGTAAAAATCCGGGAAAATGCATTGGAAAACATTTTTTTCTCACATGTTAACCTATATTCATATGTATTTAGACCTGCTAAACATGAATCTGTGATCTGAAATCAGGATGTGATGGTCTAAATCTGATCGCAGATTTATGTTTAGCAGATCTAAATCAATATGAATATAGGTTAAAATGTAAGAAAAATGTTTTCCGATGTATTTCCCTCGATTTTCACTGTCTAGCCCAAAAGTACGAAAAAGTACGAAATTTGGTCTAGGGGTTCGGGCCAACCCCACAATGATCCTTGAAACTTTTCATAACCCTAGGTCAATGGGAAGGGGTTCAAAACGAATTTTGAAATTGTGTTTATGGGTGTTTATGTAACACTACTTTTGGTGGCCAAATCTCCCAATCACCCGCTGGACAGAAGTCTGGACCGATGTTCTTGGCGGCAAATTCAAAATTAGCAAACCGAAGTAAAATTCCCACGTACGAGTATGTATCACCATTATTAATCACACAATTTTTTGAATTACCCGGTTCATTACCGACCGTGGTCTCGATTACCCGCTCATTGGGTAGAGTTACTCGAATCGGCAACACTGTAGTACAGACAAGGAATGATACACAGAGCGATGTTTCCATGATAATAGAGTTCCGGTCCATGTTCTAACCGTGATCGTGACGGTGATCGTGGATAACGTGACCTCGCGCCTGTAGTGCGCCTATGCATACGAAATCATTTCAAGGTATTATAACGCACATGTTGGTCGATCAACTCGGGGCCTTTAATTAACGATCACCAGTCATTCACGACTACCCAATACGGTGTGTGTTAAGTAATTTGATATGTGGATAAATATTTAGCAACCTGAAATGGGCAGAGTAATTCATAATGCTACAGCAGCATCTACAATCCGGTTGGAAACCGTTGGCTTCATTCAGAAGTAATACAACGATCGCTTCAATGATACGGTGACTCCCATAGAAAGATCTACCTCGTGGAAAGAATGCAATAACCGTCTTTGTCGTGTTTTGAAAAGGGTCCGACATGACACATCTGAAGTTATCGCTTATTGCTTTCTCTCCCCTCCTTTTGATGTGAATAAAATCGCTGTTATGAGGTCCAGTTTGGACGTACAAAGTCACTAAAGCTTCATAAATACGAGGGACGTCCAGAAAGTAAGATTAACATGTGTTAAAAATTGAAAAATGAATGTATTTAAAGGAAATTTACAAGGTAAGTGTCAAAACATGTCATTATTTCTCTACATAAACGCTATTGAGGCCAATACATTTAGCAAAATAATAAACCCGGCATTTAGCAGGCTATGTATCCACGTGCATTTCCAGCTTATGCACCTCCCCGGCCGGCTCACAGAACTACACTGAGTGAGGGCCGTCCGGCCCAGCACCCACCACTCCCGGCTATTTCCCTAGACATCTATCTCACAAAAATAACGCTCATAAAATAATTAACCTGACCCGGGGCCATTTAAAAGATTTAAGCAAACTTTTAGATAGATTTGTCCTTTTAGTCATTTGTCTCTTTGTCGTATTAGTGTTTTGTTCCTAAAATTTTCTTGGGTTGAGATGATGGGGTAAATTTTTATAAAGAAGGTCTGTGCAGAATTACATGTCAATCGGTGAAGGTGGAGAGGCTGTAGCCTTGCCTGTCTGAACATGCTGGGGAAGGAGAAGGATACTCTGGAGTTATCATCAAGATTTATGTTGTTCTTGTTCTTGATGTGTATCGATGTAGGTAATTCAAGAGCAACCAAAAGTCATTGACTTTTAGAAGTTCCATCCAGACAAGACTTGAATATCAGGACAAGCAAAGACGGAAAGATTCGTGTCCAACCGGTCAATTTCTAACTGTCCCCTTGAGATCGAAGAGACCACCGGGGAAACGTCTCTAGCGTCTCGAATATTTCGTTAAACCGTGATTCAAGATCAATGTCCTCCGTCGAGGTATTTCAATAAAAAGTTATAACTGGAGGAGACGAAGAAATTTCCCGGGACCCTCTAACGGCATATCGTGTGCGCCTTGTCGGGAAAACTACTAGTCATTTCCTTACGGGACGGTTTTCAAACGGTCAAGGGACATAATATTATCTTACGGATCAACTCGGTGTCTAATAATGGGCAAGAAAAAAATAATGTAACTACGTGTATAAAAACCGTCTGGCGCCCCTCGAAGGTTGTTTTGAATGGCGATTATTGTACATAATGACTGGCATACCGCAGCGATATCTTGGAGTCCAATAAATTAACGACTTACGGACTTACGTAGATCGTTTCTTTTACCTACACTTGAAAAACAACTATTCATGTTTTCTATCGTGAGTTGTATGGATCATTCCTAGCTGTTGGGAGGGTGTCACTATTCGTAATATTCAAGTATAGGAAACAGGAGTGTAACGTGTAGCCTTATCCTGAGCGTTTCGAAGCGCTCAAATACATAAACAGTCCGTTTTGAACAACTGGATAATTGGCTTACGTTCTTCATGTAGCGAGTGGTATTTTCAACAAGTTCGATTTGAAAGAAACAGAATGGCGAGCAGAAATTACTGTCAATTCTGAATGCTTCTCGTACTGAATTGGATTTCTCAATCAGAAACGTTTCAATGATTCTACTGCTTATAAGTTCATAGAAAATATATTGCTGGCAATATATGGCGTGAGTGTTCACCTCCCTCTGACCTATTGGGCCACATGATTAAAGTGCCCCAAGCGTCTCAGGTCAACATTTCATTTGCAACTTGATCCCACGGATTGTAAAATACTGCAGGATCACTTAAGGGAGACGTGAATGCGCGACCTTTTAACTATATTTTTCCGACCGTATGCGGTTCGAAGGAGACGCAAAATATGAATCATTCCGAAGTATTTCAGGGCGCTAGCGACCGACTTACTAAAAGTTCAGCAGTTGATTTCAACACTTATCTTTTCAATCTTGTTCCAACCTACGCCAGCCACTAAGTGGGTGACAGGTGATGAAAAAACCATGTTACATCGCAACTCTTGAATTTACGATCAAGTAAATTTGTTTAGTATTTAGTATCGTTTAGAAGCGACAGATTGCCGTGTATTGAATACGTCGATTACATTAGTTCTCTCGACAGGTAAGTATCCCACGGTCAGTTGTGGAAATTATGAACGATATGAGAGATTTAATGAGTCAATAAGTGGTATCAAAATCGATGGTTTTTGTGGTAAAGTTAACTGCAGAAGATGTTGAGGCCTTGTAGACCAGCAATACACCATCTTCAGGGGTAATACGACATGCCGAGAGACGATCGTGTAATTTGAAGGTAGTTGTTAGTAGTAGAGTAAGCGGAGCTACAGTTAAGAATGAAACACAAAATATTTCCAATGTTCCAGAGATAAAATATTTATTCCTTCTATTCGGGTTAGATGAGGAACACTACTGATGTCATGCTTGAACGTTGTAATTTGAATAGTTAAATGGGTGGCGTGAAAAACGTGGTACGTCGTGCTATTTTTCCATTTCGTAATATTAAGGTTATAAGGAGTTCGAACATCTTCAAAAATCTCTGAAACTAAATTATTGAACTAAATTATTGGGAAATAGTAAAAATATCAAAAAGCACAAGACAAATTCATGACAACAAATTAGCTAGGACGCATGTTCATATAGAAAGCTGCGTGGTCTTCTTTGGTGAGGTACTCAGTCATGGCTATTAACTCAGCCTTCTTTTCTGTCGAAATAGGCAACGTTTCAGTGTACAACAGGGGCAAATCACAGGGGTTAACTGACGGCATGGTATTAATGTAAACTTGAAGAGAAGCCCATGGTCTGAGAGTTACCGTTGCTAGAGACTACATGCCACGTTATTTGATTAAAAAAAAAAAAAAAAAAACTCTGCAAATTCTTGACACAACGGTTCATTATCTTCTTTGTACAGATCACCCTTCTGTCTAGATCACTAGGTCTAAATGTCTAGATCCTAAATTTTAGATTAATTATTATTATCAATTATCACTAATTATTAACAATTTTATCAAGTACCTAGTGAAAATTATTATAATTCATTGTTGGGTATTAATAATTTGTATTTATTATTTATAATAATTATTATTAATTATTATTAATTAATACGATATAATTCTGGGGTTTTTAATACTACGTCGGTAATAATTTTTCTATAAAAGAAGTACCTACCAACAAACATTCGAAATTACCTTCATTTCAGTAGCACGAAACGCACCTCAGAACAACAAACTCGACATATGATGTTTCAAAGAGCTTGTTAGTATGAAAATGGACCTGTATTTCAACAGTTTGAGTCACGATCGTGTTGTGAGGCACAATCTTTGAGCCGTCATTGTGAACGAACGGCTGGTCGTACAAAGCTGCGGATGGTCTTAAAAAATTCTACGGAACAAGCTCTATCTAAATATGAAATAAAAAACATATCGTTCTATATGAATTTTTCGAGATATGGAATTTTCAAAATTTCAAAATTCGTTTTGAACCCCTTCCCCTTGACCTAGGGTTATGAAAAGTTTCGAGGATCATTGTGGGGCTGGTCCAAACCCAGAAACCAAATTTCGTAATTTTAGCTCAACGCTAACTGGGCAAAGTGGCGCGGACGGCGGACGGCGTACGGCGTACGGCGGACGGCGTACGGCGTACGGCGTACGGCGTACGGCGTACGGCGGACGGACGGATTTTTTTTTATTCGATTTTCTGAATCTACGTATCTTGAAACGTAAACCAACAAATTTTGAGGGGGGGTTAAAAAAATTTTTTCTTTGGGCGATTCCAATGGTTCATTATCGAAGATAATAAACCAAAAACTCTGCAAATTCTTGACACAACGGTTCATTATCTTTTTTGTACAGATCACCCTTCTGTCTAGATCACTAAATCTAAATGTCTAGATCCTAAATGTTAGATTAATAATTAATCTAACATTTAGGATCTAGACATCATTATAATAATTATTATTATTATCAATTATCACTAATTATTAACAATTTATCAAGTACCTACCTAGTGAAAATTATTATAATTTATTGTTAGGTATTAATAATTCGTATTTATTATTAATAATAATTATTATTAATTATGATTAATTAATACGATATAATTCTGGGGTTTTTAATACTACGTCGGTAATAATTTTTCTATAAAAGAAGTACCTACCAACAAACATTCGAAATTACCTTCATTTCCGTAGCACGAAACGCACCTCAGAACAACAAACTCGACATCTCTTAAGCCATATGATGTTCCAAAGAGGTTGTTAGTATGAAAATGGACCTGTATTTCAACAGTTTGATACACGATCGTGTTGTGAGGCACAATCTTTGAGCCGTCATTGTGAACGAACGGCTGGTCGTACAAAGCTGCGGATGGTCTTAAAAAATTCTACGGAACAAACTCTATCTAAATATGAAATAAAAAACATACCGTTCTATATGAACTTTTCGAGATATGGAATTTTCAAAATTTCAAAATTCGTTTTGAACCCCTTCCCCTTGACCTAGGGTTATGAAAAGTTTCGAGGACCATTGTGGGGCTGGTCCAAACCCAGAAACCAAATTTCGTAATTTTAGCTCAACGCTAACTGGGCAAAGTGGCGCGGACGGCGGACGGCGGACGGCGGACGGCGTACGGCGTACGGCGTACGGCGTACGGCGTACGGCGTACGGCGTACGGCGGACGGACGGATTTTTTTTTATTCGATTTTCTGAATCTACGTATCTTGAAACGTAAACCAACAAATTTTGAGGGGGGGTTAAAATTTTTTTTTCTTTGGGCGATTCCAATGGTTCATTATCGAAGATAATAAACCAAAACTCGACTTGAATCATCTATAATGAACTCTCATCAGCTGGCGTGGGCAGCGTCAAGTTAAAGTCCTAAGGAGGCTACATACCAAATTACAGTTTCATAGAGTGAATAGCATAGAAATTAGCTGTAGGAGCAACTCACAAATACTGAACCATTTTTACATAGGTACATGTGAACATGTAACGTAACTACATAGGTATAATATGATATACATACATAATATACATACATATAATATAGATTTTCTTCTCGGGCTGACGACGCTGTAAAGCGAAAATTTCCACTTTCACCTAGTTTTTCCAAATTTACGTAAGTGTTTTCTATAATTTTCATCCTCCTGTACGTTCATTCAAGTTCATATAATATACAATATACATACATGTATGTACTACTCATACATGTAATAATATTATAACAAAGTGCGAATTCAAATTGAAAACGTTCTTGGATCACTGGAAAGGATAATTAATACAGTAAATTGAGTTTTGGAGCTATTGGCTAAGGGGCCAGTTTTTCCTAACTGGTGTCGCAACCCACTCTAAGACTTGATATTGTTGCAAATAGTATCCCGTGCACTTGCGCCCACGCAAATACTACTGTAAACGCTGTAATTATCAATAACGAATGAACCGTAATCCCTGTAAAGAGTCGATTTCGAATCGAGTCGAGAAACAAGTCTAGTTGGCATGTGAGGTGAGAGAGGAAAAAATGGAAACTACAGGGACCATTTTCTAGATTCAAATATCACTGATAAGTCGCGAAGCAGAACGTTAATCGCCTCCATTTTTCTGTTACTTTGCGTAGGTGAATGGCGCAAGGTCGGTCGGACTTTATTTCCCCCATAAAATTCATCCGCTCACTTGTTCCACCACGTTAAATGAGACAACTATTCAAATAGTAGTTGACCCTCGTAGTTACCACTAAACGTCTATAAGATTTATGTAATTGTCAGGAAATGGTGCCCTCCGAGGCACTGAGTCAAGTACCTCGGAAAAATAAGTTTCTCGCTTTTTATTGGCGTGACGTTGCCTTAATGTTGAACCCTGCTTGTTCCCTACTGACGTTCGTAGTTCGTTACAAGAAGGTAGATTTATCGGCGGAGTTTTACCCAGGCGGCCCCAAGATAACTAACCTGAGTGCCGCCAGAATAAATTATGAGTCAGATGTAGTTTCTGTTGAAACGGGAAACTAGTAATGATCTGAACGGTGTGTACATGTCCGATCCATATTTCGTACGTAGGTACATAATGGTACCTGTACATGTTTGTGAATGTGTTCCCTCTACGGACAACTCCCATTATTTGGCAAGCAAACGAGTACAAGCGAGAAATGCATACCCACTGGAATCGCCCATATGGATGTGGAAAACTGTTGGCAGAGTTGGGTTCCGACTGAATGATTCTTGAATACAACTTGTAGACCTCAAGACGCATATCACCAGCCTGAACGGTAATTCACTATTTCACTCACTCACCCACCAGGAGGGTCCAAAGTAACTATATTTAGTTAGCGTTGCGGTAAATGGATCCCTTATAATGAACTAGTATGTACGAGTACATCTCGCATGCGCTACACGTGTCACAGAAATATCATTGGAATCGACTGAGAATCTCCAAAATCCCACAACTATCCCCAGAATTTCCCGCAAGCACCCCAGAAGTATCATTATTAGCATATTCCAAAATTTTTAAAAGTCGAATTTTGCGAAAATTCGATTTTTAAAAATTTTGGAACGAGAACTATTGAAATGTAGCTTTGACGTAAGTCATTAGCTGACGTCATAACTGTGGTCATAATATCATTGAGTAGATATAGTTCAGATGGATACTGCATGGACAACACAGATCCGTATAACAAGCCATCAGCGTAACCTTCCTCTGTTTCGTTTCATCCGTCTTCCCGACTGGTTGTGCATAACGTTTTCATCTTTCTGTATCAATTAAAACAAGTTACAATCTTTCTCAGTTTAACTGCTTCTGTCAATCCATGAAATTTCAAGTTTCAAGCACATTATAAAGATCTAAGTACCAACGACACAATGAGCTGGCAATTGCTTGAAGCTATTGAGTTCAGGAGCATATGCTGTGTGCTCAAATATTTGAGCACACAAAATATTTGAGCACACAGCGTTTTGTATTGAAAAATACCTTTTATAGTCAAATAATTCTCAAAACGAGCTCTATACATTTTGAAGTTTTATTTGGAATCATTGATATTCTCGAACAGAGGTATTAGAACATGAGAATCTACAGGAGGTTGAGTTTGGAGGCCACTCTTCGGAGATTAACCAACGAAGATACTTGATTCTTGATTCAATGAGTGTTTTTTGATGGCTATTAAAAGCTTCCATAAGGGCTTGAAATTGTGCTTTATCCAAGTTGAATACGTGAACCACACAAGAAATGTCGAAAATGATATCAAACAGGTGAATCCTGTTTCGAAGAATGTGAAGAATTTCGTGATTACGTGTCCTTTCGAAAACCTCGCGTTGAAGATCTCAAGTTGGCGTAAATACTAGGTTAACACAACACATTTGTCAAAATAAATTCTTAATTTATTTAAAAATAAAATTCACCTCGTCGCCAAAATTGTTACGTTTTCAAGGCACTTAAGCTATTGATTAAGCCGAAAAAAATCACACAAAAAAACTCATATTAGGTTGGAAAGAATTTAATGGTCACATGATAGCTTCGTTTGGAGTGCGCGTTAGAAGAACGGCTTAGTTCAATTTGAACTTGAAGAACATGAAAGCACCCAAAATGAGGGTCCCTTTGTTCAAATGACGGCTTTACATTAGTGAAGATCACTGTAGGATGTTCGAGGATTTAATTAGACGAATAATTAAGATTGCGTAGGTACACGTTTCATAACTTCTTTTTTAATTAATTTTATAGTCTCCATGAACAAGTGGGAGGTTACAACTAAGCGATCTTAGCGCTTCATCGGAACTGACAGTTATTCCTGTTACATCTTTCCCTTTTTAAAGATCCATAGGCACATGGATATAAAATAAATTATACTCTCCACATGTTAGTGATAACAGTGATTAAACTCGGGAAATTCATAGTTTTGAGTGCATGTGTGAAATTTGCATATGAAAATGTAAATGAATGTGCATATTCTTAAGGTGCGTTTCCACCGGCCGAACGAACGAACATATCCGAACGAACAAATGTTTGTGCGTTCACTGCGTTGGGCAACGCAGGTTAACAACCGTTTCCACCGGCCGAGCGAACGAACATATCCGAACGAACAAATGTTTGTTTGTTCACTCAGTTCGGCAACGCACGTTGGTAACCGTTTCCACCGGCCGTGCAAACGTTTCCACTGGCCGTGCCCGAACGAAGAAATGATGAGGCCGAACAAACATTCGTTCGCTTCGGTGGAAACAGCTCATTTTGTTCGTGTCGTTCTTCCACATTTCTCATTTCAATTTCCACGTTTTCCACATTAATCATTTCAATCCTAGGAAATTTCAATTCATTTCAATTCTAGATGGACGAAGATTTAGTTTGTATTTCGGCCGCTTTTGTTGTAATCTCTTTGTTGACTAAAAAGAAGAGGAAAAAACCATGCCTGTGGGTTTCAAAATTTATCCAGAAGAGGGTGAAAATCAATATTGACACTCTCCTTCAAGAATTGAACCACGAGCCGGTGTAGGCGGACGGAAGTACCCACCTACCCTGGGTAGTTCTATCCTAGGACAAATGTACCCACCTACATTGGGGTAGGGTACTTCTGTCCTAGGACACAAGTACCCACCTACACTGGGTAGTTCTGTCCTAGGCCAAATGTACCCACCTACATTGGGGTAGGGTACTTCTGTCCTAGGACAAATGTACCCACCTACACTGGGTAGTTCTGTCCTAGGCCAAATGTACCCACCTACATTGGGGTAGGGTACTTCTGTCCTAGGACAAATGTACCCACCTACACTGGGTAGTTCTGTCCTAGGCCAAATGTACCCACCTACATTGGGGTAGGGTACTTCTGTCCTAGGACAAATGTACCCACCTACACTGGGTAGTTCTGTCCTAGGCCAAATGTACCCACCTACATTGGGGTAGGGTACTTCTGTCCTAGGACAGAAGTACCCACCTACACTGGGTAGTTCTGTCCTAGGCCAAATGTACCCACCTACATTGGGGTAGGGTACTTCTGTCCTAGGACAAATGTACCCACCTACATTGGGTAGTTCTGTCCTAGGCCAAATGTACCCACCTACATTGGGGTAGGGTACTTCTGTCCTAGGACAAAAGTACCCGCCTACACTGGGTAGTTCTGTCCTAGGCCAAATGTACCCACCTACATTGGGGTAGGGTACTTCTGTCCTAGGACAGAAGTACCCACCTACACTGGGTAGTTTCTTCCCTTTATCTGCCCTAAAAATTACTTTTCATGCATTCGTGTACTCTGAGCTACTTTTAGATAATTTGAGATGGCAATAAAGTCAGTATGCGACTTATATTTAGATCTAAATATCGAAGCCCTAGCAAACCTTTGTTTTTACCCGTGCTCAAAATTTATGTTCTGAGAACATGTCAATTTCTCAAAAAATAATTTTTTAAATTTTACAATTCTGAAATAAAAATTATAAAAAATTTACAATTCTAATTATAAAAATTTTACAATTCTGAAAAATAATTACAATAATTGTAAAATTTTTCAGAATTTTTCTGAAATAAAAATTATTGAAATGAGCGATTCCCTTGGAAAATAGGTAATTATTACTTTCGACCCTCTGGAAAAAACCATGCCGATGGGTTTCGAAAATGAAAATGATGAAAATGAATGTTGACAGTCTCCTTCAAGAGTTGAAAGAGTTTCGAAATTTTTTCCGGATGGAATCACGGAACATTTTTCACGGTTTTATTAGCTCCAGAATTAAATTCATTGGTCCACTCCATAGCAAAATATAACGAATGAAAAAGTAATGAAAAAGTCGAGAAACCCGAACTAGAAAACCGAAATCAACAACCGAGCGAACGATAAAAAGATCGGCCTGGGCCGATCGCTGAAAATGGTTGACGAACGAACGTTTGTTCGCATGTTTGAAGGATCACCTGTTTCCACTGGCCGAACACGCCGAACGAAGATTCGCTCGGTCACCTAGTGAACAAACGAACATTCGCTCGTCAGGTGTTTCCACCAACCGAACGCCGAACGAAGATTCGCTCGGCCACCTAGTGATGACGAGTGAACAAACGAACATTCGCTCGTCTGCTGTTTCCACCAACCGAACGAACACACATTTCTTCGTTCGCCGGTGTTCGTTCGGCCGGTGGAAACGCACCTTTAAATGTAAATAAATTCTGATCATTGAATGGAAATGCCGTACCTCTCTGGCTGTTTTATGTTTTCTCTATCCCGCAAGTTGTACGAGTGTGGCTGATTCCTAGAATTAGCACAATTCGGGGAAATGCCGACAACATTCGGTTCTTCACATTGCGGTTTAGTTTTTATGATGCTTTGCCGGTTTCTACGTATGGTGTTACCGTTATTGTCACTAATCCACCAAGATCTCGGAGTATTGGCTGCATCAACTATTTTGCCGTAATGCCAGGAATTTCTGTGGCGAAATAAGACATTATCGTATTTAGAAGGTTCAGGTTGGTTTTTTGTCCCTTTATCATAATACATTTTCTGTCGAATTTGAGCGTTATATAGCCTATCTCTTATCAATTTATGATTTATTTGTTTATTTTTCAAATCTCTTTCGCGAAATGAAAGGCTATCTTTTAGCTCCCTTCCTAGGAGAATTTGACTTGGAGAATATCCTAAAGTTGGGATTACCGTATTGCGGTAATGTAATAATAACAGATAGGGATCTTGTTTGGTTATGATACATTTCTTTAGAATGTTTTGGGTGATTCTTACAGCTGTTTCTGCCATAGCATGACCTTGGCTGTAATTTGGGCTAGAAGTCGTCAACTTTATAAATTTTTCGGACAAATATGCACGGAATTCTCGACTACCAAACGGCATATTGTCTGTTATGAATTCATCTGGATATCCGTGGTGGGCAAAAATTTTGTTACAAATTGAAATGACACTGTTAGCTGTTTTCGATGATAGTTTCTCGAATTCAATCCATTTAGAGTAGTAATCAACTACTACCAAATAGTTATTATTATTGAATTCCAGTATGTCCATGCCTAACTTAGACCAGGGGCGGGTAGGTATTTGATAAGGGATCATTGGTTCTCTAGGGTTTTTATTGCGATTTTGAAGGCAAGCCTGACATGAAGCAATATAATTTTCAATGTCGCTCGACATGCCGGGCCAGTAGAAAAGATTTCGGGCTTTTATGCGGGTCTTCTCCACACCTAGGTGTCCCTCATGCAACCGACATAGGATATCTTTGCGTCTGTTTGCCGGAATTATGATTTTATTTTCAAAGAGTAGTAATCCTTCTTCAAAGTAGATCCTCTCTTTGATTTTAGCATACCTGCCAATTTCACCTGTTAATTTATTAGGCCATGAAGTGGATGTGAATTTAATGATTTCGCTTAGGATGGGGTCATTTATAGTTGAAGTAGCCATTTTTTGCTGAATTTCTTGCGACATTACTTTAGAAATAATCGTATGGACAACGTATGCTAGTTCAGGATCATCTTTTCGATCTTCTTCCAAGTATGCCCGAGACAAAGCATCCGCTATTAGCATACGACTCCCAGGTAAGTAAGTGACAATAAAATTATATTTCATTACTTTTAGCAACATTCTTTGTAAACGACTAGGAACTTTGTCTACGTTTCGATTCATAATGCTTATTAGGGGTTTATGGTCGGTTTGTATTTCTACATTTCTCCCATAAACGTAATAGTGAAATTTTTCTAGCGCGTAGCAGCAACCTAGAAACTCTTTTTCTATAATAGCATATCGTTTTTCAGTCTGGGTGAGAGCCCTACTTGCAAATGCTATTGGTTTGTTCCTCTGCAGCAACACACAACCTAAGCCGTCGGTGCTCGCATCGGTTTGTATTACCACTGGGAACTCGGCATCATAATGAGCCAATATGGGACTCTTCGTTATTAAATTTTTCAGTTTGTTAATTATGTTAGAATGTAATGGTTTCCAATCCCATTTAACCTCATCTTTCAAAAACTCTCGAATAGGGGCTGTGATTGCAGACAGATTCGGTATGAATTTATTAAGAAATTTCATGATGCCTAAAAATCTCATTAAGGATTTCTTATCATTAGGTTCTGGCATTTCTTGGATTGCTCTTACGCGATCAGGATCAATTTGAATCCCAGCCTTTGATACTACATGTCCTAATATCTTTATTGTTTGTTGACGGAATTGGAATTTCGTTGCGTTGAATGTTATGTTATTTTCTTTTGCCCTTTCAAGTACCTTTTTCAGAATCATGTCATGCTCTCTTATATTTGATGCAGATAAAATTAAGTCGTCGATATAAATTTTTACTCCTTCTATGTTACCAAAAATCTCTGAGTTTTTCTTTTGAAAAACCTCTGCACAAATCTTTACACCAAATGGTAATCGATTAAATTTATATCTACCGAATGGCGATCCAAAAGCACATAAGTTTGATGAATTATTATCGATTGGGATTTGGTAAAATCCATCCTTTAGATCAAGGATTGAAAAATAGGTTTTACCGTGTAAGTCGTCGAACATCTCTTCTGCAGTGGGAATTTGGAATTTATCATCCAAAATCTGGCTGTTCAGGTCTTTTGGATCAAGGCATAAGCGTAGTGTTTTGTTCGGCTTTTCTACTATCACTAATGGATGTTGCCATGTACAGGGTCCCTCAACTTTAGAGATAACCTGCATGTTCTCTAATTTTTCTAACTGTGATTTCAATCTGTCTTGTAAGTGTTTAGGAATTCTCCTGGTTGGGTGCGTTACAGGAATTGCATCTGGTTTTAACTCAATTCTATATGGATTACCAGGAAATTTTCCTAGACCCTTAAATACAGTTTCATAGTTTTTTATTACTTGTTCTTTTGATTCAAATATTTCATTTTTATTATTTATAGTATCTAGCTTTTTAACCAATTTCATTTTTTCGCATGTGACTACACCTAATATGGGTTTATCCCTGGTGTCTATCACCAAATATTCAACTACATCGGCAATATGCTTGAAATTAGTCATCAAGCTGACTTTGCCAATGACTTTTAACTTGTTATCGTTGTAAGCAGATAAATGTATGTTACATTTTGTTATCTTGACATCAGATGGTTTTATTATTTTAAATATTCTCAACGGTAGAACATTTACTTCGCTGCCAGTATCTAATTTAAATTTAATGTTTTCATCGTTGATTTTAGCGATTACTGACCAAGTTTCTTTATTTCTTATATTGTCTACTTTAATTACATCGAGATAGACTTCGTCATCTGATTCCTCAATTTTATTGTTTTTATCTTCAATTGACCTATTGTAGGATTTATGCATATTATTCTTATGGGTTTTCCAGGTATTTTTACTTTGTGTTCTATGACTATTTTCGATCTTTTTCTTCTTACAACCTACTACGAAATGATTTAACCCATTACAATACGAGCATTTTTGGTTATGTGCAGGACATTTGCCTACGGTATGACGGTAACCACATTTAAAACAATCATATGGCTTATCTGTGTCATGTTTCGCTGGTCCACTCGCAGTTTTCTTTGGGTAGGATTTCTTCATAGCGTCTAGTTCCTGCGTACGGTCCTTCTCGAAGTCATTAATTTCGGCACGGCGTTTTTCGTGTTGCTTGCAGATGGTCATCGCTTCCTCAAGGGTCAGACTTCCTCCTTTGTCGAGTAGCTTGTCTAGCAGTCTTTTATCGTTAACTTGCTCCACAAGTCGGTCACGGATCATCTCGGATTTATCGGCGTATTCGCATGTTGCGGCGGCTTGTTTAAGAATCGTAATGAAATCCAGGATCGGCTGTCCAGGCTTTAACTTTACTTTATTAAATTTGTACCGTTCGTGTAATACGTTCTTCTTCGGTGCAAAATGTTTTTCGAAAGCATTAACCACGAGATCGTACTTGGGGTCGGTATCGACAACACCATCAGTCTTCAGGAATTCGAATGTGTTAAACAGTTCGACTCCTCTTTCGCCAAGCTGATTTAAGAGTATTGCGACTCTGGTTGCTTCCGATTCCTTTGTTTTTTTGGCTGCGATTAGGAAATATGCAAAGTTTTGGTACCACGTCTTCCATTGCTGATCGAGGTTCTCGGCGTCGAAGTTGAAAACTGGTGGAGATTTTACTTCTGCCATTTCCGAACTTCACTTATGTTTTTATTTAACCGTTACTTTAACACGAGTTATTATTTAAACAATAACCGGTAGCACACCTGACACCATGTAGGATGTTCGAGGATTTAATTAGACGAATAATTAAGATTGCGTAGGTACACGTTTCATAACTTCTTTATTAATTAATTTTATAGTCTCCATGAACAAGTGGGAGGTTACAACTAAGCGATCTTAGCGCTTCATCGGAACTGACAGTTATTCCTGTTACAATCACTTTTATGTGAAAAAACATCCGAGTAGGTACTAACGGCTTAGCAACGAATTTGGAATCTCACTGTTGAATGAAAGTGCAAGTAGCGTTTGGGCGAATGCCATCGAGTTTTGGGCTGATAAATGGAAATGGGCTTCGCCACGACTCGTGAAAAATGGCCACTGAACCGTTAATTGCCGTTTTTACTATCAGGACTGTTTACTAGGAGATGTTGAGATTCTGGACGCGGTCCAAAAGTGCGGTTGGTCTATAAGCAACAGATAAAACAACGGGAATGAAGAAAAGTAGGTAGCAGGAATGACAATTGAGATAACATTTCGCGACCGAATCCGTTGCCTAAGAACGAATCGAGAAACACGGAAAGATGATTCATTGGGAAGGAAGGAATTCGTCCACGGAATATCAAGTACGGGTTCCTAATACCGGTAAACAAAGGGATAACGCGAGGGGCATAATTTGCCGATATATCTGAGAGGAGGTTCTTCACTCGGGTCGTGACGTTCCAAAATCAGGAAATGAAAATCTTAAGGGAATAAACAACTGATAAGTCGCATGCGCACGCAGCGAAGGCGCGATGACCGTCCGTGTTACGACATTTTCGCTCGCCCGTCCATTGTCTCACCCTCGTCCATCCACTTTTTAGTTAATTTGTGATTTCATAACTCACTCTGGCCCCGGAGATAAGACAAAAACGAGTTTTATGAATTATTTCTTAGAATTTTTGGTTTGTAATTAATAAAAAACACTACATACGAATAACGGCTAGTTTTCAACTACAGGATTGTAGAAAATTATCAGTTAATACTGGAATCGACCAAGAAAAACAAAATTGCTGTGAGATAGGTACGTTTAGCGTCAACGGAAAAAAGGTAATTTCGAATATTTAAAGTAAGTGGGTACTTCTTGTTATAAAGTATCGTCGTCGTTGGTAGGTACAAGAAAAAATTAAGTCAATATAAATCATTTACGGCCACTCATTCGAACAATATTTTAGCTCATTATTGTATTTATTTTGTAAAGTTATGGGACTCAGAAGGATATTTAGATACAGATGGAAACCTCGGAATACAAATTAATTATAAAATAGTTACCCCCCCCCCTCTCCCTAGTTCGGAAATAACCTTGTTGTCACCTACTAGAACAATGTTTTCGCCCATGTCTTCAATTATTTCGTGTAGTATTGGACTCACAGGGATCTCGAAAGAAGATAATGAATCTTCGTCCAAGAATTTGCAGAATTTTTGAACCTCAAAAACCATCATGATCCAATGACCGCTTGAAATATACTAGATTCCAGGAAAGTAATTTCTGAATGATCCGAAACAAAGGAGAATTCGGCATCGCGAGATGGATACGACCTGCCGGTATCCCAACTCCGGTCAGATCAAGATATGATTCCGAGGGCGGAGGTCGATCATGTAGAACTCGACGAGAAATGCGATACAGCGATCGGAGAAAACCTCGAAGAGCGTTTCGAAATTTTCCGACCGTATTTCGTGTTCAAAAGGTGTTGGTTGATGAATGGGAGGGACGGCGTCTAATGGCGTTCACGCTCAAAATATCTTCTGAAGGGGATCAGACAAACTTATCTCGGTCATCTAAAGATTACAAGATACGATCAACTCCGCGTTGAATTACGTCCCAGTGTCTGTAGACTGAGCAAAACCCAATAGAAGACGGCCCAACAGACGGGCCAGTATTACCAATAACTACACTGGGATGCGTCAAACTTCTAACTCCATGCATGTTGTTCTTGCCTTGTGATGTGTACATCATCCCATGTGCGTTGTGTACGTACGAGCAACGTTAAAGACAATAAATGCGGATTGTGCCGCACAAGGGAAGCGATCTGTTGTCATTGCAGTCACGTCCTCCTGAGGCGAAGAATCCATTAAACCTTTCCGCCTCAATAAAAGCCTCCGACATCCGAACCCGAATCCATTTGGAGTTTATGGGGAGTCGTGTATTTTATTTTGGTAACTTCGTAAGTTTTTGATGACACAAAAATATGGTGGGGCACACGGGAAAACCACAACAGCATAAAATATCCGAAGATGAAATTTCACAGCTGTACAGGCCACCTGTTCAATTGTTGGTTGATTCTGCCAATTTTTCCTGTACGGGTTATTTTTGCCTTCAACTGTTGGACCCATACAATATCTCAAGTCCCGCGACAACAGGAAATTGTGTGTGTATTGGGGTAAAATAGTATCCGTGCTGATAATTAGTAAATGGGATGCACTTACATGCAACCACAGAGGGAAAATGAGAACTTTGTGAAATGTGATAACAGAACGCCTAAGTGCGAAGGGAGGTACTTTAGTAGTACTTTTCTTCGAGAACTCCAAATATGGACAAGTCCACCTTTACATAAGCACGCGCGAAAGTGGCGATTTTCCGCCCGATTCGTCTTGTGGTAAATGGAAGGACAAAATTAATGTGCAGTTGAGGCGTTTGAACGAAATATTTGCTAGGTGTTGAAAATAAGGTTGCGGAAGCTCTCAATTAGCAATTCAGGATTCATGTATTAATTCCAACTGCGTTGCGGTTGCTAAAGGTCACTGGTGAATGGGTGAAAAATACGAACACGAGGAGCACTTCCGGGGTGTACCTACTCGTTCGATGCGGGGAAGGGGAAATTGATGGATGAGACAGGAAACTCAATTCAGGAGTCAAACGAGTGTATTGCGTAGCATCGTTTTCCAGTAGTGGCCAGAGAAGATATTTCTAGCTTAAGGAGAGAACACGTAATATTCACAGCGAGTCATGGTACGCTAGTAACAATCACAGAGAAACCAAATATGGACGTGAGGGGTCCATATTAGCTTGTGTTGGTATATTTCCACATCATGAAACAAAAATAAGCATGAGGACAAACAAAGAACAAACTTGACTGTTGAAAATATTTTATTCGTTTTTAAGAAATTGAACAGAACCCTGAGCCTTGAAGAACCTCAAAAAGTACCGCGTATCCGCGATTTTTAGCAGTTTCTGTGAACCCTCGAGGCAAAACATTGGCTATTTTTGAAATACAGACTGTTAAAAAAATCCACAAACATGCAGCATGGCTATTAGAGCGAATTTTCAAAGAAATAACTGGTTTTATGTAAAATGTTTCTATTTTACTGGTTTTTGAACAAATATTGTTTCCTTTTTTGGCCGAGTAACACCTCAGTTAATAGATCTTTAAAATAAGGTGTCACTTAGTAGACTGTTTCATTTTGGGAATTTATGGGTAATTCTCCCCCCCCCCCCCTTCCATCGTGAGTGGTCCAAATCTGACCATCTAGGAAAATAGCCTTTTGATTGCTAGGGTAGATTTTTTGTGCAAATTTGAACTATTTATCTCAATTCTATCGAATTCAATTGGATAGGACAATAAAATCTATTTAGATCATAATACGATTATGATTATATGGTATATGATTATATAGTCATATGATGAATTTTGGTGTTTTTTGGCAGTAAATTCCGGATAGTCTAAAACGGATTTACGGATTTCAATATGCAATTTTTTTGAAAATTCGACTTTTAAAAAGTTTGGACCGAGGACATTAGCTTCCTTTTTTCGAAAATTCGCTAAAAATAATGGAATATATCATTGAAGTTCGGGAATTTCATGCTGAGAGAAGTGACAACTCCGTCTGAGCAATGCGCTGAGGAGACTAAGTCGGAATAAGGAAAGCTGTAAATCTGCTTACCTCAGCTCGGAGGAGCTGAACTTTTTTATTTCCAAGTTTAAGTATCGTCTCGGTTACCAGGAACTCCGCTCGTGCGAAAACCAGGGGAATGTCCGCTGAGTCAGTGGTTGGCGTCAGCAGCGGCAAGGACGGAGCTCTCAAATGTGTCTCGCTGCCAACCACCCGTTTCCCCATGTAGTCATCCGCTCGATGCAGGCATCTCTCAGCCTCGTTGAATCACCGGTTTTCCGTATAAATACACCAGGAAAGTCGCACCGTCGATCAATTTTAGCGTCATTCGAATTGTATCGATACGCTACGATCGAATTTTAGAAACTTGTGAAGCTGCATGGAAATAGGAAGGCTGAATTCGATTGTATCTCTGGGTGTGCACTTAGATCAACAAAAAATGCACAAAGCTCTAGGACGATGTAGCTGCATTGGTCTATGAAATCATTAAATCCACGACGAAGTCCGTGGCTGTCCCTATTCCATCACTACATGAACAGTTACCGCTCCTAACAAAACTGAATCATCTACAGGAAAATGTTGAAAAACTGGTTCTTAAATATGGTTCTTAAACTTGGAAGTAAAAAAACTTGGAAGTAACGAAAGTAAAACTAGACTATAGGATAATTACATTATAGGTAATTTTGGATAAGCCTTAACTAGGATAATTAGAGTGATTCAATGAATATATTGTACCTATATTTTTGCATTGAATACTTGATGTCAAATAAAATAAGCGTTTCTGATGCATAATTTGTACTACTCATTATAGCGAATAACCGATGTAAGATTGTTAGAAAACAACAGGAAGAGACGAGCCTGTACGGGTCACAGGTCCTTAGGCCCAGAAATCCACCTTAACTTTGGAACTTTCACTATGCACTTAGACTGTACACAATTTTCGTTTATGTAGGATGTACAGTTTTCTAGGATGAAAAATTGAAAAAAAAAAACTTTTTGTTCTTCTCAGGGCCGTTGGGATACTAGGAGGGATACAGGAGGTATTTGCTCGTAAAAGCCAACGTGGAACAAGATAACAAGGAAAATGGATCAAATTTCAAGATAGATTGGAGGAAAAACTGTCGATACTTTTTGGATCATACATCCCTAGTACCGCCCATCTTGTGAATAGGGTGAGGCGGACAGTATGGCAACTCGACGTCCCAAAAGGGATCGAAACGAGCTGAAATTTTGGGTTGAAGTAGTAAATACCCTTCTCTGTCACCTCAGAGTAAACATTGTGTAGGGACAGTTGTATGAATTCTATAGCGGTGAACATCCCACGTTAAGTCTACGTGAAAGACGTCTTTCGAATGGATTTACTTCCATTCCCATGTGCTCCTTCCTACCCGTGCTATGTAAATGTAAAAACCCTACCAAAGTTCCACTTATCAGACCCGATTACTGGATGAGCCTTTTCCGAAAAAAACCCATTCCGGAACACGGAACCCAACCATCAACCTCCATTAGTATTTCACGTCCTTATCAGTACTTGCCCATTGTAATGCATGTGGGAACACTGTGGGGTCACTGAACGTTCTCACTTCGAACTCGGATAGACTACAGGAAAATACTGTCTGAGAGGAATGGGGGGGTGTTTCGAACCATTGTTTTAGATTTTTGTGGGTCAGTCCGAAATGGGGCTTTGTCCGTCTGTTAAAGCCTTTTTGTGTGGTAATTGTTCGCGGGAATCACTTGTAAACTCGTTTTTGAAGCACGAGTAATTACTGAGTAAGTACAACTGCACAGTCTCCTCAATACTTTCCAGGCCACGCTCTCAATTCATATCAACCACTGGTGAAAATTTATAGAACCTCAAAATTTAATAATATTTCGATGAACTCACCAATCAACAAAATGTCAACGTATAATTAGTAATATCGGTACACAATTTGTACACACAATAACATGATACACCACCGATATTGTATTTACTCATCAGTAGCGTTCTAGTGAGTTTCTACAGATTTTCTTACAAGCCTATCACGAATTTGCCTATCACGAAATAAATTACCTCGATGCCACTGAAGCTATGGTATGACAAGTTGGGTAAAACAGTGGATAAACTACGCAAGGTTTGCCCTCAATAAGCGATGACATTTATTGATGTAAAGAGGAAGATCTCACTATATTATGCTAATCCACTTGTCTTCTACCGCTCATAACGATGTTACTCTCCCTCTACTTGGACCCTTTTAAAAACACTTTGTTTCCACTTAAATTATTCGAAGTTCTCAAGTTTCATGAAGTCACTATCGGCGATGAAAATGTACTTTGTCTGAAAGCTGTAAGTGCTGGACTAGATGAGGTCGAACCAATATTCTGCCCTGCTAAGTTGAATTGCAGTAACTTCAGAAATGCCAAACCAAAGCAAAATGATCACGATACCACTGACGTTTGATGAATACAGGTACATTCACATCTTCAGACAGTGAGCGTGTCCAGCACGTGTCGTGTCAGGCAAAAAAGTATTCTTCTATGCTTTGTCTATGGACGTATTCACTTCTTCCGCTCCAGCACGTTCCAGCACCGTTACAGCACCGTGTCGTGTCCGGCCAGTATTCTCGGGAAGAATATTTTGCTGGAACCGGAAGGTTGCCGGAAGGTGCTGGAAGGTACCTGCCGAATGATATGAAAGGCGCACCGGTTCAGTCAGTTCAGACATTGTAGCTCATGTAGCTCATTGTTTGGTTAACAGCAATTCTATTTTTTTCAATAAAATGTCAAACTGATACCGACTCATACGAAAATATTTGAAAAATTTTTCTTCATCATCACGGAGCTCTTTGTATAATGTCCAATACTTTCCTTCTAATTTTCTTCTCTTGAGCATAGGATGTACAGCCATGCGTTTCGCTCTGTTTTTTGTTCCGTTCTGCTCTTCTTCATCGAGCAACAACGCAATAATGCACAAATCTTCTACAGACAAGTGGCTGACCATGGTGAAACTGAGTGTAACCAAGAAGCAGGTCCCCGTACGGCGTCCCCGTGCTGTACAGTGCCGGGCACGCTCAGATATGAATAGACGGTGTCTGAACGTGCCTGACACGACACGTGCTGGACACGCTCACTGTCTGAAGATGTGAACGGACCTTACAACTCCCAACAACCTACCCGATTTTTTGAAGAACTTCCAGACGATAAGTGCCTTTTTGTACGGAATAAAATGATGAGGTGAGTAGGTGTTGTAAAAAACCTCCAACGCAGTTTCACCGTATGACAGCAGTTATTCATAATGGGATAGAAAAATCATTGAACCACAAACAATTTCAATCTGTTCAAGTTTTAATTGGAATAACATGACTAAATAACATGACCAATATATTGAGTTCTGTTTTGGACCTCTGGAAATTAAAAAATGACTGCTACGTTTCATCGACTGATGTATATTTAACACCAGAAAGCACCTTGTTTGGAAGTACAACGTAGATCCACAAAAGGCAGAGTGTATACAAAGAAGACCTCGTTAATAACAGGAACTCAATCGGGAGTTACATGGAAGTTTTCTAATAACGACATACCAACGTAAAGTGAGACTAGAACTACAGTCTTTCGATCGAACTATGGCACGTTTAATTGGAGGATATTAAAGATTTCAATTATCTGTGACATGTACCATGTGAGGACGGTGGGCGGTTAGTCTGGTTAGCGGAGCTCATATCCGCTGCCTCCTGTTTCCAACAAGACCGCTCACCCGGGTAAAACCCCTTTCATTTGCTACGACCTCAGACAATGCATTTCCTTGATGCAGGGGCTCCCATTCACGCGATGGCCGATGGGGATGCAACAGCGGACTCTGAGGTATGCAGCGAGATCGACGCATTCATGTTACGTCCAAATATCATGTATGAACAAGTAACGTGCATACAACTCGTCAGTGAATCTACAATTTGAAGTAAAATACAAAGACATCACCAAGTACGAACATTCTGGGATTTCATCTATTTTCCGTGGTCTTCCTCCACCAGATAGTTTGGCTGCCGTACATTGAGTCCTGCGAATAGACTCGAGCAGCGGAATGGAAATAATGCGAACAACTAAAAACATCATAGGTAATTTAGATTACCTTTGATACAAATGAAATTACAAAATATTACAAGGAATATGACCCAATTTGAATTTGGTGAGTCTTGAATTAGGTACCAATATTTAGGACTTTTTCAATGCAAATAGATCGGCAGGCATGTGTTCAACCTCCATTTTGGAAAACATTATTATTATTACTGGGTAAACAATCCCGAGAATACAATCTTATTAGTGATCTTGGATATGTCTGTTTTTCGCCGTGAGGGAAAAATTGATTAATTTGGATAGAAGAGCATAGAAATTAGCTGTAGCTAATTCACGCTCTGCTAATCAGCTCTGCTGATCCTGGGTCTATTCTGCTTAAAGTGTGAGTCCTAAGGACGCTACATACCAAATTACAACTTCGTAGAGTGAATAGCATAGAAATTAGCTGTTGGGGCCACTCTGCTGATCCTGGGCCTATTCTGCTTAAATTGCAAGTCCTAAGGTTGCTAATACCAAACTAAAGCTACATAGAGCTTTAGGAGCAACTCAGGAGTATCACGCTTTTGGAATGACGCCCAGCCATAAGACATCCACGTCAAAAACGTCATATTATATATTTTAACACACACAGAATCCGTTAAAAAATAGTTCTAAAATTGGAGTGGAAAATCCATAAAATCACCAATCAACTATTTCGATAGCAAAACGTTTAGAAGGCAAATTGTAGAAAATTGTAAATACGTCCTTATACAACCAACACAAAATGATGTACTTACAAGGTTCACATTAATTCGCATGATGGTGCTTGTAAGAACCATAAGATCATCCAAAATGAAAAAAACCAAAAGTTGTTGTAACACTTGAAAGGAATTTACTTTCTATTCTGTAAGGAACGTATTTCGGAGAAGAAACTAGCGGTTAATAGGACAGAAGGAGTCAAAAACAGGGGCCTAAGGCCCAAATATTATTGAAACCGAGGCGGGAGGAAGGACGTCCGTTGAACTTGACACTGAACCCGTGGAGCTGCTAGCAGGTGTTTACGTAACAGATGATTCAGTCCAGAGGGTCTCCAAATCGGGACATCTCACATCTCCCTATCCGGACCGCAAGGCAGCGGACTCCATCTCATGTCAACATTTATTTAAGAAACCGAGAGAGGAACGAAAAAAATAAAAAAATCAAAAAACGAAACCCGCTTCAGAAGTAGAGAACTCTGTGCTAAGATGGCAAAATGTGATTGTGAGGACCTACTTTCCGTGATGCAGTAGGTGGTCCGGTGGAAAAGACGAAGGTACTAGCTAGGTTTTTGGTTCAGTAAATTGGAGGAAGGTTTTGAGATAGCGTGAGGGATGATCTGTGTTACCGAGGGTATTAGGCCCCGCACTCCAGATCTTAGGTAAAGGTAATACGAGTACATACGAGTATCCAGTGTTACCAGATCTGGATATCTGCACACCTTGTTATACATAGAGAGGAGTGGTAACGAGATGCGAAATAAGTTGGCGGTCGTTACCAGATACTTGTATCTGCACACACCGTACACTTAATTCGTATGAGAAAAAAGGCTGACCAAAAACTGACCAATTTTAAAGAGAGCTGAATTTGATAAACTTGGCTGAAGTGAGGAAAGGTTTTTGGGTTGAATGAGAAGGCTTGAATATGAGTAAGGTCGTACTAAGAGCTTCTACCAGACTGTCATAGTTGCTTATGGCTGATCGATGTTATACAGAGACTCCCTCTCTCTACCATCCTCCCTTACAAAGGGAATGACCGTGTCAAGGGGTAGTTGGGGGGTTTCTCGACCGTTAGTGTGCTGCTCTTGGTGGATATTTTAAAAAAATACCACACGGCTACTTTACACAACTGTAGAAAAACAATAATATTAGAGCGTTTCCCGAGTTTTGAGTAAACTTTAAAATTTTTGCTCTGAAAATTTTTTTAAATTTGCCATGTCACATTTGGCCATCTTAGCACAGAAGTCTACCTAAATCGAGACACAGGATTCGGGAAAAAGGACTGATTAAATTCAATCAATTCACATACAAACAGACAAGCCTAATGCAGTAATGACCCTCCATGGATGAAGTGGGCACTCATTGTACAAATAATTAAAAATTCTTCCCTTTCATCTGATAATGTCGACGTGAAATATTTCACATTTCCTTAAACCCTTCTGGCGCAACCGCCAATTCTTCTTCAACACAAGAAATGTGGGATTCCACTCGACCTTAATTACAACGAATTTATTTTCTAATTCGAGATAAAGTAGCGACCCTGCCGTTGCGTAATAATGTGCACAGATCATTCGAAACAGGAGGGTTGTAGTATCTCATCAGGGATTCATGAGGATTCAAAGACAAATAACGCTAGGCAGGCGATAACAGTCGATCGATGAATAAAACAACAGCGTCTTGTTCACTGCGGACAGGAACGAATTCGAAACATAAAACGGATGTTATTAGCGATGCGCCAGTCAGTAACGAGAACTGAGTCCAACAAGAAGGCGCTATCAATAAGGAAAGAGGGAAAGATTGTGGAAAGTTTGAGGTTTATGAGACGTAAAAAGAGCTAAGGAATAGGCATTTAATGGATGAACCTTCGAATGAAAATCTGGATAGTGAATTTTTAGCGAATTTTCGAAGAAAAGCTATTGTTTTCGGTCGAAAATATTTTAAACTCGAATTTCTGAAAACGTTTTATATCAAAATCCGTTTCAGACCAACCTGAATTCACTGCCAAAAGACATCAAAAATCATATGTACCTATATATATTTATGTGGGATGCGAAGGAATTCGGGGTTCGGTCAGAATTAAAGATGTGTTTCCCAACATTTCGACTATTTATTTAGTCATTTTCAAGGTCTAAAACAGGGCTACATAAAATGTCCCTCGTGGTTGCGTACTTGTACGAAAGCTGAACCCACCGTTTGTGTTTTGACATTTTATGTTTTATTTGCAAACAGCTCATTATCAGTCTCAAATTGCAATAAGTACTTAAGTAAAAACTCTGCAAATTCTTGACACAACGGTTCATTATCTTCTTTGTACAGATCACCCTTCTGTCTAGATCACTAGGTCTAAATGTCGAGATCCTAAATGTTAGATTAATTATTATTATCAATTATCACTCATTATTAACAATTTTATCAAGTACCTAGTGAAAATTATTATAATTTATTGTTAGGTATTAATAATTCGTATTTACTATTAATAATAATTATTATTAATTATGATTAATTAATACGATATAATTCTGGGGTTTTTAATACTACGTCGGTAATAATTTTTCTATAAAAGAAGTACCTACCAACAAACATTCGAAATTACCTTCATTTCGAAACGCACCTCAGAACAACAAATTCGACATCACTTAAGCCATATGATGTTCCAAAGAGCTTGTTAGTATGAAAATGGACCTGTATTTCAACAGTTTGATTCACGATCGTGTTGTGAGGCACAATCTTTGAGCCGTCATTGTAAACGAACGGCTGGTCGTACAAAGCTGCGGATGGTCTTAAAAAATTATACGGAACAAACTCTATCTAAATATGAAATAAAAAACATACCGTTCTATATGAATTTTTCGAGATATGAGATTTTCAAAATTTCAAAATTCGTTTTGAACCCTTTCCCCTTGACCTAGGGTTATGAAAAGTTTCGAGGACCATTGTGGGGTTGGTCGAAACCCATAAAAAAATTTCGTAATTTTAACTCAACGCTAACTGGGCAAAGTGCCGCGGACGGCGTACGGCGGACGGACGGATTTTTTTTTTATTCGATTTTCTGAATCTACGTATCTTGAAACGTAAACCAACAAATTTTGAGGGGGCGTTAAAAATTTTTTTTCTTTGGGCGATTCCAATGGTTCATTATCGAAGATAATAAACCAAAATGAAGTACGAGGTACGCGGTGTGGGTGTGGGAGGGGGCGCAGAGACAAAAGGTCTCGTCGTATGACGCACTAGTTGGCCTCCTGCCAGCCGTCTTACGTCATACGCTCGTGCGTCATAGGCTCTGACGCACTTGTTGGTCTCCTGCCAGCCGTCTTACGTCATACGCTCGTGCGTCATAGGCTCTGACGTACTTGTTGGCCACCTGCCAGCCGTCTTACGTCATACGCTCCTGCGTCATAGGCTCTGACGCACTTGTTGGTCTCCTGCCAGCCGTCTTACGTCATACGCTCGTGCGTCATAGGCTCTGACGTACTTGTTGGCCACCTGCCAGCCGTCTTACGTCATACGCTCGTGCTCATAGACTCTGACGCACTTGTTGGTCTCCTGCCAGCCGTTTTACGTCATACGCTCGTGCGTTATAGGCTCTGACGTACTTGTTGGCCACCTGCCAGCCGTCTTACGTCATACGCTCGTGCGTCATAGGCTCTGACGCACTAGTTAGCCTCCTGCCAGCCGTCTTACGTCATACGCTCGTGCGTCATAGGCTCTGACGTAATGGCCCGCCGGTCGCTTGTGTTCTGACGTGATCTGAGAGAAAGGGTGAATCAAGGGAACAAATTTTTCCCGTTTCAGTTTATGTGCCAAAGCAAAGACATGAAAATGTCAAAAAAATGTGTAAATAGGTACCTAAGCCCAACTGTAATGTCAATTTTCTGACAATGAGTTTTCGACTATAGTTTTCATACCTTTTTACTTAAGTACTTATTGCAATTTGAGACTGATAATGAGCTGTTTGCAAATAAAAAGTCTGATAACTACTTTATTACATCTTATTAATCTATTTTCAAGTTCCGATTCACAGTTGAATGTATTTTATTTAGATGTCGTAAAATTCGAAAACGATGGAATGACGAAACCTGTCGACTACTGACTCAAGTGATACTGTCCACTTCTAACACATGTAGGTCGACTACTAGTGCCAAACCATGTCGACTACTGAAGAAAATGTTGGTCACTGGTATCGACTACTACCTAGAGCATTGAGATTTTTTACAAAACTTGTTTTTCCCTTTTCAAACCATGTTGAATAATATTTCCCGCTGCCAGGTCTTTTAGGGAAGGATCTTGGGTACACAATGAACAGGTTTGCAATGAGAAAAAAACCGAGTGAATATTGAAATGTCATCCATTTCTGACCTATATTTAAAATTTCAAGTATCTAGCTCATCATCAAAATTTAATTTGTTTGAACAAATAGGTATTATTTAAACAATTTTACAGACAAGAAACCGAGTGAATATTGCATTGTGATCCAGTTCTGACCTATTTTTAAAATTTCAAGTCAATAGCTCAGCATCAAAATTTAATTTGTATTATTACAAAAAGGTATTATTTAAACAATTTTACAGATGAGAAACCGAGTGAATATTGCAATGTGGTCAATCCCCGACTCACGGTTAAAATTTCTACACTGTAGTTTACCTGGAAGATGAAACACTAGGTCTAAATGTCGAGATCGTAAATGTTAGATTAATTATTATTATCAATTTTATCAAGTACCTAATGAAAATTATTATAATTTATTGTTAGGTATTAATAATTTGTATTTATTATTAATAATTATTATTATTAATTATGATTAATTAATACGATATAATTCTGGGGTTTTAATTACTACGTCGGTAATAATTTTTCTATAAAAGAAGTACCTACCAACAAACATTCGAAATTACTTTCATTTCCGTAGCACGAAACGCACCTCAGAACAACAAACTCGACATCACTTAAGCCATATGATGTTCCAAAGAGCTTGTTAGTATGAAAATGGACCTGTATTTCAACAGTTTGATTCACGATCGTGTTGTGAGGCACAATCTTTGAGCCGTCATTGTGAACGAACGGCTGGTCGTACAAAGCTGCGGATGGTCTTAAAACATTCTACGGAACAAACTCTATCTGAATATGAAACCTCAGAACAACAAACTCGACATCACTTAAGCCATATGATGTTCCAAAGAGCTTGTTAGTATGAAAATGGACCTGTATTTCAACAGTTTGATTCACGATCGGGTTGTGAGGCACAATCTTTGAGCCGTCATTGTGAACGAACGGCTGGTCGTACAAAGCTGCGGATGGTCCTAAAAAATTCTACGGAACAAACTCTATCGAAATATGAAATAAAAAACATACCGTTCTATATGAATTTTTCGAGATTTGAAATTTTCAAAATTTCAAAATTCGTTTTGAACCCCTTCCCCTTGACCTAGGGTTATGAAAAGTTTCGAGGACCATTGTGGGGTTGGTCGAAACCCATAAAAAAAATTTCGTAATTTTAACTCAACGCTAACTGGGCAAAGTGGCGCGGACGGCGGACGGCGTACGGCGTACGGCGGACGGACGGATTTTTTTTTATTCGATTTTCTGAATCTACGTATCTTGAAACGTAAACCAACAAATTTTGAGGGGGGGTTAAAAAAAATTTTTCTTTGGGCGATTCCAATGGTTCATTATCGAAGATAATAAACCAAAAGGTATGAAAACTATAGTCGAAAACTCATTGTCTGAAAATTGACATTACAGTTGGGCTTAGGTACTCATTTACATAGTTTTTGACATTTTCATGTCTTTGCTTTGGCACATAAACTGAAACGGGAAAAATTTGTTCCCTTGATTCACCCTCTCCCTCAGATCACGTCAGAACACAAGCGACCGGCGGGCCACTACGTCAGAGCCTATGACGCACGAGCGTATGACGTCAGACGGCTGGCAGGAGGCTAACTAGTACGTCATAGCCTATGCCGTAAAAGCCTATGACGTCAGACGGCTGGCAGGAGGCCAACTATTACGTCAGAGCCTATGACGCACGAGCCTATGACGTCAGAGGGCTGGCAGGAGGTCATCTAGTACGTCAAAGCCCATGCCGTAAGAGCGTATGACGTCAGACGGCTGGCAGGAGGCCAACAAGTACGTCATTGCCTGTGTCGTAAAAGCCTATGACGTCAGAGGGCTGGCAGGAGGCCATCTAGTACGTCAAAGCCCATGCCGTAAGATCGTATGACGTCAGACGGCTGGCAGTAGGCCAACTAGTACGTCAAAGCCTATGCCATAAGAGCCTAAAGGATCTCCGAGTTTCATTTCTTTGAAAATTCGCTCTTAAAGCAATGCTGCATGACTGGATTTTTTTCTATGTTAAAGTATGTTGAACGTTTTTTTAATGTCAATTTCTCATCATTAAAGATGAACAGATCATAATCCATATTGAATAAATGGAACGCTACATGGAGCGAATGGAATCCCATATTCGTTATGTGGCTTGTTAGAAGTAAATAATGATAATGACATTCCACTGCCACTCGTTAGCAGCAGTGCGATACGCGCTTCGATCGTAAATAAATAATTCATAACAACCATTTACACAGACACGATATGTGGTGAAACATCCTACGAACGTAGTCAACATGATATGGAACATTTACAACGACCGGCCAATCATCAATAACGACAATTAAGTTCAAAACAGGGGTTCCAATGATTTCATACGGATTTTAACAACACATCATGTAAACCTGTATGGCGTTTATTGCATTGATAGAGAAATTATGGAGGGGAACTCAAGATCACTCGCTTGGATTTGACAACGCAATAAATCTAAGTTGTTTCTACAGAAATTGATTTTTTGGTGTCTCGGGCAAAACGACAGATCAAACCAATTTTGAAATGTGAGTGTACTTCGTATGTCACCAAAATTCCAGGAAGCGTCACTTATGTGACTCAAATGCAGAGACTTCGTGCAGCCCTGCGTGCGCTCGAAAATCACATGTGATCTGAGGGGGATCTAAGTGGAGTTAAAGTGGATACTTGTGAAACGCTGATCTCAGAAGTGCGGTGAGGTGATTTGTTCTGATTCCACCACAAGAGGATGGTTTTTGATTATGAGAGTGAGACCCTCACGTGAGCCATGACCGTGTTCCTCGATGCAAGACTATTCTAACGGCCTAAAATCGCCTCAGTAACGTTCCTGCAGGTTGTTTGAAACTAATCCGCTTTCCACATATCGGTAAATCGCCCCAAAAAATAAAATGTAAGTAACAAAAATTAAAAAAATTAAGGTGAGCTTTAATCCTAGTAAGTCCCGTTACTACCCTAAACATAATTGAAGTGATATGGTGAAATATTGTGCGTTTGTTTAATTGAGTGACCGAAAGATAATAAAAATTCGGTCGGAATTTATTGGAACTCTGTTCGATAATCTCTGCCCAAGGATGATCTAAGAACTTGGGGGCATTGCAGACAGTCATTACGAAAGGGTGCTGAATAGGAAAATTTTGGAAACTTTAGATAGAACCGCGTAGTTTACTTTACACAAATCTGAATAAATTTTGATTCGTAGAATTTTTTATGACCCGGAGCGTTGTACGACCAGCCGTTAGTTCGAAAGGTAGAACTGAAGAAATCCACAGTCATGCAGCATGGGTATAAGAGCGAATTTTCAAAGAAATAGATTTGATAGATTGATAGATCTCAGTTGACAGATTTTTCAACGCTGAATTGACGATCCATGGGGTTAACAAATTCACTTGATCAACCATTGAAAATAATGAACCAAAATTGCTAGGTTCCAATAGAATGAAAAAGAACAAAACTTACGCAAGACCGTAGTAAGACTCAGTACACAAAAACAGCTCACCTGAAACAGTAACAGAAGTAATTGTAAGAAACAACACATAATTTATAGATAACTTGAAATTGAGTAGTTATTGGGGTTGAAATAAGTAGAGGGGATTGATGATTACTTGGAAAAGTGTAAGAGGTTCATAGGATGCACAATTCACGACAGGCTGGTACAACATCAATATTCTCCAATTGCATCTAAAACTGCATTATTCGTTCTCTTGAGTACCTACTGAAGATGACGTACGAATTCGTTAAAGTTACAAATGGGAATTGATTCGACGAGTTTCAAAGGACCAATCAAGCAGTTAAAAAGTGGGGGTTATCCAATTCACCGACTAATTATTTGGGGTCGTCAGGTCGTTCGGACAGAAAGAGCTCGTCGTAAACGGAATTTTCGCCTTGTACCAGGCAGTGCAACCAAACCATAAACACTGATTGATGATTGAACCCGCCCCCTTTATGGAGATGTTCCATTTCCGCCGACCGCCTTTATGCGCATAAAAAATGTCTGCCGGTTTGAAAAGTCAAGGTGCAGTGAAAAGAATAGAAAGTGCAATAAAGGTTGAAAAGAGTCTGGAGGCTGCTGGTACGGGCTTCGAGGCGATTGCCAGGGCGGGACATCGATTTTGCAGTCTACCTACTGCAGTTTTACTCCTGTCAGGAACGCATTGGGGTCACCCCCTTCTCAGATTAAACGATCCATTTTGATCAGTGTGGAGCACCAGACGATTCATCAGTGTCTCACAGCTCTTCCATCTCTCTGAGACACTGATTACACTACGAATGATTAAATAATGATGCAACAAATAGTCCTAAATTCCTCGTGGTTTTTGGTTTATTATCTTCGACGATAAACCATTGGAATCGCCCACAGAAAAATTTTTTTTTACCTCATCTCAAAATTTGTTGGTTTACGTTTCAATATACGTAGATTCAAAAAATCGAATAAAAAGCGTACGCGGCTCTTTGCCCAGTTAGCATTGAGCTAAAATTTCGAAATTTTTGTTACGGGTTCCGAACAACCCCACAATTATCCTCGAAACTTTTCATAACCCTAGGTCAAAGGGAAGGGGTTCAAAACGAATTTTGAAATTTTGAAAATTTCAAAACTCGAAAAATTCAGATAATACGGTATGTTTTTGATTTCATGTATAGATAGAGTTTATTTCTTAGAATTTTTTGAGACCATCCACAGCTTCGTACGACCAGCCGTTCGTTCACAATGACGGCTCAAAGTTCGCAAGACCTTTGAGGTCATTAGAGTTTGAACCGTCGCACGTTTGACGGCCGAAGGAGCACGTGGTTTCGGAGCCCGAACCTGCGGCTGCTGCTGTTGTTGCGGCAACACTCGCTGCTGCGGCCCGGTATGAGCCTCCCAAACCCACTTGTGGCCGGGGATGCCGGCGAGAGCTTCGCGCTTGAAGTCGAAGTTCTAACGGGCACGGTGCGACTCGGCCATTTTACCGAGCTCACCTTCGATCCAACCCTGGAGATTCTGATCGGGCACGAAGAGGACCCTTTTGACGTGATCGTGTCCGATGACGATGAGGTTGGCGCGTCTTGCTCGACGCGTGAGAACCGGCGTCCAAGATCGTCTTCGTCGCGACGCTGAACCATTTTGATCAAACGTGGAGTTTATTCGACGAGAAAAACGAGAATTATAAAAATCGGAACGATTTTGACGCAATAAAAAGAAAATAACGCAAAAGTCACTTTCTCGATTCTGAACGGGAGGAAGTACAAGAAACCCGGTCGTAGTGGTCAGAAGCGCACCAAGACAGAGAATTACTTATTAAAAGTGACCAAGTAAAATTTTACAAAGTTTACAGGACATTCAAAATCAGCATCTTCCTTCGTATCCCCTTTTATATGATTGAATGAAGCATTTAGTGCCTTACTAAATTTAAAAACCCTCCAAAATCCCGTTAATATTAAAATTATAGTGATTTTTCTACAGAAAACGGACTTGGTCATTATTACCAGCCCAAATTTCGTTTGAGAGTATGAACAGGACTATACAAAATGTGTCCACACTGGCACATGGTCAGTTTTACTAAACAAACTTCTGTATCCCCCGTAATAGTGAATTTAAGAAAAACTGACCATTTGCCGCTTGATCAATTTTACATGGAAACTAAATGAGCGAATTCCCTTCATGATCACTTTTACCAGCGGAATTCTGTCCAACCAGAGGAAGCGATTGTACGGGATGTGATCATGTGCCAGAAGTTCATAATATGAAGGTCACAATATCGGGGTGGAAAAATTTATTTTTATATTTTATAGAAAATATAATTGTGTTGATGGGATTGACTAGTGTGAAGAAGCAGGTTGTATAAAATGACCAAGCTAGTCTTTGTTTGGTGTTTATTTTCTCACGACGTTTCGGCAATGGAACAAAGCCCTATTCATGCGAGGTTACCTACAATTAGATGAGAACAGAATTAATACTTACATGCTATGTCAGGAATAATACTATTTATAAGATACGTTGTGATTGCTACTTACATGTAGAAGTGAAAAGTTTTTACATTAAACTGAAGAACTGTTGTGGAGAAGTAGACAAATGGAGGTGGATCAGTTTGTGGATAATATAAAGATGAAACTAACTAACTGCTATGTGGAAGTGATTCTATGAGGAAGGGGTACATTAGTGTGTGTGGTGGAAGATAAAATCTACTGAGACATGATGACTATGAACAGGAACTTAGAATAATTACTATGAACTAAGAAGTGACAACAAAAGCCATTTTTGTATATTATAAGCAAACAATAACAAGAAGAAAAAAAAAAAAAAAAAAACATGAACCAAAGTTAACAACAAGAAAACAACAGTAACAAGATAATAACAGCAGATTGCAATTGTGAATAAGTAACAACAAGAAAACAACAACAGAAATGAAATGAAGTACAATTATAGATGATTATAGTTATTATAGTGATTATTGTAATTATTATAGTTATGAAAAGATTGATTGCAGATGAAAGTGTTTATGATTAACTGTAATTTGTATATAATGATTATAAGTGGTAGAAGTTATAAAGTGGTGGGGCATGTTGGAATGTTGTGAACATTGTCACATCTACACAATCCTCGACTCCATCGCCAACCACGACAACTAGCTTTGCCTCCATCAGGTACATAGGGACCACATCAGACATCATAAAGAAAAAACTTAACACCTACAGCCCTACCACACGAATAGCTTTTTACAATCACCCAAACAACAGGAATAGAAAACATTTTTCAAAACTTAAAGACGTCATGAAAAAAGAAGAAATTAGTAACATCGTATACTCTGCCAAATGCCAAGATTGTAACTCCACGTATATTGGTGAAACCAGACAGCTAGGTACAGAAAGGATGAAAGGCCATAAGTATGACAACAAAAAAGCGATACTTAAAAGCATTCAAAATCCTGATGATGATTCCTACGCAACAGCATTGGCGAAGCATGTAGTTACGACAAAACACAACCCTGAAATAAAACAGTGGGAAATATGTTGCATAGAGCCAAACTTCCAAAAAAGAAAAATTAAAGAAATGGCGTATATCTTGAAAAACAAAAACAAAAACAACAACAACATAAATTTTAAAAAAGATGTCAAAGGACTTTCTACAACATACCACAGACTCATCAAATAAAACTCACTAACCCTTAACACAACAACATTCCAACAACAACACAACATTCCAACATGCCCCACCACTTTATAACTTCTACCACTTATAATCATTATACAAATTACAGTTAATCATAAACACTTTCATCTGCAATCAATCTTTTCATAACTATAATAATTACAATAATCACTATAATAACTATAATCATCTATAATTGTACTTCATTTCATTTCTGTTGTTGTTTTCTTGTTGTTACTTATTCACAATTGCAATCTGCTGTTATTATCTTGTTACTGTTGTTTTCTTGTTGTTAACTTTGGTTCATGTTTTTTTTTTTTTTTTTTTTTCTTCTTGTTATTGTTTGCTTATAATATACAAAAATGGCTTTTGTTGTCACTTCTTAGTTCATAGTAATTATTCTAAGTTCCTGTTCATAGTCATCATGTCTCAGTAGATTTTATCTTCCACCACACACACTAATGTACCCCTTCCTCATAGAATCACTTCCACATAGCAGTTAGTTAGTTTCATCTTTATATTATCCACAAACTGATCCACCTCCATTTGTCTACTTCTCCACAACAGTTCTTCAGTTTAATGTAAAAACTTTTCACTTCTACATGTAAGTAGCAATCACAACGTATCTTATAAATAGTATTATTCCTGACATAGCATGTAAGTATTAATTCTGTTCTCATCTAATTGTAGGTAACCTCGCATGAATAGGGCTTTGTTCCATTGCCGAAACGTCGTGAGAAAATAAACACCAAACAAAGACTAGCTTGGTCATTTTATACAACCTGAAAATATAATTATATATTTTTTCCAAATTGAAGTAAAATATCATTAAAACCCCGTTTCTAGGTTATAAATCAACGAATTCTGCACCATATTCACTCATAAGTCCTTTGCTCAAAAAATTTCACTAGGTTATTTTCACAAATTTTAAAACCATGGAGTTCTTCAAGAATGGTTTATTACTGTACAGATCAGATGGTCCTCTATAAGACGAGTGTTGTCACTAACTAGTCCAGTGTTAGTCTCGTCAATTGATCTGTTTGAGGATAGAAGTCTAGAAACTCATCTACACATAGACAGCTATATCTGAAGAAGATCTTGACATATTTAGTTACAGAAGATGAATTATTCATCTGTAAAAATCTGAAACTCAAATCAATCAAAATCAATTCAACCTGATCGGTACAAATGAACTCGACGCGTTATGGTTAAAGAATCCCTTCACGAGATTGACACGTCCCATGTTCGAATTATACTTAACTGGCCGCGCGCTAACAAGCCCCATTTCTTACGGTGTTTCCATCGAGGCTTCGATTCGATTCGAACTTTTTCTTACCGTTTCCGCTCTTCCCTTCGATAAGGCGAAACGATATGGAACCAGGTCGTTTCATCGATCGAGCTGATCGATCGATGAAATGATGCGGAGGTGCTAACGAATCGAAAGTTGCTAAACCTACACGGAGCTAAATTCCTTTTCTCTTCTGAAGAGGGTTGTAAGAAAACTTGGGTACTGCTCGCAACGTATGGATTGAAAGTACACCGAACATACACAGGTTCAGATATTGATTCATAAATTATTTTCTGTTTGTTAACGAATCTTCGAAGAAAAGGAAGCTATTGATCTCTGTCCAATGGCCGATGGGCAGAATCGGGCCGCTCTAAGGGGTGTTTCAAGGAGTTTTAAGGAGGGGAAAAATTACCCATAAATTCCCAAAATTTACCAGGCTGGCGAGTGACACCTCATTTTAAAGATGTTTCAACCCTGAACACGATGATGGAGTCAGAATTGCGATATCATATTCCGTTCTCAAATCAGAGCACTTTAAGGTGAAGAAACGTGTTTGATACTTGAGATGTTCTTCATAGTTGATCTGCTCTAACCTGATAAAGGAATGAGATATCGCAATTCTGACTTCACCATCGTGTTCAGCGTCGAAAAATCTATAAACTGAGGTGTTACTCGGCAATAAAAGTTGACAATATTTGTTATAAACAATTTTAAGTAGGTATACCGTTTCCAAAAATCCAGACGCTTACTTCGTGACAATTAAAGTGACTTTGAGTTGAACAAAAATAAAAAATCCACAGTCATGTAGCATGATTACAAGAGCGAATTTTCGAAGAAATAACTGGTTTTATGTAAAATCTCTCCATTTTACTGGTTTTATAACATATATTGTCTATAATTATTTGGTTGTTGTTACTGCTGATTGTAGGTTTCACACAACAAAATTCGTGGACCCCAAAATTATACACGAATACGTTGATACATTACATGATGAATACGTAAGGATACGTGACGAAAGGATCATACAAGTGAGAAAGATCTTGGAATATTAAAAATACAAAACGTCTCTAAACAACCTCATTTGTGCCCTGTGAGAGAGTTACGTTTTCTTAATAGTTATCTTAATTATTTTCAGTATCTTCGGTTCTCTATCGTGACTCCCGTGTAAGATCAGGGACCCTAATTTGCAGCTACGGATATAAAATACACGTAATCTTACAACATACCAGCAGTGACCACCTGAGTATCATAACGAGGCTGAGGATGAACTCTACATCGTGCCCATAGCTTATTACCTGCCGTTGTATAATGAGAGCCCAACGAAGATAATCTGCAGATACCGGTACTTATCTGAGACCCCTCCGAAAGTCTAGTTAGTGACGTCATTACTAGCGATCCTCCAATTCAACACGGATATTAGCGCTTCTTTGCTGGTGGGGGTTTCGTCTTGATCATTAAAAGTGGATTAGGTGTCAAGCACGAGCGTCAACGCTCTGGTAGGCAGTATGTGAGAGGGCTTAGTAGCAAAAAACCTCATCAGCGCGTCGAAACCTTGAGATTCCGTTATTTAGAAAGGTTGTTTGAAAATGCCGAGCTTCAACCAAAAGTTAGATTCCATCAAAGTGGAGGAGCGTGAACCGGAGTGCGTACAGGAAGTACAAAGATGTTCGTACTAAACGTAGAACGTACTTAAAGAGACCAATGTTGAGTACATAACATGGATTTTAAAGAGCTCTACTAAGATTAGACTTAATTGCAATGTGAATGGATTTATTTACAACATGTATGTGCATCATGACGAGGCATCCTTGGGGTCAATTTACTCGAACTGTTTCAGTACCGATAGCTGTAGATTGTCTACAGCCTCGGGTGTAAGCCGTAATTAATATTCACGTTTCTCGAAAGACCCCTTTCAAATTTCCGTCTCAAGGGGCCATCCCGACGATTGCTCAGAGTACCCCTCCCACCCAAAACAGAGTTTGCATGAAATCGAACGGTTAAACACCCCTAAGCCATTGAATACAGCAGGATTAACAACAGGAGAATTTCACTTCGGATCATTTAGAGGATGTTTTGGTTCAATTCAGTTATTGAATAGGTAGTTTGCATGAACGAGACGAAACGAGTTTTAGATGAAGTCATCCACTTCCAAAGGCAATTGGCGATGTTAATGCGTTGGCGTAAATGCGTTGCGTTGACGCATTGCTCATACAGTCCACCATCATCTGACAGCTCATCATCTTACACTTAATCGAAAGATAACTAGACCTGAGTTCGATCAAAGATTACAATGCAATTTCCTTACCTTATAATACGGTTCAGCAACAGTCTAGCTGGGGTTCAGGGACTTCTTGATAGCTGTGCATCGTAGAGGAGCACTTAGGATTGCATTCGTCTACAGGACAGAATCAGAAGCAGCAATACTCGTCCTGGCTAGTGTGACATTCACACAGCTGCTGGCATCAGTAAGGAGGCGGATTTACGAAAGAAGAGAAGAAGGTGGACGGTCGCTCATTTCCCGAAAAGAGAGAGAATTGTACAATGATAAGGTGGCAGGAGATATGGACGAGTGAACGGGACTGCCCGGTTGGTCCTTGGCATGCAAGTATGACTGCACAGAACGCACTCAGTTCTTCCCAATACATGGACGCCTACTTATTAGTATTTCTACGCCTACTTGTACAGAATGGGAAAGCTGAGTGCCCCATCGTGCCACAGCAAGTAGAAAGTAGAAGATGATGTGCACCACATATCCTTCAGATGCACAAAACGGGTAGTGGAAAGGACTGCTACAAGAAGCACCAAACTTATCGACGCCCAACATGACACCAAAAGAAGTAGTTGCCAAGATATTGCAAGGAGAGCAGAACTAGACCTACACATCGAAATATGTGGAAAGGGTCTTGAGGGGAAAGACAGAATGAAGAAGATTGATGAGGATTCCTGAGGAATCAGCCTAAAGTAATGTGTTAAACTGTCCAAGGCTGAGTTCCAACGAAGGAAACTTTAGGCGAGGTTCTAGCCATATTTGAGTCACACACAACTTCTAGGTATCTTATGAGATCCAATTGCCACCTATGGGTCTTTAAAATTTCAATCAAGGTTACCATAATTCTGTACTTATAATTGAAGAAGATTCTGGAATCTGTTAAAGGATCCATCAGCTCATACAGTAAAAGGAACAATCTTCTCGATGTTTTGTAATCTGCAGTACACAATACGCGACCTTCACCAGCTCATACGCTCACCAACGAGTGGTGAATGAACGAGCGGGAAAAGTAAGTTTTTTGTCCTGAAATAAAAAGTAAAAGCGACAAAAACCGATTTTTTACTTTTTCGCTTTTAGACGGCGATGAAGACGGCTTAGAAAAAATAACAACGCCCTCCTTTTCATCGGTGGAGATGCTTTGTCCGATGTGACGTTTCGTAGATGAAAAGGGAAGTTGCATCTTTTGTCGAGATACGTCGACTGGGTGACTACGACGTACATCAATGACCGTGACGATCTCAGTCTAGTGCGGGAGGAAGGAGAGGAAAAAGTGAAGAGAACGAGTTGAACTCATCAACAGGACCGAGTTGACAAAGGATCATCCAATATTGTTAATGGAAAGATTGATAATGACGAGAGCTGTAGGCTCATTCAGGACAATTTGACGCGGTGGACACTACATGATTCACTATACCTGTAATAAGAACGCTGCGAGTTCTTCCACAATGGTGTATTATTCACTACACAAATCACCTTTTTCTGTCTAGATCATTTTGTATAATTGGAGTGCTCATTACTTGATAAGGTGAAACATTGAGTGCTGTGAAAATCTGGATACTGCTTACTCCTACTTGATACTGGATAACGTCCAGAAAATGAATGATGTAGGGTTTTTGTCGAAAATAATGTTGGTTGAGCGAAAAGCAGTTATCAAGAAAACTCCTTGATATGAATCATTAAAACCACCTTTACGTAGTTCTTCAGACATTCCTAGACCGACAAGTTCGTACATCTCGGTTTTGCTCAAGGCATTAAGTCTTTGGTTGTGGCGAACATAATGTAGTAACTGGAATGAAAGAGTGAAAACATTACAGGATTTGTTCTTTGGTATTGTGCAAACCACTGAGCACGTCTCACACCACCATCGCCACTGAGCAGGTCTTTACAGGAGAAGGACAAATGTACTTGGAGAGAAGCCCAAACTCCGTCGCTGTACTGAGAACGAATTACTAGAACTGGAGTAGAAGAGAGGACTAATCGATGTATCAGGTGATGTATTTGAGTAAATGCCCAGTATTTTTAGTATTTGAGTAATTTGTTAGACCAGCTGGTTCACAATCAGCTGGAAACAAAATCACTGTTCTGTGTACAATTATATCAATATCAAATGTTCCATAACATAGGAGTAGATCCAAAACCTAAGCAGAAGACAAAAAAGTCCACGCAATGGAGACAATTGGAAGTTTTCCAGAAAAATTTAAAATTCTAAGCAGCAGTGCAAAAAGTTGAATAGCTCAGTTTTGGGGGAACTAAAGTAGATTTGACTTCTTAAACGAAACCTCTTCAGACGGTAGTGATAACCATGACGAGACGTCAAGGACTCCCGTAGCCTATTAGGAATTCGCTCACTCCCGAAGACTTTTTGAATAAGTCATCTGAAGACAAAAGGCGCCTGATAATAACAGGCAACGCCCACCGTGTCGTGTGCCAAATGTGCAATCAGCGTCTGTCTAATTTGCATGATCCCCCAGCTCTCACATCTACGGCCTCAGCCCCCAGTGTTGAATTTCATTCGCTGAGCTTCCTATTCTCTAAGCACCGTCGATCTAGTTGATCTTGTTGGGGGTTCTTGATACGTCTCGAGCCTTGGCCTTGATGTAAATCGCGGCTTGAAGTATTAATTTATAAGGCTTCATGCTTTTTCCGTCTCGAAGGGCGCGGCTATAACAACAGGTGAACCTGTAAGGTTTCGTTCACTCAAATTATAGGAGGCTGAAGGAACATTTGAGGTATTAAAGAACCTTTTACCACACATATGGAATCATAAGTGGATATGCAAGTAAATGGTTAAGATTAAATTATGCTCATTTTGTGGAAATCGAGAAAAAAACTATTTATTTTCGGCAGAAAATGTTTTATTAATAGTTTGACATTTTTATTTTATTTTTTTATAAGAACAGAGTTCGAGGGAGGAATTGCCAGGCTTACAGATCATCTTCAGTTGTTTATACCTCAAACGAAACTGCTGGGAATCGTCTCGTTTTTCTATTAATTGAAGAAACAGCGGTGTCACGATTCATCATTATCACTTCCAGCCTCCGCAAGTAGGTATGTCCTGGTGAAATGGCTTGTACTCGTCAGGGACATAGTGAACCAGTTTTCCGTTGTAGGCTTTTGGTGTGGGAAGTTCTATTGTGTTCGACTTGGACAGTTTGAAGGTGACAGGGAAACATCCATCGATGTATTCACAGGCTTTGACACAGCCAGGAATGTCATAGGAGTACACGAGATGCCCGTACTTGCTTACGCTGAGCTTCTCTCTGCTTTATATATGAATATCCTAGAAGAGTCTGGGCCACTAACCCTTGACATCCATAATCAGGTCCGCTTCCACCGTCCTAACCTCAAAGGGTGGATCTTTTCTCTTGGCTGCCATGATCATCTATGCCCTCGAACTGGAAAATACTGGCAAATACAAATAAACCGTCCCGTCGCAACTAAAGCCGTCAGTTGTCTGATCATTGCGCGTGAAAAACACGAATAACAGGAAATATGGAAGTTTATTGAAGACAGAGGAGGGAGAGCCGATCTAGAGTGCACTGTACAAACAACTGGAAGATTCCTGGAAACCTTTTTAAACTCGCCCATTCAATTCGTATTAAGAATCAAAATAGTGGATACCATTGCGATTACGTTTTGGATGCGAAGAAAATGTTTTGACATTTTATGTCTTTGCTTTGGCACATTAAAGCGTTACCTACATTTTACGATAATTTTCACTTACAACCAAGCCGTTGCTAGGGAAATGAAACTTCTGTAGTTTTCATCGGACGAAAATCGTTCTCCATTCGATCAAAAGCTCTCGAATTATAACGCATTTCTTGCGTATTTGTTCTTGGTATTTATGTCAGACTTATATATTTTTTTATGTTATAAATAGATATAGTGAACACTGGCGCTTGTTTTGTGATCAATTGCTTGAGGTTGAGGTTTTCTGTTTTCATTAAAATAATAGTAAATCCAAACAAAGTTGGTCGTGTAGGAAACTGGAATTCGTTGATTTGTTAATGTTTTAAAAGCTTTGATTTAGCCATCAGCGTGAATACATGTGTGCTCCGTATCTTACCTACATATTTTATTTGTGTATTTGTGTAATTGGTTTTAAAGGGATTAATTACTAAAAGATAGTGTTGTGATTTCATTTGTTGATATGGAATCGGAAGAGTTTCGTAATTATGTTGTCGATACTCCTTTCTCGTCGCAAAAGGTATGAACAATAATTATTCATACGTACCAATGGAGCGAACGACGAGGTGAACGTCGAACCGATTAACAAAGGGAAAACAACGCTAAAACGAAATTTGGCACCAACAGTAACTGTAAAAACGCGTCGTTTTTACGCACTAGGTTTGACGTACATAGATCAGGCGCTCACGCGTCGATTTGACGCACTACGTGTGACGTCCATAGATCAGGCGCTCACGCGTCGATTTGACGCACTACGTTTGACGTCCATAGATCAGGCGCTCACGCGTTGATTTGACGCACTAGGTTGACGTACATAGATCAGGCGCTCACGCGTCGTTTTGACGCACTAGGTTTGACGTACATAGATCAAACGCTACTCACACAAGTGTGAGTAGCTCCAAGCGTCTGAGTAGCTCTAAAGGCTAATTTACACTATTTCAGTAACAGGTAGGGTAGAGTGGTAGAGTGTAAGCAATACACCCTACTCCTGTACGTTCAAGTTCAGTAGAGTAGAGTTCACTCTAGTAACCAGTAGAGTTTGCTCTACTAACTAGTATCTGTGATCTGGAGGCAATAGCTTCCCACATTGGAGTCCAACTCCACCTTGTACACTATTTAACTACTTCCCTGATGATGGAGAAAAAAATTCTTCGAAACGTTGGCTTTATGAAACATGTGTCATTTGAAGAGTACAGAGGAAGAATGATATATCCATAAAAGCTGATCTCGAGAAAAACCATTATTTAGGTTTAAAAACATTTTGAGGCAAGGGAATGATCAAGATTAAAGCTACATTTTCCGCGAAAATTCACATTTTATGTCTTTGCTTTGGCACATTAAAATTAAAAACTGTCACCGTTCTCCATTCGATCGAAAGCTCTCGAATTATAACGCATTTCTTGCTTATTTGTTCTTGGTATTTATGTCAGACTTATATATATTTTTGTGTTATAAATAGATCTATTTATAACACAAAAATATATATAAGTCTGACATAAATACCAAGAACAAATAAGCAAGAAATGCGTGTTCACTATATCTATATAGTGAACACTGCCGCTTGTTTTGTGATCAATTGCTTGAGGTTGACGTTACCTACATTTCTGTTTTCATTAAAATAATACTACATCCTAACAAAGTTGGTCGTATAGGAAACTGGGATTCGTTGTTTTGTTATTGTTACTTTTGATTTAGCTATCAGAGTGAATACATGTGTGCTCCGATGCATGTGTGATAATATGTAAGATTCGGAGCACACATGTATTCACCGTTCAGTAACAAATTATTTTTGATCACATTAACAAATGTATTTTTGATCAATGTGATCAAAAATACATTAACAAATTTTGTTACTGAACGGTTTATTAAGATTGGATATTATTAATATTGACATAAAATGTCCGAATGTGTTGCAGACTCGTATGCAAGCATTTAGACACACGTCAAAATACGAATTTTCTTACGAATTCGATATGCACGCTGTTTATCGGCATTTGTTTTGGTTTATTATCTTCGATAATGAACCATTGGAATCGCCCAAAGAAAAAAAATTTTTAACCCCCCCTCAAACTTTGTTGGTTTACGTTTCAAGACACGTAGATTCAGAAAATCGAATAAAAAAAAATCCGTCCGTCCGCCGTACGCCGTACGCCGTACACCGTACGCCGTACGCCGTACGCCGTACGCCGTCCCCCGTCCGCCGTCCGCCGTCCACGCCGTTTTGCCCAGTTAGCGTTGAGCTAAAATTACGAAATTTGGTTTCTGGGTTTGGACCAGCCCCACAATGATCCTCGAAACTTTTCATAACCCTAGGTCAAGGGGAAGGGGTTCAAAACGAAATTTAAAATTTCGACAATGTCATATCTCCAAATATTTAACTGAACCGTGTAATGTTTAGTTCACTTTTGAATGACCTGAAAAATTACGAATCTTTTAAGACCAATTGGATTTTTGTGCGACCAGCTGTTCGTTCACAGTGAGCGCGCAAAGGTTTAGGAAAAACACTAAACTTTCGCGTCGAAAACGGCCGTTAACCCCCAGACGCCCAGAATAAAACTACCTTTTTTCATCTTCCCGGTAAACTACAGTCTAGAAATTTTAACCGTGAGTCGGGGATAGACCACATTGCAATATTTACTCGGTTTCTCATCTGTAAAATTGTTTAAATAATACCTTTTTGTAATAATACAAATTAAATTTTGATGATGAGCTATTGACTTGAAATTTTAAAAATAGGTTAGAACTGGATAACAATGCAATATTCACTCGGTTTCTTGTCTGTAAAATTGTTTAAATAATACCTATTTGTTTAAACAAATTAAATGTTGATGATGAGCTAGATACTTGAAATTTTAAATATAGGTCTGAAATGGATGACATTTCATTATTCACTCGGTTTGTATGACATGGTATGAGTATGGTATGGTATATTATTGTATGTATGATTTGGTATAATACAGTATGGTATGATAGGAAAGAAATTCGTATGGTATGGTATGAGTACGGTGAGAATATGGTATGGTGCCGATTTGCAATACAGTCTGGTATAGACAGAAGGGTGATCTGCACAAGGAAGATAATAAACCGTTGTGTCAAGAATTTGCAGAGTTTTTTGGTTTATTATCTTCGATAATGAACCATTGGAATCGCCCAAAGAAAAAAAATTTTTAACCCCCCCTCAAAATTTGTTGGTTTACGTTTCAAGACACGTAGATTCAGAAAATCGAATAAAAAAAAATCCGTCCGTCCGCCGTACGCCGTACGCCGTCCGCCGTACGCCGTCCGCCGTCCGCGCCACTTTGCCCAGTTAGCGTTGAGTTAAAATTACGAAATTTTTTTTATGGGTTTCGACCAACCCCACAATGGTCCTCGAAACTTTTCATAACCCTAGGTCAAGGGGAAGGGGTTCAAAACGAATTTTGAAATTTTGAAAATTTCATATCTCGAAAAATTCATATAGAACGGTATGTTTTTTATTTCATATTTAGATAGAGTTTGTTCCGTAGAATTTTTTAAGACCATCCGCAGCTTTGTACGACCAGCCGTTCGTTCACAATGAAGGCTCAAAGATTGTGCCTCACTACAGGATCGTGAATCAAACTGTTGAAATACAGGTCCATTTTCATACTAACAAGCTCTTTGGAACATCATATGGCTTAAGTGATGTCGAGTTTGTTGTTCTGAGGTGCGTTTCGTGCTACGGAAATGAAGGTAATTTCGAATGTTTGTTGGTAGGTACTTCTTTTATAGAACAATTATTACCGACGTAGTATTAAAAACCCCAGAATTATATCGTATTAATTAATCATAATTAATAATTATTATTATTAATAGTAAATACGAATTATTAATACCTAACAATAAATTATAATAATTTTCACTAGGTAGGTACTTGATAAAATTGTTAATAATTAGTGATAATTGATATTAATAATTAATCTAACATTTAGGATCTAGACATTTAGACCTAGTGATCTAGACAGAAGGGTGATCTGTACAAAGAAGATAATGAACCGTTGTGTCAAGAATTTGCAGAGTTTTTTTTTATTGTGTCTCTACGTTGTAATCACAGATTACGCTCATACCAATGGAACTGAAGAATTACCAATGTACAGATCTTCTTTCTGGAAAGGAGCAGGCGGCTCCGTAAAGGAATGAATATCCTTTAGGGTGAGTTAAGCTTCCCCCGTCGTGACTTTCATGGGTTGAGAGACTCCTTTGGGTGAGACCTTTTTAAAAATGAATTTCCCGACAGGACAGAAGAAAAGCCGTGAGGGGGGTAAATAATTCAGGATCGGAGGGAACGCAGATAATGATTCGGTTTCTGCCTACCGTTCTGAAAAGGACGGCTTTCAACGTAATAATATACCCCGTCCCTTTTTGCCATTTATCGAGAGCCCTGAAAAGGATTCCCGACCAAAGGGTTGTGTACTTGCTCATATTGGGCAGCACGGGCAACCATTGGGTTGACTGATCACTAGTATTTTTGAAGACAAAACGGAATACCAAAGGAGCTCCTGACATTGAAATTACTCGCCACTAAATTGAAAAGCTTTATTCGCCTCCTGGAATCCAGGGAAAATCAATATTAATGTCTTGTCGTGACTCTGAACTCAACTGGCGATGTAAACGTTTGATTGTGCCGCTATACTGTAGATTCGTACGACATAACATGAACGATTGGTGATACCTACACGATTGTTTAAGAATATTCCTGACTCGTGAATGAATGTTAGGGTTGCGTGTTTGGAAATAATGTGCTCTATGCTTTGGGTTTCTCTACTAAACATTTAAGGGGTGAAATGTCAGAGATAATGTTTTATCGGGATTGTACAGTAAAATAAAAGCCAAGGTTCCGAAGGCGTGGTCCGTCTGGTCCGTCAGTGTCGAAACCAAAACGCCTCTGACCAGCCTAGATGTAGTTTTCTGATTCCCGAACGAGACAATGGGATAAGAACACCCAGGCCCCCTGTAATCTTTGTGAGCGGTCCAAACGGGAATCAAGTTATAGTAATCAACCGATTTCAAGTGAAAACCCCGCAGTAGGACTCCTGCGTCGTCGGATTGCGGCTTCGAACGGTACGAAGCGACGTGGAGGTGTGAACACCTGTTGAAATACCGGAGTAAACGCTAGGGTACGGCCCTAAATTTCAAGGATCGCCTGAGCAAACTGTGTTGTATTGGATCATAGTTGCACTACCAGTCCAAAATACGCTTATAGATTGTGCTGAATACTAAAAGCCCAATTTCAGAACCCATATCCACCACAGGGACTGCTTGCTCCATCCAATATACAGTATTCTAAAGAGCAGCTAAGTTACCGGACGTTCTCAGTAATGGAGCAATTAAAAATTCCGTTATAAATAGTTTTTGGTAAAACACAGAAGGTTAGGGACCGTTACCGGAAAAAAATTCGAATGAAGCACTTACCGCCCGCGAATGTGGGAATTCTGGAAAACAATGGGTAATTGTCAAGTTCACCGTAACAGTTTACCAGGTCGTTTTCACAGTCAGTAAAAACTGAATTATCGGATCAGACTGTTCTGCTGAACAACGTGCAATCAACCCAAGTTGCGGCGAATTCTTCAATCCACGTAATGGCAGTAGCCGTTTAGAGCATCAAACTTTTTTGATGACTGGTTTTTTACCGTGATGTAGATTGATTGATTGAATGAAATTTCAATAAAATTTTCTTTCTCATTCCTTCTTACCAGAAAATCTCTTCTTCCAGACAAGCTTCTTTTCTTTGGGACAACTATCACACGTCACATAGGTACCTAATACTTCATATTTTCAACTCGAATATTTTTAGTAGATTTTACCTAAACCAAGATCAACTCTCTGTATAATTCAGTGTACGCTAAAGGAACTGTCCGTTGGAGTAAGTTCAACCGAGGATAGTACGATTTGAATTAGTTTGCGGGATACGGAAAGACGTATTCCATCTTTTTTGGACACGAAAGAAAACGAAAGGAACAGTATATTAATCAGTTCACACACGAACGGAGAAGCGAAGGAAGACATGCTCCCTAAACCCCATTACACAAGCTGCGATCGAAATAGTCAAAGGAGGGCCTAAAGACGGTTATCTTAATACAGGTCGATTAGTTACCAAACAGGCGTAGGCCGTCTACGGTACCTCCCATTACTGTTTCTTTTCTACCACAAAAGATGAATAATTGTTGCGGTTATTCCTGAGGAGCGGTCGAAACGTTCCCTTCCACGAAGGTAGGGGTTAAACATCGCTGCCGTCTACCCCGCAGACGTTGGGATGAGTATTATTTCGTCCTGAACGTCCTTTATAGGTCCTTCAAAGCTGCAGTTATCAACGAGCTTTGGTCGGAAGGCGATTACTGAGAGTCAACTGAGATATCCGAAAAATGCCGTCCAAATGATTTGTAACATCAACATAACTACTCAAATTTTCTGCTGAGTTGAATACACATCCTCACTCCCTTCACAAGTGAAATAGCATAACCTCGGCACAAATGGCCAAATTCCACATAAATTCAGCTCTTCTTTGTTGCAGTAGTACTAAAATTTTTAATTCGAGTAATCAAGATAATAATATATATCCAACATTTACTAGCCATACTACCAAAAACCGAGTTTTTTTGGCGTGTAATTGGACAGCATTTGAAATTTTTCACTCGTACCTTCGATGAACGCCAGTGAAATTAATTTCCAAGGTAAACACGTACATTTCGTTATTACTCTTGTATTAGACAGCGAATGGCATTATATAGCAACAACCGAACTGAATGGGCAGGAAGGAGATGCAGGAAATGTTGCGGTAGGGTGAGCAAGAGCTTCAACCACCTGTCACAGCCTCGTCATCCTCCACGGTACAACTATATATGAATCCCAGCTTGGATTATTTCGTTCCATGATTCTAGACATTTGATGACGGAGATTCCGTAGTAACAATGTGGATTATCAGAGGATCAATGAGAGTTGGGAATCACTATTGCCAATTCTGTCACGGAATATCTTAACGAGAGGAAAGACGTAAGCAGTTTTACCAAAAAATTACAATCACTCGTTCTGTGTTTATATGAAATTGATTACATGACACCTAATTCATCAAAGCTGATACCACTGTTGAAGAAACTTCCGTTTTGGTTTATTTATATTAGCGAATTTATGAAGAAAAAGAAGCTATTATTCACGTTCCAAAATGTTTAAAATCTCTCTACGTTCGAATTGCTGAAAACATTTTAAACCAATCCGTTCCAGACCATCCTGAAGTCACTGCCAAAAGACCCAAAAATAATACACATACCTAATGTATGTACAGGGTGTTTCATTTCGTGACGGTCACAGGCTAGGAATCGATTATACAGCTAATTTCAGGTCGACAATGTTCTGTAGCAATGTTTTTTTTTACTCAGTTATATAAGAAAAGATTCATATAATTGTATTATATTATAATAAAATGATATGAATATTTTTTATATAACTGAGTAAAAAAAAATTGCTACAGAACGTTGTCGACCTGGGATTTTATAATTAACAGAACATTGAGGGAACTGGAAAAACCTTTTCTTTCCAAGATGACAAGTGACTACCTGCCGACCTTTTTAGTTAGAGAGAACCACATTTGGTGCAAACCGAATTAATCGAATTACCCAATAAGTTTAAGATTTCCCATATTTGAATAAGATGTTCCACACATCACTTTTTTTTTTAAACCACTTATTTTTCAAAAATTCGCTCTGAGAGCAATGTTGCATGACTGGATTTTTTCATGAATGTAATACACTCTCAGTTTACTAGTTGTTTGTAGAGTTCGTCAATAAGTTCTTGACCACTTGATGGTGATGAATAAACGAACTATTAAAGAGTGATGTCTGGTTGGAATTAACCGATGTATGATTGACGTACCAACCAACGATTCGGATTTCTAAACAACGATCACGTTGACTAGAACAAGGAATGACGCTGCATTATGAGCCGTGCAATGAGGGAAAGTTTGAAGCTGACCCCGCAAACAACCTTGATGATGTTGGCAGCCTGGGAAAACGGCTTCGTTGGAGTTCATGTGGCTTTCGAAGTCTAATTTGCACACAAGGATCCGAAGTCGTCAGCCTTCCGCGTCCCGCGGCCCATCTGTCGTACTCCGGGGATGGAAATCATATGGACGTTAGCAGAGATTCCGAGCTGACACGCAAACCTACCGTCGTGATCGGGAAACTGACACCACAATCAATGTGGAAACAACAAATAAAAATTCATGAACTGCACATCAAAATCATTTGCAAGGAAGAAATGCTTCGTTTAAAAAGTGTACACAGAACAGTGATTTAAACAGAAAGGTGATCTGCGCACAAAAAGTTGACGTCCAGAGGTCTGTCTGTTGGTGACCATAAAAATAAGAAGTCATATTTCATCACAGGTGTTAGGAACAAAAGGTACCACGAAGTGAAATATTTGAAATATGCATCCCCCACATAACTCAATGAATTCCGAATGAAATTCCTCGCCTCCATCCACTGCAAGTTTCTTCGGTTTGTCTGAGTCTCATCCCGAGGGAGCCATAATGAAATTCCTAAGAGGGAGGGACGTACCTGAGCTTGACAGTGACGTTCTGCGTCTTACGTCCTCCATAGACACTGTTCGATGTTGTTAGTGGCGGAAATTGGAATGTGTGGGGAGGGAAACACTGTCAAATTGAAAGATTCTAAAACGACTTAAGTGTCACGAAGGACTGAGGGTCTGGTTCAAATCACATCAAATCTGCAGAAACGTGAGTGTTGCTACAGCTACCTACCGTTATACAAGTTATACAACACCAAGGATGGTTTGGTCTGGTGAACCCGATATTTGATTTTGAAAAGTCGCTTGGAAATCCTCGAACAGTTCGCTCTGAAGTTTGAGCGGTTGATTCGTGACAGTCATTAACGTAGTGACATCACTTCGTACGTCAGACTCCAAATAAAACTGCCAGCGAATAATCCGGAAATTTGAACGTTTACGGCCCCCGTCACTTAAGAAGTGTCTTACGACTTGAAGGTAATAAAACCCATGTTGAAGGTAATAAAACCCATGTTGCAATCGTCCTTCAGGAAAAAAATCTAATGATACGGACGCAAAACTTAATAAATTCAACGCGTTCGACGTCCAGCTGACGTTATGAAGGGTGTCAACTCAATAAAATGATTTAGCGCTCGACCGCAGTTCGACCAGATACGTGTCAGATATCACGTCACTTTGAGTATATGATACCATAATTGAGTTGTTTGCAACACGTTACGTAACCGTGAGAATAAAACCAGATTAATAATTTTAAGGTTGTTTCTATTAAAAAACGAATGCAAACTATTCGCACTCCCAGTCTTCTGGGTAAACAATTATGTAAATGATAACCAACACCTGTTTCGTCAGGGGTATAGACTGGCGACTTTGTGCGGTAAAAACTTGAATAGATTTTGATTCAAGTACTTTACCCTTCGAGCGAATTTGATTTGAGTATTTTAGAGTATTTTGGCGAATTTTCGAGGAAAAGAAAGCTATTGTTCTTGGTCAAAAACTCTTACAACTCGAATTTCCCACACATTGTTATACCAAAATCCCTTCCAGACCAACCTGAATTCAATGCCTAAAGACACCAAAAATGTATGTGTGATTCCAGACGATAACTCTCGATTGAATTGGGATCAAAAGATATAAAGTTGTAATTTGCACAAGAAATCTGTCTTGGCAATCGAAAGGCGGAATCGGGCCACTCTAAGGGGGGTTTTGGGGAGATTTAAGGGGGGGAGGGGATTACCCATAAGTTCCAAAAATGAAACAGCCTAATGACACCAAAGGTTTTTTACGCCGAACGCGGCGGTGAAGTCTGAATAGCGATGTCTTATTCCGTTCTTGAAACGGTTACTTGTTATTATCGGTTCATCTGCTCTAGTCTGACATCGGAATGAGACATCAAATTCTGACTTCACCATCGCGTCCAGCGTTGAAAAATCTATAAACTGGGGACAAAATTCGTAACAAAACCAGTCAAATTTTAGAGATATTTTACATAAAACCAGTAATTTCTTCGAAAATTCGCTCATATAGCCATGCTGCATGACTGTGGATTGGTAACCTCTCCAGAGCGTTGCACGACCAGCCGTTAGTTCACAATGAGGGCTCGAAAGTAAAACGAAGATATGAACATCTACGAGTAGAATTTTCGGTTTACAGACGATTCTCTGCAAAAGTGGCAGACGTTGCACATTGAATCAAAACATCTACCGGAGGGTTTACAACTAATGAAATTCAAGACTTATTCATGCGCCTCCGGTAGGCCGGTGATTTACACCCAAAACGAAACAAAGGCGAGAAAACGCTCAATGTCGCCACCCGGAGCGCTAATGCACCTCAAATTGGCAATTCATCCAGCGAAGGGAAAGAAGAGAAAAACAACCTCTTTTTCTTCGGCAGCGCGTGACTTGAGATCCAAACTCCCAGTGGAAAGGGAACAAGGGAACTCTCGGAGAACTCAATGGATGAAAAGGTTGAAAACGCAGCAGGGAGCCGATACAAGCGTTTTCTACTCGTGTCGGAATGCCCGTGACATAACAGAAATCGTGTTTTCGCCGAGGCACGTACGTATTCCCAAGATTCGGACAAGACAAAATACTTTGATGGAGTGGGGGGGGGGGAGTTTTGACCGAAAAAACAGCAGGTTGGCTCCGACGTTCTTTCGTCCCCGTGATGACCAACTCCTTGATGTTTGGCGGTTCCGTGAAATGGGAAGTGCATTGACAGAACGAAAGGTCTTGAAGCTCTGCAGACAAGTGAACGTACGATCCTGGCGTTATGAAGCTCCAGTCATTTGGCGGATCCGTCGGATCCAGACAGTTGCCAACCTTTTTTCCTCAAAACCCCCTGACCTATACTTTAAAAAAAACTCAGACTAGGAAAAAAACAACCCTGAAGAAAAACCCTACCCTTCCCTCCAAAAAACCCCTGTCTCAGTGTCTTACATACATGTTATGCTCAATGAACAGAGCATCATCTCCTCTGTTGGCTGAAACTGAGCACATGACATGTGCTCAGTTGTGATTCAGTTCTGAGCACATGACATTGTGATTCACGGAGGAAGTGAGGATGCTCTGGACCACATGAATGGAAAGCTTGTTCTTCAGCTTCGATTTGATGTGGTTGTACATAGAAAAGCATCTCTAACGTACGCGTTCGAAATGGGGAGCGACATCAGCGACAGTGCTCATGGGTGTAGGCAGGATTTAGCCAAGGGAGGCCAAGTTCTCGAACTTTCCAGTACGACCTTCGAGCGATTCCTGAAGGAGTCTACCAGGAACCAGACTGTATGAGAAGCTTCTAGAATTTAAGATCCCTGAATTACCTCCCCACCCTGACTTATGTTCAATTATGAATTATGTTCAATTGAACTGAATTATGAATTATGTTCAACCCCAAAAGTGTTTTCAATACTACCTACCTAGAACCTTCTCTTACTATGAATTATCACTCTGGCTCACCACAAAAGACATGTTTCCAAATTCCAATAATACCTTCCCATGCCACTACCTACACATTCAATTCTAGTGTTTCTTTTAAATAAGTTGAGCACAATTTCTGCACAAAAGTCTAGGGAGAGGGGGAAGGGGCTCCCTTCCGCACCCTGTCTACGCCCATGACACTGCTAACAGCGCAACGAGGGTTTTTTGCGCTGTACACCTCAACCTGTACACCTTCTTTAGACATAAATTGTCGAGCTTCGGAGGCAAGTTGGAACTAGCACCCATGGCCAAACGACCCTCTTCCAATGTCCTCTGATTAGCAATACTAACACCTAGGGTTTCAGAGTCGCTACCTTCAATTCATCACTGAAATTCACCCCCTAAATATATCTTAAATTTAAGATATTTATATCACCTTAAAAATATCTTGAAAATCGATCATTGATACTCGTATGTATGTTTTTCGTAGTAAGGGAGAGATTGAGTAATTTGAACAGAGTGATAGATGATTCAAGCCGGGAAAAAAAAGAAAACTGCACTGACAAAACATTATTTGTGTAGAAATTAGCTTTAGGAGCCACTCAGCTGATCCGGGGCCTGCGCAGCGTTAAGTTAAAATCCCAAGGAGGCTACATACCAAATTACAGCTTCATCAAGTGAATAGCAAAGAAATTAGCTTTAGGAGCCACTAAGCTGATCCCGGCCCTATGCTGCTTAAAGTGTAAGTCCTAAGGTGGCTAAATCGTCACAATTTTGTATCACACAAAATTGTACCGTCTGTAAACCCTCCAAGCTGATTATTCTTCAATTATCACATACTATTATTAACTAAAATAATAAATCATAATAGTACCTAGTTGCCATCAGATTATACATCGATTAGTATCTACTTGGTTAACTCCAAAACTGGCTGATTTTCACGCAAATGTTTAAATTTTGAGCGAGGATTCCCTCTACTGCGATGGGCTCTGAGACATGAGTTCGAAGACGTAAGTGGGTGCTTAACTCGCTCACAATCGTTATCAGTTGCAGGCTCGTGCAAGTACGGGAAGGTTGCGTGGTGACAATCGTCAATAAACGCAGCTAAGTGAAACCAGATATTATTTTCAAGGAAATAGAAATACGACGTTGGAATGAGTAGCGAGGTAGGAATTCAAACTATTTCGTGTTATTGGGGAAGAGAAGGCCTTCCATGATTGGAGCGTGACGGCGCGAGAAATGGCCTGAGAAAAAGTGAACGTAATTTTCGTCGGTAGGGGTTTTCTTCCGAAAAAGAAAAGAAAAAAAAGAAAAGAAAATGAGCGATGAAGAAGGTTATTTTCGTAATTACCTCCCGATGGAAAAATTGTGTTTACGCCGACGGAAGGGCTGACGGGGCGGAAGAGGATGCAGGAAATGACCGTGTAGTTAGTGAGGAATCCTCGGGAGCCGACCAGAGCAATATCAAGTTCGTCCCAACACGATAATGTCAATAGCAGCAGAAGTAGGTAAATTCGGGTACGATTCCCACTGAATTAAACACCCAATGTTATAAATAAACCCGTATAATTTTCTAACGATTCACTTATGACCCCTACTAAAATATTTTTTGCATAACAATTGGGGGTGGGTATCGACTACAAAACATCGATTACTGGTGATCGATTAAAATTTTCACTAATTAATCGACACATCGATTGCTCGACGTCAAAGAAATTGGCGTCGGGTGAGAGGATGGCGCCAGCGTAACAGACGCTCGGTTTCAGCCAGTTATGTGAAGGCCTGAACATGTTCAATGTTGAAATCAGAATTTTTATCGAATTTTTCATTGAAATGTAGCCACTAGATATCGAGGTCGTCGTGAAGGTGGCGATTAATCGACTACTTTTAGGAGGCAACTACAAACAAGTCAAACAAGGCACTGAGGTTAAGGTTAAGGTAGTAAACGTGAAGGACTTGAGTAGGTTATATGTTCCGCTAGGGTATATTTATATGTTCTGAGGGTGCGTGGACGTGCCCAGAGCCAGTGATAGATAACTGATAACTGACAAGTGTGGTAACGATATAGAATCGATTGTGGAAAAGTCAAACTTTAAATGTTTGACTTTCTCACAATCGATTCTGTATTGTTGCCACACTTGCCAGTTATCAGTTCTATCTATTCAAATTTTATGAATACATAAATGAAAGATTAGTCTCAACTCTCACGTAAGGAAAATAAAAAGATAACAAAATTAAATAATCGTGATTAAAGCATCGATTACTAGATTAATCAAACCGCAAATATCGATTAAAAATACACCAATTATTCGGGGAATTAATAGATTATTGCGATTAATCGATACCCATTCCGAGTACGATTGAGTATTATCTAACATTTTTTGATATTAATAAGTCATTCTTTAATTCATTCACCCGACATACAAATCAGGAAGATTTTCAAAGGGCTGTACAACATTCAACGTAAGATTCCTTTCTGGCAACATAATTTATGGCTCAACATCTATAAAACTTCTTGCCATCAGCACCTTCAGGGTTTTCGTTCTATTTCCAGGAGTAAATAAAATATTTTTTCCGCGGTAAATACGACGTATCAGCTTATCCAAGCAGCCTGTGATTCATGTTACCGCCGTTGCAGACGTCGCTACTAAACTACGCCCGCCCCTTGACCTCTTGATAGGCTTCCGGATTTAGAGGAGGCCGAAAAGTGAATCTGGAGGTTTGCCCGGAAATTGTAGAAGTTCATTCAGTGAAGGAAAATATTGGAGGTCCGTGATAGCGGGATGGGGTACGGAATTAGAGTCAGTTGGGTCGCCAATGATTTTGAGAAGATGCCAAGGCTTCAGTGTCTTGAAAGGAGGTTTCCAGGGAGGAATCTGAAATGGTCATGATCGACTGATAATTGGCGTGAGGGACTGGCAACTGAATGTAGTGTTAACCATATTTGGCTGTGTCAAAACAAAAATAGTTCACTCTTTCTTGAATGACAGTAAAATTACACATTGAAATTCAGCGAACTAGCCCATCATATGACTTCTGCTGGACACCAGCTGACATATCCGCCGGCTCGTCGTTCGTGTGAAGGGTGCTCTGTCTGCTCCTTCTGTGGCTACATCAGGTATTCCGCAGGGGAGCCATTTGGGTCCTCTACGCTTTCTCATCATGATCAATGGTGTCGTTGGGATCTTCAGACCTAGTATCAGATGTCTTCTCTTTGCAGACGATTTGAAGATTTTCCTCCGTATCGATTCTTCATCAGACTTTGATACTCTGCAGCATGCAATACTTCGGTTGGAGGAGTGGTGCTCACTGAATCATCTTAATTCAACAAAACGTTCAGTTGTTACCTTTCATCGCAAGGCCGAACCGTTCATTTTTTATTACATTCTTGGAGATGCTCCCCTGCGAAGGTCGAGTGAAATGGTGGATCTGGGTGTCCATTTTGACAAGCGGCTGTGTTTCTCCGGGCACATCGAGGTCCTTACAAATAGAGCTATGCGCTCTCTTGATTTCACTAGGGACACTAGGGAGTTTACGAGTTTACCGAGTATCGTGACGGTTTACAAATCCCTAGTTCGTCCAATCTTGGAGTACGCATCTCCTGTCTGGTGCCCATCATACGCTACACATGTATATGTGTAGCGTATACATACCGGCTTGAGCGAGTACAAAATAAATTTCTTCGGTTTATTGCCTTCAAGTTGGTATTCCCTCAGCCGTTGTTGATTATGAATCCATACGACAGAAGTGCCACCTGGAGTCCCTTGAGAGGCGTCGAAGCTCTTCAAACTACTAAACAACATGATCGACAGTCCCACACTTCTCTCGAAGATCAGCCTTCTTGCACCGCGCACTTCTGCCCGTTCGCCAATGCTGTTCTCCGTCCCCTTTTCAGCCACAAACTACCAGAGAAACCAACCCCTGCGCAGACTTCCTTGCAGTGCAAACCTCTTCATGGCTATGAATCCAGTCTTCGATTTTTTCGATTCCCCTCTAGCCAAGTTGAAAACATTACTCTCCTCCTCCCCAATCGTTTACACCTAGAAATAGATTTTTTATGTGATTGCTCTTCATTTGCTCTGCATTTGTCTCCCCAGATTAGAATGTGTATTTTACTTTTATAATGTATCCCCCCCCCCTGTCCTGCTGTAATGCATGTCCTGTTAATAAAGAAATAAGAAATATCCACAACGGAACCCATTTTTTTTTTTTTTTTTTTTTTTTTTTAGTTATTCAGGGACGAGATGGACTGAGGAAACTCCTCGTGCCGGAAGTCTGAGGTATTGTACGTTATGAGAATGTACGCGGCTGTGGAAGGAAAAAAAGTCCCACAGCCACGTGCGGCATGAATAAGACACCAAGAGGCGGCCGGCTATTGATCCCCAGATGCGGTAACTTGGGGGTCCCGCCCGAAACTACGGCAGGCAGCCAGCACCCGCACCCGGCAATACAGACACCGGTACAGTAAATTATAGTGAGAACCGATCAAGGAAGAGGAGGATGCGATAGGGTTAATGAATAGGTGCGATTGAAACAAAAAACAATCCGCATGGAATTATGCAGCATAGCTATAAGAGCAAAATTTGCTATCTAAAATTTAATTTTAGATTAATCATCGTTTCATGTAAAATGTCTTCATTTCACTGGTTTTATAACAAATTTTGTCTCAATTTTTGCCGAGTAACACCTCATTTTCTAGTTTATTCAACGCTAAATACGATAGTCAGAATTCCGACATTGGCTATATTTAAGCTACAGATCAGCTGAACCGTGAAGAACATCTCAAGTAACAACCACGTTTCTTCATCTTCAAAGTTAACCAGTTTGAGAACTGAATAAGATATCGCAATTCTGAGTTCACCATAGTGTTCAGCGGTACAAAACCTTTAAAATGAGGAGTCACTTGTCAGATTGTTTCATTTTAGGAATTTAAGGGTATTTTTTCCCCCTTCAAACTCCCCAAAACGCCCCTTAGAGTGCCCCAATCCTGCCCATCTGCGAACTTATAAGCCTTTCGGTTACGAAGACAAGATGTTTCGTGGAAATTTGAAATTTTCATCTCAATTCTATCGAGAGTTACCGTATATTATATCTATATGTATATACGATTTTTTGCAGTGAATTCAGGATGGGCTGTTTTGGAGTTTAGTATAAATTATTTTCGGAAACTCGAGTTATAACAATTTTGGACCAAGAACAGTGGTTTTCTTTTCTTTGAAAGTTCTCTTAAAAATATAGACAAATTAATGTATAGGTATGTAAGTGGCCCATGTATTTTGGGGTGGAATATTCTAGTTAAGATTCACCAATTTTCCAAGGACTTTATATTTATTTTAAAATTTTTATTTTCATAGTTTCGACACTATTAGGTTCCAAACTATCGATACATCAATATTTGAAAAATTTTATATTTTTCCATTCAACGCTGAATCACACAAAATAAATTTTCATTTACTGGAGCGATTTCAAAAATGAAGTTTGAAAATCTGAAGGAATTCATATGAGTATTGAATGATTGAAATGAGACTGATCGCCATTTTCGAAAACTCTAGTAAAAGGTAGGTCAGAACATAACATAGGTAAAACATTGTCAGAACCATAATGACTGTCATTATATTCGAAACTTTTAATGAGTTACGGAAGAGATGAGCCTGAACGGATCAATTGAACTTCGACGAGTTTATCGATGTGAATGTGATGTAATAAAACGATTGATTCAATAAAGAACATATAAAATAACAAATTAATGATCCAGTAAAATATTAAAATTCGCCCTAGTACTATGTGAGGACAAAGAATTACATACATGGCAACTCTAAATTGAACTCTAAGTCATAATGGTACAAATTTGTGTAACAAAAAATGGCAAATTATAAGAATCCCTCCATGATTATGACAATAGCTCTTTTCCCCGTAAGAGTACAATCAGAAGGTCCCCGATAACCTTAAAATGGAGACGTGGCCTCGTGAGCTACATTTGTGCGTTGTTCTGTATTTAGTTACTTACGTTATTGGGATCACGTTTGAGTCACTTGACGAGACCTGGAAACTTGAATGTTCTTCAGACCGGATTAGAACCGTCAGATATATTACGTCAAACCGAGCTTTGTACCGTACGAGAAAGAACTTCAAATATTTATAGAACATTGACTCGACTATGGGTTAGTAATCTCAGTCACTCTTTGGAAAGATATATTTAAAACGAGTTAAACACCCGACTGCATCCTGTCGTGGACCTTTTGTTCGGGGCACGTGGAGAATGATATTTAGTCACGAGTGTCAACGTGAATTACAGCGAAGGGTTTACTTTGAAACTGTGCATCGGTTGATTCCAACTGAAAAGTGAGCGTAACATCATCATTAGCCAATCCGACAGAAATCGCTCTTGGGTGGATATGAACAGGTCACAATCAATCGTGTCTGTAAACCATCTGGCCCTCGTTTTCCGTCAAGGCTACCGGTGAAAAGTGCCTTTGATTGTGTCAAAACGTACGGCCCTACGGAGGGAAGTTCTTATTTTTATGATGAAATGCGCCAAAAGGAAAGCGGGTGAAAGTTGGAGCACGCGCCTCGCATTATATACTGTACCGCGAGACCGGGTCCTTTTTATGTCGTTTGAGAACCATCACAATAAAAGGCTTAATATTCGTACTTTGAAATATTTCCTCAACACGTTTTGCAAATTAGGTGTCCCCATATTAGTCCATGCAGAAGTGGGAGCAACATGCTTCAATAATTGAGTATAATTAGGTATGTGTTCGTGGAGTGGGTCATACCTGTCTTTTTTAAATAAAAACTCTGCAAATCTTGACACAACGGTTTATTATCTTTTTTTTGCAGATTACCCTTATGTCTAGATCACTAAATGATAGAAAACTCCAGCTCATCATTCAAATTTAATTTGTTAAACTAATAGGTACCTATTATTTAAACCATTTTACAGACAATCAATTTTGCACATTGAATACTGCATTGTCATCCATTTCTGACCCTATATTTAAAATTTCAAGTCTCTAGCTCAGCGGGAAGTTGAAAAAAAAAACTTTGTTCAAACTTGAACTAAAGTTTCAAAATGCATACCCTTACCATACGCTTACCGGAGTTCGTTATAAAAAACTTTTCCCGCCATCAACAAGCCCATAGACAAACATTTCTATAAAAATATTACAAGATTGCGAGCGGGAGTTTGCTGTACCAATGAATATCTCCACATAATTGGAAAGACGGAAACTCCACAATGCAGATGTTGCGGCCTACAGGAACATTTGTTATTAGAGTCTACCCCGAGTATGCTGGTCTTAGAGAGAATTTGATCAACGAAGTCGAACAACATCTCACACTCCCAATGAATCTGGACACAATCATTGGGAGTATGTGACCATCGTAAAGTGTATAATAGTGTAAATCATTCCTTAAGAGTAACGAACATTAAAATATAACCATTTATTATCATCAACACAAAATCATAATTTATTTTAATAACTCAAAATCCAAGTGCTGCTGTAACAGATATAATATATCTGTTATTCATTATAATATATGAATATTATTCATTTTTATTTTTATAATGATGTAAACTTAAATTGTAACGGCTGTTACAGTATGCCTGTGCAAAGCCAAATAAATAAATTTAAAAAAAAGAACCCATTGACCTAAGGTTATGAAAAGTTTCAAGGAAACCACATTTCGTAATTTTTGCTCAACGCTAACTGGTCAAAGTGCCGCGGATTGTTTTTGACATTTTATGTCTTTACTCTGGCACATAACTCGAAAAACGTCACACGAAAAGCGTCACACGAAATCGTCACGAAAATTTCTGATGATTTTCGCTTACAACCGATTCGTTGCTACGGAACTTTATCTTCGCCAGTTATCATCGTACAAAAATCGTTCACCACTCGTTGGATAGCTCTCGATTTACCTGACCATATTACGTTAACCACTGCGGAGTGCGTGGCCGACAAGCTGCGGTATGAGCGTGATTGTTTAAATAATTGTTTGCACACGGGTGTGAGGTATGGAAGAGGTAGGGTAGGGGGGCGGTAAGACATAAAATGTCCCACAGGGTTGCAGACTCGTATGCAAGATGTTTCACAACGTTTCTTAGTTTTAATAAGATTTTATTAAAATCTTTCTTTGTGCATAAATGACGCTTAAATTCTTCTTTCTTCACTTCATAAGATTCCTCCTTTACGGTTTACATAGTTTTTGACATTTCCATGTCTTTGCTTTGGCACATAAACTGAAACGGGAAAAATTGGTTCCCTTGATTCACCCTTTCCCTCAGATCACGTCAGAACACAAGCGACCGGCGGGCCACTACGTCAGAGCCTATGACGCACGAGCGTATGACGTCAGACGGCTGGCAGAAGGCCAACTAGTACGTCATAGCCTATGACGCACGAGCGTGTGACGTCAGACGGCTGGCAGAAGGCCAACTAGTACGTCATAGCCTATGACGCACGAGCGTATGACGTCAGACGGCTGGCAGGGCCCAACTAGTACGTCAGAGCCTATGGCGCACGAGCGTATGACGTCAGACGGCTGGCAGAAGGCCAACTAGTACGTCATAGCCTATGCCGTAAGAGCCTATGACGTCAGAGGGCTGGCAGGAGGCCAACTAGTACGTCAAAGGTGGTGATGACGTCAGAGGGGCCAGATATCTGAAACCCCCATTTCTTCCTCACGACTTTCGTGATCACCGTGGAATTTCCTAAAGGATCTCCGAATTCAGATTTTTTTTTTCTTTTTTAATCCTATTCTTGGAGTCTACGAATCTTGAAACGTGAACCCTCAAATTTTGATGGGGTGGGGGTAATTTTTTTCTTGGGTGATTCCAAAGGTTTGTTATTGAAGATAATAAACCAAAAGTGGAGGTTTTGAACATCAAGTAGTTGTCAGAGAATGTTCAAATTTTCACTTCCCACAGCAGGAAGAATCTTGATAAAGCTGACAGGATAGGATTTGGATTTGGATTCTATTCAGATACCAATTCCCTCGGAGCAGAGGTGAAATAATGAATCACTGACTGAGTGAATGAATGACGAGAAAAATTCTCACACCTCGATTCGACAAAACGAGTGGCGCCAATGAATGGAACGACCTCAAGCCATTCTCGCATTCTCTCTTCATCTTTTAACCCTTTCCGCCCACTCTAAGACCGTTACCAAAACAAACCAAATTATGTTAACTGGCCAAATGCCTACATATTGAGAAGGGAAATATTTAAGCTCGTCACGATCCCGAAACGTTGGGTGGGTGTCGGGCAGGGCAGAGGTTACCTACGAATCCAACTCGCTAACTATTAACGCCTCTCGTACTCCATTGTGTTGCCAGCGAGACGATTAATTATCGTCATGCTCGTCGTGAATGCGAATCGTCTTCTTGTTTCGAAGCTATTTCTCTTGTAAGCGATTCGCAACTCTCGTTATGTTATTAAACAAATGTTGTTCAACCACACGATCGCCACTTCTTAGATTTAACCACAAATGCAATAATACAAACTCAAGAGCAGCTAGCCATAGTCAAAGCTGCAAAAGATTCAAAACTGTCGCAATAGGGATTTCATTAGGAGTACCCAGCATTAAATACCTAAAATGTCACAGGCATGAGCGAAGCATAAACTCTTCGTGTACTTACCCCGCTATAACCCAACTTAGCTCAATCAATTATTTGGGTGCTGTACTCTAGACCAGTGCCTAAGCTGGAAGGATCATGAGGCTAATATATGTTGAAGATTAAGAAGGCTCTAACCGGCATTTGTTTAAGATTTTCTCAATATTAATAACTTGCGGAAATTAAGTAAATGACTTTAATACTCGTGGTAGAGGGAGTATTCAGATCCCCTTCCGCGGACATGTTTATACAGTGGTACAAAAATTTGTAATAGTTTGCCTATGAACATTAGAATTTGTCCGTCCATGCGGACAAACTTGTTTAAAAAAATTTATTTTTTCTTATAAAATATTATCTTATTATGTGCACCTTATAGTTCGTAGTGTACATACCTTAATTACTGGTATTATAATGTATTATAAACTGTTTAGAATTAACATTTTGAAATTAATCTTGATTTTGCTTTGAAATCACCATAAAAAATTTGACTCCTCCCCAAAAGCACGAGGGTTCCCTCAAATGGGGGAGTAGCATTGGTTAATTGTAGTTTATTTTATCATTTAATTTAATCATAATCTGTATTTTCGTATACGACAACACTTGTTTTCTCTCTCACTTTTCTGCTTTCTTTTCAATAAACATATGTATTTATTTTTAAAAAAATCTGAACAAATTTGAAAATTGGAATTATTATTATTTTTCCATCTCCCTCAGCAACATCGCTTTAATTCAGAGCCAATGTGTAACAACCCTGAAATTATTGTTGGAACACCATCTATAGATGGTTATAACCTACGTAGTAAATCCCGCTCTTCAGCTCCATTTTGGTTCACCTTCAATAACCCTTAGCCCTGCTTCTCTTTGATACACAGGGTTTGTGATATCGGGTTTCTTGTTTTGAGATATTTCGTGTTCTAGTCGAGAAGGTAATTTTGAATGTTTGTTGCTGGATTCGATAGAGATTTTTTTATACGGGTAGGTAAAAAAATTAATAACATCAATTATAAAGGTCAGTTCGGAATTTTGTTAGGAAATCGTTGATTGGCTATGGAAGAATTTGAAGAATTCGTTGTAAATCAGAAAAATAAAAGTTAAGTTGGTACGTATGTATTATTAATTTTTTTGGAATTAACAATTGGTTTTTATTGTACTGGTGATTTCACCAGAAAAGAATGAAAGCATTCAAATTGGGACATAATTCATCGTTAAATACCGTATTATTAGAAAGAGGCCGCAGGGCAAAATTCCTCAACAGTGAACAATGGGCTGTTCGTTTTTCCTCCGAGTGTAATCTACATCTCTTACTATGATTTAATGGTTATTGTTCTCAAGTAACAGTATGTCTTGATATGTATAGTCGAGTCTTCTATATTCGGAGTAACGCGGATAAGTGATTTATTGGAAATACTAGAAACCATTTACTATGATGGAAGTACGTTGTATGTACATGCTGACTCAGGATTTTGGGATCCTAGATTCTTGAATTATTTTGTTCTTGAACTTAGGATCAACTCTCATTCGATAATCGCCATTCAGAAATGTTGAGTTTAAATTTTGATACAGGGGACACAATTCATTCAGATACAAGGGAAACAATTTATTTTGATACAAGGGACACAATTCATTTTGATACAAGGGATACAATAATTGTTCATGGCTACGATTTGTGAAATGTGTCATCGGAGTAACTGAGTTATTTTTGGGTTACCCACAACGTTCACAATCGATTTACCCTAGAATCCATGCACTGCCAAAAAATTGGTACTGGCTGCTCGGTAGGTATTCAGAACTATCAGTACATTACAAATTGCTCATCTATAAGCAAATTATAAAACCTGGGTGGACTTACGGTGTCCAGCTCTGTAAGAATACCTACTAGAATACCTACTAGAAAACTTTTCAGAACAAGGTAGTTAGGACTCTTAAGTAGGAGTATTGTCAACGCCCCACAGAAATTATTCTTGGACAAGGGCAACGTCACCTGCCTGCTGGGCTAAAACTCTACCAACAGTTTATATAATATTATAGGAAATTAACTTGATGGGGCGAAGCTGATATATGAGATAAAATATACTACATTACATTGATTATTGATGGTCTCTAGAAATTTTCAACTACGTTTCTCACCGATTTCTGTAGCCATCAGACACGACACCGTGAAGGGAACACCTTCAGGTCTGCGTCGTGAATTGAATGAAATGTGGAAACCCCGAGTTATGGTGCGGTAAAAACGACTCGAAGAACTGCGAAACTAATTCAAGTGGTTTAGTCAAGAGATGAGAAGGAAGGAATATTTTCTGCAAAGGGTTCGGTCACGCATCTCGGAATTCAATGCGGGAGGAGCGATGAACTGTTGGGTACCTCCTTTGGTGAAAGGCCTCATACTTATCTCCGAGTATGATTCCCCCTTCCACAACCTGCGTTCCATCAGGTTCAATCACCTTGACCCCCTAACCAGACTTATTCGCTATGTTTTTTAACCCCTTTTTTGCTGGGTTATGGAGAGGCAAAAAGTCTTGGGCGAATCACACATTCCGAGTGTTGCTGGATTCTCGTGGTAAAAACTTGTGCTAATAGTTCAGAGTTAAGACCAATATTCAGAAATTTCATGTTTCTAATTTGGTACGCGTATATTGAACTTGGAGTAGGTACATGAATAAATCGCACACAGTGAACCAAGCGAATGTTTGAATCAATCCAAGAAGGAATAAAGGAATAGAGGAGGCTGATCAATTCATGTCGACTGATGTATTAATTTAATAGCGACGTTTTCAATTGAACATAAATTTAAATAAACTTAAGGAATAAATACATTTACATGTGTGGGGTAGCAGAGGTGGTGAGAAATAGATGTACTTGATCAAATAGATTTTGAACGAACGCGAAGACATTGGCGATGACTCTGTGAATACTCAGTGGAACGCCTTGACCTCGGCCCCATTACCATAATCCAGAATCATTTCAAAGCACGTAAAGCCCGCATCAATTTATTTTTTCTTTCTATTCAAAGTCAGCATTCATTAACATTTACCGGTGATAAACTGCTCGAAAGGAAAAGAGAGACGATCGTTTTTCGCGTATTTGTCAATGTCAATCCAATCCTTATATCGATATTACCGAAGTGAAGAAAAAAGATAGGTACTTGATAAACATTGAAACGAATATATAAGTAATCTTATTCGTTTATGAGAAGTTTTCGCCGGTAAAGAGAATAGGTAAATTTGGCATCTGGTGTCGATCTAAATGTATTGATTTTGGGATTTTATTGTTTTTTTGGGGTCTATTGGACCCAGACCTAATCATGTTGTGATCCGATGAGCTAATAAAATCGGTTTGTGCTCTTCAGGGAATTAGTATGTTTTCGATTTGACGCTCTGTTGAAACAGTTCATATCGCTGACAATCTTTAGGATAATCTCTCAATAATTCCACAAGCGATAAGCAAACTCGTCCAATGCATGGAGTTGTTATCCTCGAAAAACTACGATTTTGGGTCCTAATCCATTAATGCCGAATACTTGAGAACACGCTCACTGATGGTCTCCACGGTAATACTTGCGGTTGGTGACTCAATAGAGGAAGCAACAGGGAAACTACAGCATTCTGTTGATACACAGAATGGTGCGAAATCGACAGAGGAATACTGGCAAGGGCTCTTTCATGAAGATGACATTAGGGCAGCAGTACAAACACGTTTCTTCATTCAAAGTGCTCCAGTTTGAGAACGGAATATAGTATCGCAAATTTGAATTTATTTCATTTTTTTTGAATTTATGGGTAATTTTCCCCCCTCAAACTCCCCCAAAAAATACATTTAAACAAAAATGTTTGATGTTGTTTTTAAATATAATTCGTGTTGTCCGACCTTGAAGCGGGCCGGTTTGGGTCAGATAATCGAGACTCTACTATATTATTTAGAAAGAAGCGTTTTTCAAGCCGGCATCGCCAGTTCAGTGGAGCGGGTTCATAACGCCCCGACCTGGAGGCGGGAGTTCGCCAAACAATCAAAACTTGGACGTAAATTGATTTAAAACTCTTTTTGACAGGTTTGGATCGAGAGTTGACTGAACCTGACAATAACGACGATTGGGGAGGGGGGCGTTGCCCCCTCCAGCACGTGCCGGTGCGAGGGCGTCCCATTTATTTGACAGCCGGTCCTCCCTCGTGAAAGCTTTAGGCTTACTGCCCTAATACCAACTGCTACGAACAGCTGTAGATGCAGGGGTGCAGGGTGACCCGTCAGGTGAGATGGAGTGGCATATGGCCACCCCAACAAACAACACGATCCTACAGATTCTTTTTCCATTCTAGAACGCGTGTAGCGTCTTCTAACCTTCACTATAACGTATTATATACACTAGGTATAGCCACTATAACAGAGAAATATCATGATGCGATTATTCGAATTTTTTGAGAGGTCCAATTTTAGTTCCAGGAAAATAATCGATTTGGCGGGTCGGTAAACACATTCATCGTGAGTATGAAAATTTCATTTATCCCGACATCTCCAGACCCTTTCATCTCCGCCGGGAGAAATCATAAGGCCACAGTTAAGCCCCTCACCCACTTGCATGCAGTTTTAATTGCTTCGCAGCCGCATTTAATTTCAGTGGTGCGCGTGAGCGTACGTTTCGCCCTTGTCGGAGGTTTTAACTGCTCTCTAGTTTGAAATTTACGCACGAAGGCATAAAAGTCGACTAATCCAATCACATGCCACGGTTCTGCCTACTGCGCTATTTGCGATGGTCACGCTACAATAAACTTCGCTCATATAACCGCCCTCATCGTGCTCGACATCGTTCGAATGTGAGTTATACCTATGCGGTTTATTGAAGGATCCGCGATCAACACTCTATTCGTAAGTCAGTTCCACGATAACCCTTCATCAATACGAAATCCTCATTGTCCGTTGTTTTACCATGGGGTGAAGAACGAAACACTGAACTGAAGATGAACAAAATAGAACTTTATTAATAATTTGAGCTAGGATGTTTTCAGATACAAAATTAGAACACGAGGGTGTTATGAACAGGGCGAGAATAGATACAGGACTGAAAGATTGAGTAGAACATTGTGGTTCATAGATGAGTGGATCATGTATAGGCCATCACGCAGGATGTATGAAGGGACTGATTGTAGAACTAGCTTATAGAAATGACCGCCAGGTGAGGCTGGGCGTGAACTAAAGGAACGTTATTGATCAACTGGTGGTTGATCCTAGGGCCGAAATATTATTATTGGTACCTACATGAAATAAATCGGGAGAGACTATTAGGGACAAGTGAACTAGTTTGTATGAGCTGATGTGTGGAGGAATGAATTATATCTGTGAACTAACGACCTAACAGGGAACTGACTCTGGCGGGACTTGGGTATGCAATTTGGTTCGGAGCTATCCCAAAATGAGCATCGTGAACAAATGTATGTTGATTTACTATTTTGCAATAACTAAACCATTAGAATCAATCATGCAAAAAAAAAAAAAACTCGACTCAAAATTGGTGGGTTAACGTCTCTTCAAGATACGTAAAATTGGATAATCCAATTTACAATCGATTTACATTTATTTTTCCCACTTACAGCAGAGTCGTTTTAAATTTTTTCAATGTTTCTCCAGTTCAAGTCTCGGTACAGAATGAATTTACGCGTAAAGCTACTCTCTACATGGCTGGCTCTCCACTTATCATTTCATCTTGTCCATTCTGAACCTGAAGTTGAATTCCTGGTTTTATATCGTTACCACCGCGCCAAAAGCGCAAATTAGCTTTTTGGGTCATTTTGGGTACCCTTGCCAGAGCCGACATACGTACTCCCAGATTGGGAGTCCCAGTGGATTTTTTGAAAAAATAAGAAATTCTGTAGGTCTACAGTGTATCTATGCACTAAATCGAAAATGTCCAAAAAACCAGATTGGCGCTTTTGGCGCGGTAGTAACGATATGAATGTTTCAAACCAATTCATTGGTACGAATAGTGAGTTCATTCATTTACGAGTTTGATCAGGTCTCTCGTGAAACAGACGTGCTTCCCGATAGACCTTCAATCCGTTTATGATAGACCGTAATAAACCGATAGTTGCGAGGTGATGGTTCGAAAGATCCCACGTTATTTTCTATTCAAGTACCGACACCATTCGTGACCCCAACAGGCCAAGCACTGCTGGTGTAGTGGTATCATGCAAGATTCCCATTCTTGCGACCCGGGTTCGATTCCCGGGCAGTGCATCAAGTTTTTTTTCCAATTTATGATCAAAATACAACTAATACGTGATTAGAAATTCAAACGTACAATTATTTTGGCTACTTTAGCTGTATTGTTAAGCTTTGGGTCAATAAAATAGCCGATCTCGAATTTTATGTGTAGCTTTTAAATAAAAAATAGAAAGGGACCACACAGACTCATACACAAGTGGGAATTGGAACTACTAGTTCGATGCCGTAATCACAGACTCCAGTGGACCACTTATCCTTGAATGTGTGTGATTAGTCCTCTAAACATGTGGTCTCAAGATCGTGGAACTGAATAAACAACTCTTCAGCCCTGAGCTTGTATCTTCAACAGTTGTCTCCAAAAAATCAAATATTCTCGGACTAGAAAAGTAAAACATGGTGTTCTTCCAGAGCGAACCGAACATTATACAAACAGACGAAGAATTCACCTATTTTATTATTAGATTTGAATGTCCCTTCCTTCTGATGTCCCACGTTTAGGCCGAGTTCCAATTTTTCTTTAGGAGCGTAAAAGAGAAAAAAGGGTAAATTCAACCGTAGCAAAGGGAGGGTAAGAGGAATTCTAGGAATAACATTCAGGCCGTAAGAAGTCTGGAAATGGCCCTTTGGCCCTTCCATGCGTAAACATCGTTTGAGATGAATTATGGGATCTGGGCGCCTTCTCAATCTGTATCGCTTCATCCCGATCTTGATAATTCTGGAATAACCGAAAATTGACTACGGTTCGGCAGAGTATCTTGCATTTATATTGTCATTGTAGCTACGATGCATTTGTAATTTTGTTGTTCTTGACCTTTTTCGGATTAATCCTTATTGGATCAATCCTTATGATTAGAAAGAACATGAATGATACCAAATTAGATTCTATAAACGAATCATTAATCAGTCACTACCAGGCATCGTGACCACTCGGAGGCGGATCGCAAATAATTTCGTGTGAGAATGATTCCTCACTATTGTTGAGTATTGAGGGCTGACTCTGACACATCTCTACTCAATGTGAAAAGTTATTGATTTGACGGTCGATCTGCAGGACTCCCAGGAGCCTTGAAGGGTGTTGGATTAATTGAAAGGGGTTTGGGAATTGAAAGTAGCAACAACCGAATTGGAAAGGGAGCAATGAGTGGCATGTTCCACTGGAACAACGGGTGCCAACAACGCACCATAAGGGAAAATAGGCATTATTCTTGGTGATTGATTGCAATCGTAAAACTGGTGAGCATGGCAAAATATTTTTTTTTTTAAAGAAGAAGAAATGAAAACAAAGTAATATTTCTGTAGAAAGTCAATAATTAAACCCACTAATGTCTGATCGTGTTGAACGTTACAGTCTGTATATTTTTATGTACGAAGTTGATGTTGCACATTGCACCTCAAATGTTTCCTCAATTCAAGAGTTACCATTATAATGCTAGTAACTTATACTGGTGCAAATTTTCATCGTGTTTCCAACCCCTACATAGTTAAGTATTTAAACAATCTAAAGTATAATACGAAGTTAATGTGGGAATGGAGTCGTTATGAGTTAAGTACTTAGAAATCTCATTCTCCGTACAAAATTATTCTGCCGGAGTTATAAAACGTTTAAAAGCTGCTCTAGGTGTAGCAGCTCATCCTGTTTTCATGGTTACCCTCTGGGGGTTAGGGGTACGTGAGAAGGCGACGTTAAGAGGGGGAGAGAGGCCTAATTTGCGAAGAGAAAAGCGAATATTTGAATTGCAGATTCTACAAAAATACACTCAAGGGCGACGCGGCTCTTCAGCGTCCGTTACGTCAGACTAGTCAGTTAGCATTGAATATTGCAATGTGTGAAATTACGATGAATTTCACGACATCCTCCATAATTATGGTGAGTGTTTTAGAATGAGTGCTCTGATTTTATCTTGCACTCCCTTAACAGGTGTAGTAATTTGCAATCGTTCATTATATAAAACAGGTTTATTAAACTAGAAAAAAAGGATCTCCCTCTCGTATGATTTTGTTTTCGTAGTAAGTTTAGTGACAAACGAGATGACAACTTGTGATTATGTTAAACCGCTATCCCCACCTTGACCTAAGTCTAATAAATTCAAATTTATTAACCAATTACGTCGTGTTTCATAATTACCAAGTCGAACAAGCTTGTGAAGGAGTCGCTTATCGAAGCAACAATTTAAAAACAGGCTTGTCGAATTAGTGTGTCAATCTGATTTACAATTTGTAGAAAGAAGAAGTTTTAACCGAAATTATTGTTTAAAATAGAGAATGACGCATAATCATTTAGTCCTGAAATATAAATTTGTGTGATCATTGAAGTTATGATCTACCTATAAGTGATCTGTATAAACGATCTAGAGTTGTAGATTATTCAAAAGTAATCGTAATGGGGCTGCTCAACACTTGAACACCGCCAAATTCCATCAAATCTACACTACTAAAATTTAATAATATTTGCACGTACAATGGGAACCTCTACGGTAGTTGGTGGTTGTGATAATAAACAATCAAGTAGTTGCGAAGAAGACGTGAAATAACGTTTCGAAATTAACTGACTTTGAAAAGGGGGCAGTGAAGTGAAGTCTAATGGAAAGTTGAATCGATGAGTTAATTTGGGTTGTTGGAGCATAAAGACAAACTTAGCGGAGGGTTGAAATCAAAGCGTGAAAATCTCCTAGTGTCTGAGTATCGTTCGATCTCTTTCATCTCACAGCCTTTCAAGAAGATTCGAGAAATGATTAGGAATTGTAATTATTCATCTTTGTTTACCATACAATGACTTGAAAATTCGAACACACCAAAATCAGCGAGGGGGAAATGAATGAAATGAAAATCACTTGAAGGTATTTGTATGAGCGGCATTGAAGTTAAATTAATACTGTTGAAGCTATTTGGTCGCCCCGAAGATGCTCCAGAATGCATTTGCCTCATTTATACTGATTAAATCTCAAAATCAATTCAATATTGACAATAATGTTCCAAAATCTCGACTAATAATTTTGATTAAATATTGTTCTCACAAGAGGTGACTACGAATATATAAAGCTAGCTAAACCTTCTCTTCGGGCGATTTTGGGTTGTTTAGGTATGTATTTGTAATAATGCACACATTTAATTTGTTTCTTTCAATCCTTCAAGAACCATAGGAGGCATTCGTAAGAACCTTATTTGGAACTCAAACTTAACTAAAACCCAGCCTGGGACTGTTTACCACTGTTCGGGCTGATTCCTCGGGAGTCGTCGTCGTCGGGGAATACATTGTAGAAATCTATTGGTTTTCATGTGGGTGACTTACAGTGTAAGTTTGGAGCATTTAAGATCGATAAAACCGTTTTCGGTAGTTTTACTAGACCTACCTAGTAGGGTAGTACCTGTACCTCATTCGCATACTACACAAATCGGTTGCATCGATTCGGTTCCGTTGACTACCTTCTTCGGTGTACAACATAATTCACTATCAAATTAACCGATGGAAATCAAAAAATACTATACTACGATTTGAAGGCAAGTTCGTGTATACTATTATATTTCTGTGACTAATAGTTCACCGAATGCGGTAGAGAGTGCGTGACATCTTCCATGGAAATCCGAAGGTAGGATATCCTGGACCCGATCAAAATTGCGATTTTATGACCGAACTCGCACCGTCATTACAAAAGCGGGCACATCCACCGGTAAACGCTCAAGTTCTGAGTTCACGCTCATAAGGATAGCGAGCATTGAGAGATGTTGAGCTTTCACTTCTTGAGTCAACAAGGCTTTTCCGGGTTAAATCCCCGCGACTAATTAGTGAAAAGTGCAAACTGGAAGAATCCTTTTTTTTCCCCGTAGGTAGGTACTTGCGATAAATTACAAGGTGGATTCTTCGTTTAATAAACATTTCACGGCGAGTTAAAATATTTCAGGGGCGAGAAAAAGCAGCCTAAGGGTCTGAACAGAATAAATTCAGGAGGTCATAATTTGTCTGTGCGATCTTAAAGGACTACGCGCAACTGCGTTGGTAACGACTCTCGAAGGAATTTATTTTCGTTTTAACGATGCAACCCGCAGCAAAAGAACGGGTTAATCTTCGGACGGTACAATCATTTTTCAACCGGTATTTTAATTCATATTTTCCTTCAGATCCTCCCGTGGAAGGACAGCATTAGATTTACTTAAAAATTGTTTTTGTTGGAGTATGAAGATTTTATACACCGGTTGTTCAAAATTTCGTTACTGTAGAATTCATACCGTAATAAAGGACTGCTTAAAAAAGCTACCTGTGGATTTTTGAATTTTGCAACATATTTCATTGTAAACTCAATATTGACTGTAAATCATTTGGTATTGTGCAGTGGAGTGAAAAATGCCCATAACCTCTACCACCTACTTAAACTATGAAAACTCTCAGAATGGCCGTTAAGGTGTTTTTCCACGACTAGTAATCGTGAGATGATACAAATCATGAGAGGTAATTGGAACGCGACGGAAGCCAATAACTAATGCAATGTCGCGTTGTCGATGATGTATGGCCTTACCTTGAAGGGGCGACGGACCCTACAGAGATTGCTTGTTACGCACCTGGAACAAAAACACAACTCAATTAGTCGAGAGTGATTTATTAGGGACAAAATATCGGTAGAACTCTCATTAACGTCATCATGACCGGAATAATGCAAGACGATGAAATCAAATTAATAATCATGATGAACGGTTTTCTGGGGTTTCTTAATGAGTGACAGTATATAACCAGGCACGAGCAAAAACATTTCCAATAGTACAAACAAGCGAAAATTTGATGAACCAACTTTTCTCAAGAGAACTGCCATGTTCTCAACAACATACACAATTTTTGACATTTTCTCTTTTTAGCGATCTTTCGAAGGTATGAAGCTATTGTTTCCGTTCCAAAATTGTTAAAACCCGAATTTTCGAAAAAGTTGTATACCAAAATCCGTTCTATACCATCCTGAAAAACCATATATACATATATTAAATATCTTTTTATCTCAATTCTATCGTTGAGCTAACGTCTAATAAATAAATAAAATTTATTTATTTATTAGACGATAGCTCAACAATAGAATTGATATAAAAAGTTCAAATTTGCAGGAAAAATGTGTCTTGGCAATCGAAAGCCCAAGTTCGTAGATGGGCAGAATCGGGCCACTCTAATTTCGCTCTTGTAGACTGTGGATTTATTACTCTTTCAATTAATAACGAAATTCACGTATTCTAGTGTTAAATTTATCAGTTGTAACTGATTGAATCAATTGAAAGATGTACTCCTACTCTCATTTTCCTTGAACATTTGATATAAAAGACTTACCTCTTCACAATCTTTGGGATTCAAATCATCTATCGCGAAAATGCCATTTACTTCAGAAAACATCGAATTATATGAATTTTTATCGATAAATCCACCAACTACCCACATACAACTGGAGATCACCACATAGTACCTACAACAAACTGCTCAACAAACTGCGGAAACTCAATTTGTTATTTCATTTGAACCATTGAGTTGCATAATGCAACCCTATTGACGAAACAATAGTCCAGAAAAATCACTTCCTTTCCAGAGAACACACAATGGGCGATCGACCTTCCATAATTTCAAGAGGGGGAAACCGGTAAAATGGACTGGTGACCCAGAAACTGCAGTTGCAACCAGCGAAAGAGGTGGGTAGATGCAACGTTATGTTGTGGCCACAACCTGTTTTTTGTATGAAACCCGATACACCAAAATCTTGGATTTATGTTTTAAATTCAGGGCTGTCCGAAATGATTTGTGGAGAGCGAATGCTCAGAGACCAGTGATAACTTCATGTCATATTATTATTGAAACATTCGAGCCCAATAAGCATAACCACTAAAACCTAATGTTTTATAGTTCTGGAGTCCGATTCAAAGATTTCATCGCAGATAAACTGACAGACCGACTTGAATTCAAATTTGTTCAGGGGGCTATGAAATGCACGACGCAAGTGAAAATTTTGATTTTGGAGGGCAAAAATTCCTTTGGTAGTGAGAAAGCTAAGTAAGGTGAACGTACAAGATTAACCACCAAACTTTGATAAAAAGCAATGAAGTAGGTCAAAATTTGGGCCGTTTTGAGGTAAAATGATCATCACCATAACATACTAAGTGGGGACCTTGAAAGGTATGTTGTTTATGTTGATTTTTTTCTGTAATGAAGACCTTAGTAAGCAACCGTTCAGGACCTATTGTATTTATGTATTGTCAAAACCACAAATATTATAGCTGAGGGTTGTTTCCTTTCGTAACTCCAAAATTTAAATCAATAGGTCTCCCGTCATCTATAAGTCAAGTGGGTGAGGAGCGACCAGAAGACGGATGAGGACTGTAGAGTGGAGTGTAGAGAACGAGATGTCGAATTTAGTAAGAAACGGGTTGTTAAGAACCAACGTTTCTGGATTTGTCCTCTTCTTTGTTCAGCATTTTCTATGCGCTTTTGTCGAAAATCATGCTGGTGGAACGAAATGCAGGGGCCCCTAATGAGCCCTTTAGAGCATAGAAAATGCTGAACAAAGATGAGGACAAATCCAGGAACAGGTTCTTTTTAACAACCCGTTTCTCACTAAATTCGACGGTTCGTTCTTTACACTCAACTCTCCAGCCCTCATCCATTTTCTGGTCGGTCCTTACTAACTTGACTTATGGAAGCAAGTAACTTGCTTTACTGATTTCAATTTTGGTCTTACGGAAGGAAACAACCCCACAGCTATAATATTTTCCATACCTAAAGAGTCAATTAAGACGGTATGTTTCTTCGAAAATTCGCTCAATTCATGCTGCATGACTGGAACTTTTTATTTATTTATTGTTCTTCCTAAAAACTAAACTTCTTCATTTAATATGCCGTTCCTTATTAGTCCTCGACTCAATTCAAACATCCCGAGTTTTGCCGGAGTGTTAGGAAATGCGTGTAATGGACTTATCAGACTTAGCCGTTTCTATGGCTCACGGAAACTTTCCGAGTCCTAATGGCTCAGAAACGCCGCAAAACTTCCGCATCATAGCTTCGAACCCCTGAAAGGGTTGATGTGAAATGGAGGGGAGAGACACCAGGGGTAATTGAAGTTGTGTGTCGCCAACTTCGATTTCCCGCGAGCATTGCTTCGAGAAAGAAAACTGGAATGAATATTTCAAAGGTTTTTTTGAGTGGGAACTTTGAGCCGTACAAATGTCAACTTTTTCAATGTTTCTCCCCAACCAGACATTCAATGTGCTCGTACAGTAAATACTGAATTACAAAAAAAAACTTCGTCATTTCTGATTGAAGATTGATTGTTAGGAGTGACGTTTCATTTTTCTAAAAACCCTTCGCTTTCCAACCTCCTGGGTTCAACCTTCAATCAATCCGTTCAGAAGAGCTCAGAAGCTCCGCGATTTACCGCATGGTCACAACTGAAAGTAACGGATGAAAAATGATGCGAGCTCGATTATGTCGAAATCTCCAGGTGGAATCCAAACTCATCTGATACCATTAGGAAACTCCCTGAGGGTCAAACCGAGGCACGACCTTCATCGGATGTTGGAAAAAAAGGATTTCGAGGAAGTTGTAGTTTCCGGGAGCACTAGAGCGCTGTCATCTGTAAAGCCATTGCAACATTTGAGCGGAGGCCGCCGGAAAAAAATTGGACAGCCGAATGAGGGTTGGTTTACTTGGATAGGAATTCTTAACAACAATTAGCAGACGAATTTACATTTCAACAATCCGTATATTTATGGCTTTTATCAACAGATACGAGGAACTTCGAAAGAAATACTCCTATACTACAATGTTTACGTGGTATTTAGCACCCACAGTGTTCGTAACCAGCCAGAGCTTCCTTAACAACAATAATTACTAAGGCACATAATCGTTAGCTTCATTAGCAACGCCCACTCACCAGCTCGTCCAATTCGAAGGCCACTTCGGCACATAGGTACTTCCAGATGATACCGTTCCACTCAAATAAGGTTTACCATTCATCGTTGCTTTGAATGGGAACCATTAACCTGCGGATATGACATCCTTGTTACTGAAGATCCCAACCGTTGGGTTGTGATGTCTGGACATACAGACAACAGATGCAAATATGAAGAGGTTAGCCAAGTAGTTTTGACACAACCCGTCAAATATGGACCCCTCACCTCACAGATGATTTCAAACAAAATTCTATCCCTTTCTTATTCGCTTTCCTACACCATTCGGGTGCAGTAATTTGTTCACCATGACCACATCTAACCGGTCCCCCAGCTCTTTATCTTATGTCACAAAAGTCTTCAAGAAATTGTAAGCCTCCCTCATAACTGACACCAATAACTTGCAATTGAGTTGACAATAAAACTGTTGCCAAGTCCATTTCCCGAAGTTAATTCGATCCTTAAGTTTGACGAAGTGGGCACGCGCGTGGGTTGATGAACCATTGTGCCCAGCACTTAAGTAACCACTCAAGCACTTGAAACCACTTATCTGGTCGTAAGAATCTCACCCGATACTTCTGGTCTCGTTTGTTTCCGCCGTCCTACGCTGCCGTCTTGTCTGCTCCACTGAGTCTGTCGAATCTCCCTGGATAAATGGACTGAACACGACGATAGGACGTTTCAGGAACAGGCTAACTTATCGCCAGAATAAAATTAGCAGTTCATCGATGAAATATGAGCGCTCCATTATAAATATGGTAACTCTACTCAGCGCTTTTCCCAGACAATTGATCGTCAATAGGTATGTTTGACGTCATTAGAATACACTATTTCAAATTAGGAGGGTGGTTAGATAAATTGTTCATTATTATTCAAAGTAGAGCATATCAATATCAACATTTCAATATGCTAGAGGATAGACAAGATTTGGATTCAAAATCCAAGATAACCATCTCACATTCATCAGTTACGTTGGAAAGACACAACTCAGGGATATTGTTTTATGGATTCGCAACCTTTACCAATAAAAAATAAAAAATACAACGAATATACTTCAGGATATTGACAACTTGTATTACATACCCAGCACTGGGGTTCTTGACCAAATTGAACAGGTTACATTGTTCGACATACGGAAACTGAAGTTTGCCACTCTGACGTAACGTTTAATGAAGCAAGAAAGCACATAGTTTACATTAAGTACTTCAGTTATGGCCAGAAGCCAGTTTATAAACAAATAGTAAATTTTTGATAACAGATATGTTTGATTGGTGCATTTTTTTGCAGTAATTGACTAAGAATTAAGAAAAACTTGGGGAGACATTGGATGTGTTTTTATTTTTGCTCGTGAAGCTGTCCGTGAATATCTACGAGCAGTAGATAAAGTTTTCCAAGTTTAATAAAAAAACGATTCATATGAGCGGTTGTGAACATGACAGAGGGGTTGAACAGCAGTGTTCCATCACAGCTCCCGATAATTATTTAATTTATGAACGGGATATACGATATTGCTGTTCGATTACCTCTGCTACAGGATGTGATGATCTCATAAGCCGGTTTACTGTATCAGAAGTGGGATGTTCCCAGGAGGCATTATATTTATGAGGAGATCCTTGAGAAACGGTCGGCGGGCCATCGGTTGACAAGATGTAGGCATCTTTCTTGAAGGGGAAATGGTAGGTACGTGCTATTTATCACAGGGAGGGGTCAGTTGGCGAGCGTGGGATTCGGGAATGGAAGCGAGCTCGTCTTTCAGGTGTATCAGAGTGTGGGGGATCCGAAGACTCACATTTCTTTATGCCGGTACAGGGGATCGGGATCAGGAATACCATCGGGGATATGGAGGCTAATGAACTCGTCGTGGTCAGTAACTGTACCGTTCTAAACGGAGAGCTAAATCAGCCCAACATCGGTGGACATTCAGCGCTGCAGGATGCAGATCCCATTGTAACAACAGGTGTTCCAAATCAGCCCCTAGCCACTCCATACGTCAGTCATTTTAAAGATGCAGGGATAATTCTCAATGAGTTAGTTACCAACTGCTCCCCTCAGCTGAGCTCTATAGAAGACCATCCTGTCACCTACTTAAACATACCTCACTTCATCACGTCACTTATACCGTATAGTCATAAGACATACAAAGATATTGAATTTAGATCAGTGATGTGGACAGAAAGATATTTGCAGTATTTCATATAATATTGAAACATGAATTCCAACATTCAAAATGTTGGAGCTGGAAAAGTAAATTGTTGGATTTCTTTGTTGTTAGGTTCTTTGTTATTTCATCCACGTCACCCGCGCAAGGAATTGTAATTTTCTCCATAGAATATTACGTTATCCGTGTGGGACCTGACCGAATTCACCTTGGATTCCTCTGATTGGACAGATGGATAAATCCTACCGTCACCCATTTATTAACATCTGCTGCCTTATCAGCAACTGTTGTTATTTCACGGCCTAATATTCCCTACTAGACTAGAGAAATAGAATGGCCTGAGTGGCTGCGTCTATGAAAATTCCTTTGATACAATAATGTTTCCATACATCATTCACGTCAAGGCAATATGTTCAACAAAGTCGAATGCTTTTCGAAGCGAACAAACATAAATCTCGGCTGGGGGAAGTCTGGGAGCCGTAGCCACTGATCCCGTTCCCCTTTTATTTCAAACACCATCCCCCAGAGACCTATTTATTACGGTCCGTCGAAGATTATCCGTGGACGCTTTTTGCTTTCTCTACGTTCTTCCAGGGGAAGCTGAAACTTTGAAAGAAAAACCGAAGATGCGAATTTGCACGCTGCCAATCAGCCGTCGACGTCTACAATTGACTGATTTTTCACAATTCGTCCAATCAACAGTACCTACCTAGTTATTCAAAATTTTGGTTTTTAGGTTTTTGTAATAGGTGCACAAAGAGAGATTTATGTCGGTTTCTTCTAAAGTCACTCAATTTCTTGTCTGTAACATTTTTTAAACAATACCTATTCCTAAAAACAAATTAAATTTAGATGCTGAGCTAGAGACTTGAAATTTTAAACTTGGGTCGCATTGGATGAAAATGCAATACTCACTGAGTTTCTTGCCTGTATAATTGTTTTAAACAATACCTATTTGTTAAAAAAAGAAAATTTGGATGTTGCGCTAGAGTTTGATTTATCATTTCGTTAATTAGATAAGGGTGATCTGCTCAAAGAAGATAATAAACCGTCGTGACAAGAATTTGCATAGTTTTTAGTGAACGCCTAGTCCGATTTCGTCCAAGCTTAGGGAGTAGGGAGGATTCCATTTTCGAACATTTGGTGATTACCTACTAGGGCAGTTTATTTTATTTATCTATGACTATTCACATCCTTCCGTGTATAAATGTGAGGAAGTTTGTAAGACACAGAAACACTCGCTATTTGAAAGAGAACTAAAATAGCAGCGAATATCACACTGCAGGCAAGAGATCTACTAAACAACGAGGGCTTGGACCATGAAAGTTAATAACTACTCATCACATGTGGGTCACAGAAAAGACCTTGTCGTACGAGGGCACTCATTTTCCAGGTGAAATGACCGAAAAAACGAACGCGATCATCGCGCCGTCTCCCATTAGCTTTTAAAGAGCGGGACTTCCTCCTGTTTTTCGGACAATAGGGGAGCTCTGATCGGAGATAAGCTTCCGTATTAACAGGGTTGCAGTCAACCGAAAATAACCCCCAGTAGAGAAAAATAGTTAAGCCACTATTAGGTTTACAATAGAAATTCAAATAACCAGACGACGTACGACGTATACGTCAATGTAAGTCGTAGACGTAAGTCAATGTATACATTGACTTCGTAGCATTTCTCCGTTTAAGTGGCAACATGACCTATCTCAATTTTTAGTTTTGAGTTATTTACAAATTTATTTACCCTACAAAAAAAGAATTTTCTCGCCAGACAGGCAAATCAAATTATTAGGCAAATCAAATCAAATTATACTCTAGGATAGATAAATAGGCAGTTTTTTGTGTCTCCTGTTGAAAATTGGAGGGGGGGTTAACAATTCATTGTATCATAAAATTATTCATATTCCTAGGTACCTATTTGAAGTTGTTTGTAGACGCTTTGGTTTCTTCCTGGCAAATACGAGTTCTACAGGAGTAGAAGTCGAAAAACAGCTCTGCCGTTTTATGGAAGAAAGTACTAAAACTCCATTTTTGAGCTTTTCGAGGTTTCAACATATTCCTAAAGATTTTGACGAGATCTATCGATTGGACCAGGTTAGAAAGCCCTATCTCCATCGGAAGTGCTTGAAAATCAACGTCCTAACGTCAGTTCTAACTTCAACGGCATAGAAAATACTCAGCAATTGACAAAAGCTCGTTTTTCTCAAAACTATCAAAATGGAGATAGGACTTTCTTCCTTATGACGGCAGAACAGTGAAAATGGTTTCCTGGGGTCGACTTGATTAGGGAGGTCTTGGATCCTCGTCGAAACACTGATTTATACTGTTGTCTATGCTCAGGTTTCAAGGTATTTTTCATCGAAACAAACCGCCTAAAGGGGGAAATCAAAGTCAAATTGCGAAGAATCTCTTTAACGAATAAAAAAATCCACGGAAATGCAGCATGGGTGTGGGAGCGAAATTTCTAATAAATAACTGGTTTTATGTCAAATGTATCCATTTTACTGGTTTTATAACACATTTTGTCTCCTTTTTTGCCGAGTAACACCTCAGTTTATAGATTTTTCAACGCTGATCTTTGGTGTATTTTGACAGTGAATTTCGCAGTGAAAGGACAGTCTGAAACGGAGTTTGGTATACAATTGTTTCGGGAATTCGAGTTTTAAAAATTTTGTATCGAGAACAATAGCTTCCTTTTCTTGGCAAATTCGCTAAAAGGCGTGAACCAAATCAAATACCGGAAAAACTCACAGTCTTCCGCGTCGGGCTGCTAACGAGGATGCGCTATAACGCGAAGGAATCGATCGCGTGGAATAGGAAGGCGATGGGCGGCAAGGCCAATGTCAAGAGGCTGAAGACTGGCGGCCACAAGCCCTCGGGCAAGTCCTGGCACGCGACCTCCGCATCGATTCGGTGGGACGCCCTTCCAACGACCCGACAGGGTCTCGGCCAAAGGAAATCGGATTCGAAAACTATTTCTAAGGTCCGGAAAAAAGACCCAGAACGTCGAAAAGTGGAAGGTCTGTGTGAGAGACGAGGTTCTATTCCGGTAGTAGGTAACTACGAGTAAAATTCCATAGACCCCATTCCGAAATGAGACGTAAAGTAACATAAGTCAAATAAGGCCTTAGGCCGGTGTTGATGAAATAACTTCATGACTCAATAATTGTATTGTGCATAAATCATGACAATAAACGTTCTGTATTCTGTAAAGTAACCTCCGTCACAAAAGGTTTGTTCGGACAGACAGTCCGCACAGTCCTGGACCTTTCTCACCAAGCAACGCCCCTTTTAGCGCGTTCGGACAGCCCCAGAACTGATCCTGGGTCGAGTCTTGGCTGTTTGGACAGTCAGTTCTATCAGTCCTGGATTATTTTAGAGGATTGTCGATCCTGCAAATGCGCACTCGATGCTTTCTACCTTATACATTGAAGACTAGCTTATCCATGGAAGAAGTTTTCATCAAAACAGCTTTTTGTACAGATTTTGAACTTGAATTTCGACTGAATTTGTGAATTTTGTACTGGATTATTTGTGGCTTGATTGGGTCATCCAGTAATTAGAATTTTAAATTCCTTTCACGTGTGAAACTTGCAAGTTGACATTTCCTTATAATTTTATGAATACCATGGTTTTATGCATGTAATGCGGCCACAAAATTTAAATAGTGTTATACCTACTCTTGTAACCCAACTATTTATGGCTTTAAAATAAAATACAGCCTTGTTAGAACAAGGCTGTATTTTATTTTAAAGCCATAAAGAAAAAACTATAATTCCATAAGACAATCTCATGAAAAGGCCCAACGGATCGTGTAAAAAAAATTTTTTTTCTTTGGGCGATTCCAATGGTTCATTATCGAAGATAATAAACCAAAAGAATTGCGTGTCCTTATTCACGTATCACATACCACCATTTCATCATGTGTGCTGTATTTGGGATGAAACGTCTGTAAAAATTGAGCATGACTAGGAATCTCCTAATGCCCATGACGGTTTTCGGTGTTCTAACTGGTCTAGTTTTCTACTTCGGACGGTGGTGGGTTTACGCTTTCGGCCGAGTCTAGGTGTCCTAGAAATGCAACCTCTTTGGGCGGAATTCGGATTTTGCTGGGTTCATCTCAACGCCGAAATCAAGGAATTGTTTATTTAATTGTTGTTATTGTCTTCAACTATGTGGCTGAAGTCTTTGAAGCTGACAAGTGTCCTTTTCGTGGACACAAATGCCTTGGCAATTGGGATTATCTTGAATCCTTAATAAGAATCCCTAAGGCATTGGACGAATCTTACAAGTGTAAATAGTAGCTCCTTTTCGTGGATACCAATGCCTTGGCAATCCGGATTGTCTTGAATCCCTGAGGAATTCCTGAGGAATTGAACGAAGCTGACAAATGCTGACAGTAGCTGCTTTTCGTGGACACCAATGCCTTGGCAAATAGCATTACCTTGAAACCTTAATAAGAATCCCGAAGGAATTGGACGAATCTGACAAGTGTAAATAGTAGCTCCTTTTCGTGGACACCAATGCCTTGGCAAATGGGACTGTCTTGAATCCTTAAGGAATATTTGCACCCTTAATAAGAATCTTGAAGGGATCGAAACCTAACAATGTTGCCACCATGTTGTGTCTGGGTTTCTATCTTCGATTAACAATCAGTAGTAATCAAATTGCCGATATGACTGCGATTCAGTACAACGGTGTTCAAATGCGAGCAGATGATAATAACAGTGCCAAAATATTGTACACCTACACCAAAAAAAAATTGACATAGCCCTGGCAAATCAAAAACTCTGCAAATCCTTGACACACCGGTTTATTATCTCCTATGTGCAGATCTCCTTCTGCCTAAATCGCGAAATCATAGATGAAACGTTTATAGAGATGATGAATTAATGACAAATAATTTGTAACAATATGATTTGAATATATCGCAGCATTTAATGGGGCTTTTGCCTCAACAAAGGACACAACATTAAGAGCAGACCATCATTTGCTTCTACAAAAATGAGCGGTTTTCGTTTGAAATGTACCGAAACAGTTGTTATAAAATATGGCTAGCAATCCACCGAAATCCGGAGGTATCTCTGAAGGCGTTCTGAAAGCGCCTGACCTCGAATGTTCTTTTCTTTCAAACCACTATGTTCGTCAGAATTTACATAGAACCAATTACTCGTTCCTGGCCCCCTCATTGACCGCCCATCGCACGCCATCATTACTCCAAAAGTGCAAAAATGTTACCTCAATCAAGACGTTCATTTTTTCACGAGCAGGTGAAAGTAGTTTTTTTTTGTCTTCTCCCCAAATAGAAATATCGCCGTCTCGTAAACTGGTTTAGAAGTCGTGAAGACGGTGACTCGGCGTTGGGTGTTTGCAGGTTATTTGAGGACCTGAGGTTTTCATTCGAGTTACCCGACTTTCTACAGTGTCGTTTTCGAAGGAACGTTTTTGACGACCTTGTGAGCGAAATCGAACGTTATTTTCCCTTTCAGTTGAGCTGAATGATTCCAATAACAGGACTTATTGAAAAATCATAATCAATTGATTAAAGCCCTTGTAGGATACAAGTAAATTAATGGTAGACCTTTAAGAGTATTGTAGGGTGTAACAAGCGTATCCCTCCAAGTGGTGATAATCCTATTAATACGGACCTTCCCATGTATTAGATACTCATAAACTGTTAATTTCAGTTACAGTCAGTGGCATGGAATATCATTTTTCATACCCTCTCTTTCAACTTGACGTATTTACAACCGATTAAACTGATGTTACCTCAGCAACAACACGCAATTTACTTACTCTTATTAATATTACATTTACTTACTCTTATTGATATTACATTTACTTACTCTTATTAATATTACATTGATGACTTCAAACGGTAACAATTGCTCAGTTATCCAAAAATTGTACTTGATGTTTTAAACAATTGGTCTCTTAACAAACAACCCGCGAGACCATAAAACCGCATTATCTCTCGTAGGAAACGGCTCATCGACATTAATTGGAAATATTTCGCAATAACGAACCCATTTTATGGTTCACGGCCTGAGAAAAAGTGAAAAGCGATGATCTTTCATTTTTCCCCCTCAAAACCTCGTTCACGATGAACGGTAACTGTAGTGGCCGCCCTTGTGAAATCCAGAACACGGGGACTTTCATAAGGTCATTGTCCTTCGCTGACGTAATATTTCTTTTAATAGATTAATTAATAGTTTCGTAAAGGGTACGTCTCCCCGAAATAACGTTTTTTCGAGGAGGCAGAAAAAAGCCGCATACTGTAAGCACAATGAGTAATTATCGAATTGACCTTTTGTTCTTCCTGGTTCTTTTGATCTTGACTTTTCAACCGTTCTCGTTGAAATGCTTCGTTGAATTGATTGGACAAAAAACGTTTTTGCTGCATTACCACAGAGGGGGAGTATTTGAAGTAACCCTCTTTATTTTTGCAACAAAAACATTTTCACAACACAATAATGAAGACAATAGTTTTAGATAATACACTCAATGGCAAAAACTTCATTCGACCGGTAGCTGTTACGTGTAGATCATTATTTTGCGAATACATTGTCAGAATTTGATCAGTCACAGTCACTGTTAAAGCAAATAAACTACCTTTCCTACTAGCCAAAAAGCTGCTTCATTACGCTGCGAGGACCACCAATAATACGTTTTGGATTAGTTTAGTTATTAGTTTTTTCTATTCTCATATAAGGACAAGCTTACAACAAATCAGAACAGCCAAAATCAATCATCCTTACATAGATTCAATATACAATTCAATATACAATTAGGGTAAGAGCAAAATCTCTGACTTCAATCAGCCATTAGTTATACACTTAACCGACTAACTACAAAATATAAAATTTGTGGTTTTTCAAAGAGGAAACCTATACCAGAGGAGCTCCCTATAACCAGCCTGGAGTTTAACTCTAATTATGGCTTTCTGGGTTGTAATTATTGACTGGTAAGCTGAACTATAACCTCCACTCCATGCAAGCAAACAATGCGTTTTGATGCGTTAGAAACAGCAAACTAATTCTACCAGGGTACATACACTTGTTTTATGAGCCCACGTTAACACAGTTCCCTAATTTTGCAAATACATGTAATAATTTTCTTTTTTTTTTATTTGTCTCAACTCAGATGCAATATTCTCGTAAACTTGTAACAGTAACATGTCGCAAGCTGAAAATGTGTGAAAAGTCATGAGACATCATCGATTTGCTAGATATCAGGGATAGCCACCGATAGTCGATAGTATCGAAATATCGATATTTTTATATAGTCCGATAGTATTGGGTATCGATACTTGAGTAACCGATATTTTCCAAAATTCTACTAGTTCTGGACAGGAAAATGGAAGGAAGAAGAAGAGAAACCCTTTGTGGGTTGATTTTGATAAGGGCAGGTCTGTGGCAGGTATCTGTGTCGTAATCACACTTATTGTATGAAAACTGTAGTCGAAAACTCATTGCCCGAAAATTAACATTACAGTTGGGCTTAGGTACCTATTTACATAGTTTTTTAATTTAATGTTTTTTCAACCGATATTTGAGTAAATATCGATATTTTTGATCGATACTATCGGTTGTAAAAAGTATCGATACTGAGCTATACGATAAATATCGTCATCGATACCTTACCTGCGATACAATCGAATATCGAAATATCGATGTTGGCTACCGATGGCTATCCCTACTAGATATGCCTTGATGTACAGCTGACGCCTAGGCTCAGCTTCAGCTGAACAAATGAGTCGATTGGCTTGACGGTTAATCTTGCATAGAAAAAGGCAACGGAATATTCCTGGATAAGCATGCAAAATACAATATTTAGTTAGTTCTGAGGGCCCTCGGTATTATGACGATTTTTAATTTACATTGGGCCACCAGTATTGCGTTGGTAGTTGATGATAACCCTTTTTTGTTTTTTGTTTTTTTAAAAGGGTAAAAACTGATACGGTTCATCTGGGAGGTCATAATAGAATTTGGTTCTTAAAACACGACAAATGACGAGACTCCGGACGCCTGTCACACGACCCACCCCAACTTCAATGAGATTAGTGACGAAGTTAGGGTGCCGGCTGGGGTTATAGGGCACGTCATTCCCCTCTGGAAAACACAGCACTTTGTCGTCTCAAACTGCAACCCCCTGAGGCAGGTTTGGTTTCTGTGAGTGAATTCGGGAAGGGAGCACGCCAGACTAAACAATTTCACAAAATAAGTTTCATCGTTATCCTTGATTCCTTTTTCCGTGGGCAAACTGATGTATCGTCACATCAAAAGGGGACGAAAAAGAAAAGAGACCGATGGGGTGACTGCAATGCAGCATCCATGTTATTCTTTCTCATGCCTTCTAAACTCAGATCGCGCCCCCTTGTTTCTTTTTGAAGCACGTTACCCTTGAAGACGGCCGAGCACTTCATTAAGGGCGAGCCATTGTAGCCTGAAGAGAGCGTAGGGATGCTGAGATGGTAACCCTCCTAGGACCATTAAAGTGGTTGTTCGAGCATTACAAAGGGGGTCGGTTGTCCTTCATCGGCAAACCACATGGTGGCTATCAGGGGGGAGAAGAAAAACTGGAGTAGGGCGCGTTAAGACGAATTTACGTCTGCGCATGTACAGACGGCAGAATCAGACATTAGTATCGGGGATCATCAAAATTACACAAATATCTGACGTGTGGCAAGGATTCGCAGAGAATGACAGGCACAAGGAATAACAATGTATAGGATCAGGGTACGAAGAGAGGCGTATCTCTGAACATCCTTAGGTTTCAGGATTTGCAGCCGGTTTGATAAGAAATTTACAATCTTCAACTTCCCTCCAAAATTTCCGGGTTTTCCTGCAGTACCCTGTACATGAACATAGTACCCATAGTAGCAAGAGCCTCCATAAGTACCAGCCCAAGTCCCTGGATTCAACGTAGGGAACCACTGCTCCTACAGCACTGACTATAAGGAAAGAGCAATTTTGAATTTTGCCAGGAGGTGTGTGCATAATGAAGAATCTAATAATAACTTTTTTTATTACAATTATTTTGTTCAAGACGAATACGAGATTTGATTGGCCTATGAGTAGGTAAATCAAATTAATAAAGCGCTGGAGTTGCAATAGACAGGAGAGCTTCTATCGAAAACCGAACTACAGGTCTGGGATCAGGTGTTCTGTGTAAATTTTTCATGTGAGGAAGAAGTAGACTGCTAACTTCTAATTATCTGCTAAGTCACTGCTATCTTGATCTAAAATCCGTACTCCGCTAATGCCGGTACACTACGATGTACATATTGAGATATATCATAGTTACATAATAATTACATAATACGATATGTGTGGGTGTGTATCAGAGACAATTGACCGATTCGTCATTCAAGCGCAATTGGCAAAGTGAAATAATTCGTTTGAATAAGATGAATCGGTTGAGAAATAGATCAATCTCTTTTTTTTCGATTATCGATACGATCGAATCATTATCCAAACGACCGTGGTGCCGCCAACCGCGAATCTGTCGGTTCGATCAATGTCACATCGGATATACGTCGAGCACCGGATTTCGGGCCGATCACTTTCCCAATCCCGCGGACACAATTACCGTCCGATTTCGAGGATCGCGGTTCGAATCCACCCACAAGCCTTCCCCCGCATTCCCACGACGTCGCTTTCGATCACCTTGAAGCTCACAAACGACAAAAAAGTGGATGGGATAATTCTCTCCTTCGGACCTGTGGAAAATGGAAATAAAATCGTCTGGAGGTAACTGTTTCCGCTATCATCCTTGACGGCGTAATGACTGGATATGGGAGAACTAGACCGCGACAAGGAGGAGCGGCGGGCGTGCCCGATCGAGGACGCTCCGTTTCATGTGAAATTGCCACAATTTCTGCTTTTATTTTAGTTTTTTTTCCTCTATCTTTGATAATGTATTACAACTATTTCACACTCGACGAAAAATTGTGGCAATTGGTTGGTAAAGAACGCATCCAAGCATCAGTGAGCAACTCCTCTTTCTGAAGTGAACGAGATCGCCAAGTGGACTAAAATATAGAGAAATATGATCAAATACCAAAAACTCGACAGTCATGCAGCATGACTATAAAAGCGAATTTTCGAAGAAATAACTGGTTTTCTATAAAATGTACGAATGTTTCGATTGCCAGGACAGATTTAGTGTACAAATTTGAACTTTTTATCTTAATTCTATCGAGAGTTATTGTCTGGAAAGAAAGACACATTTATAGATATAAGCATATACAAACATATGAATATGTACATTCATATGATTTTTGGTGTATTTTGGCAGTGGATTCAGGATGATCTTGAACGGATTTGGGTATAAAATGTTTTCGGAAATTCGAGTTTTAAACATTTTGGACCAAGTACAATAGCTTCGTTTTCTCTAAAAATTCGCTAAACGTATGTACAATTTTCTACTGCCCTGCAGATGCCAGTTTTTACAGTTTTCACAACGGCAGCTATTTGAACACGCGTTTTTATCTCACTCCTACCTACTTTGTTATCGTCTGGAATGAAACATACAGACATTTATACATACATATGGTTTTTGTAGTCTTTGGTAGTGAATTCAGAATGGTCTGGAAAGTATTTTTGTGTAAGTACAATGTTTTCGAAAATACGAGTTTCAAAAATTTTAGATCGAGAAAAAATAGATTGCTTTTCATCGAAAATTCGCTTAAAGTCCCAAACAGCCCGTCGATTGACTGGGTCTCTTGGATGTACAGGAAATGATTAATTGCGGAGTTCAACTATATGGGAGAGTAATCTGCATGTAATGTGACTTCTCTCTTGTCTCTTGAATTTAATTTAATTGTGTCTTACGATACACAATTTCCCTAACACCATATTGACGATAATATTGACGACTTGAACGAAAAATTATGACTAAAAAAACATGACAATCATACGAAACTCGGTTTCTCAAACCCAGTGTTGGCAGGATTGACGGTATTCTACGTAAGAATACTACACCAAGACAAACAAGAGCTGTTGTAAGTGGATAAGAGGCGGTAAAAGTTGAACTGCAGGCATCATGACACGCTCCAGTGTCGATTTGCAACGTCATGGTTTCAAACGACCGCCACATTTTGGGCGCAGTTGGTAAACTTGGAAACCCTCCGACACCTTATTTACTTAGTAATGCGATCATGTAGGTGATGTCAGTGTTAGTCCAATGGAGATGTTGGTCAGGAGTAATGTGAAATTTCCAGATGTTATACATAATATTATGACGCATGGTATGGACAGGCAATCCCTCGCCGGATACGAGATAGGTTCATGTAAGCTCGTCGGATGTGGCATGTGATGATTTCTGTGGCAGATTATGACAAAGCCGCGTTAATCGTAATAAGATCAAAAGTACAGTAACTCACTACACGTCAACATTGGGAATTTGGACTTGGAATGACTTTCACTCTACAATACGAGGCTCCCGAAGCCGAACACCCTAGGGGTAGTTTGTCCTGATACTTCCGAAATCCTCAACGAGAAATCGATCGTCAGATTGCACGGCATTGTAATTCCAGTAGCTGCTACTTTCTACCTCCAACTCAAACTCATAACGAATTCATATCTGGAGGCGGTAATGAATAAAAATACGATCTGCAACTAGGTATATTAAAATGCATAACTTAAGAAAGATTAAGTCAACCTGTTGATAAATTAATATTTATTTTGATTTATATCAAATCCAATTCCCAATAGGAGGATAATGAATCATGTACTTAATACGTAATCTTGATCCACATTTCCTTACTTCTCTAGGCGATATCTCTCCCTCGTGTTGAGGATGAAGCTAAGGAAATTGTTCGAACCGCTACAAGCAATTCTCATTAATCGCCACCATTGGGTACCAATTAATCCTCACAGCAGCCCGTATGATCTCAGGAACATGCCGATTTCATATAATAATAACGAATACCTTATAATGTCTATGTACCGATTTGAGACCGAAACGTTGAAGATTGGTGTGGTCAATTGTATGCATTATTCACTAGCATAATATTCTATAAGCACTGGAGAGATGAAAGGTTCTGGAGGTAAATGTATATGTTAGAGATATAATGGGTTACTTGTGTTTTATTTTGTTCGAGCGAAAGAACGTCAAATGAACAAAAATGTCCGAAAACAGAAAACAGGCAGTGTTTTCTAAAGGCGCTGAATCCGCGTTTGAAGCCAGAAATGCGAAATCCGACCCGAGCAAGTTCCCCGTTACGAATTTGAGTATTTTGTTGAACTCGTACACAATTTCAGTTCAGGAGCCATCATTTAGTCATTTAGGTTGTTTTGGAGTTGGTTCAATTGAAAATAACAATTCTGGCTGAGTTTCGTATCAGAGTTCGCAAGTAGGATAAACTACACCGATGAATATGAATATTATTATTATACGATTAGGTATTAGGTGTAGAACTTGGAAATAATAGAAGTAATATTATAGACAGGTTTAATTTAGGATAATTAGAGTGTAGGTAGTTTTTGGGTACCTAACTACGATTATTAGAGTACTTCAAGGTCGATAGCTTACCTATATTTTTTGTACTGAACACCTAATACCAATTAAAATAAGCGTTTCAGATGCATTTATTGTTCCTACTACATACTAACGGAAGAGACGAGCCTGGACGGGTCATAGGACCTTAGGTTCAGAAATCCACCTTAATTTTGGAACGATCCACAGAAGAAATTTGTAGTCAAAGAAAACAGTAGGTACACAATATGTATTATGTATTGTGTACCTACTGTTTTCTTGAATAAAATAAAAAATAAATTAAAAAAAAAAGAAGAAAAAAGATTACGTAATTGGAGAACGGCACCTGAATCTGTGGATTAATGTTAAATCTATTATGAGTATCGAAGCACAATACTCAGGAAGAGGAAGCTGTTTCAGCGCTCTAATTTGTCAAACCTTGTCCTCGTTCTCATCTTCCCAACGAAAAAATTCGCATACGGAGCGAAGGGGTGATCATAATTAATTTTATAATTAAAACCCTTCTGTTAACTGCAAAAGCAGTCTGTAATTATCCGCTGCTGCAAAAATAAAAATGTGTCGCGAGGGTAAATGTTGTGTAGAGGAGTTTCTTTCAAAGAGGAGTAGCGAAACCAATTAGTAACAAGAAATTCAATAACGAAGGAAAGAGATACGCGGATGTACGAGAGAAAACACATATTCATAATAATTAAATAATACTGTATCTTTATAATATAAAGATACAGTATTATTTAATTACGCTACTCCTTTAGATAAAAATATATTATATTTTTATCTAAATATCCAATTGGGTAATTTGAGCGCCCACACAATGTAACCTCATTACAATGATTAATCTCTCTAAGAAATAGGTCAACCCAACTCAACAAAGGGTATTACGTGTGTTTTGTATACCAAAGCGTTTCCGACCAGGAAACCTAGTCCCTCACCCCCAAATGCAAAACACTTCCCAGTTAATTGAGTTCTAGGTTAAGAAAGCGGATCATGGATCTTACGGCTATTACTCAAACTAATAGGGTGATGAGAAGATGCTGTAGATGAGAAGATGCCTTACGTTTCATTTTATCGGAATAACTCAACGCAGATATGTTATTGTTTTTGGTTCAGAAAACATAAAAGTGCTCCTCCACAGAATACACCAGCTGTATTTTAAATGGAACCAGCTTGCGTATACAACTCAACCGGGACGTAAACTCGTATCTCAGGCTTATGAATATATTTATCTCGTTAAAGTACTGAATAATGCAAGTATCTATGGTGAATTAGCATGGTTCGTTTATTATAGTTGATTAAGGCCCGTCGGGAGATTGTGCCATTAACGGAACCCCGCGACCTTGCTGCCTTTTATCCTATTTAAAGACTCGTTGACTATGTATTAGAATACAGAATGGTCCTACCCTTTTATTTACTGGTTCAACCTCATAACGTGGTGAGAAACAGCGTCTTAAAAGGTTGTGATATAAACGGTAAATAAAGGTTGTGGTATAAACGGCATTATAGTAAAACATTCATGATTTGAGTGAGAAGTTTGTGAGATGATTGCGTACTAAAACGACTAGCAGATTTAACCTGTAAATGGTGTAACAAAAACGTAAAAACCACGACATGCGATGTGATGTTCACACCTAACCGTACTAACTATGCAGGCAGTGAAAACTGATCACGAATTGATTCAGTAAGTACTTACAGTAGGAACTAAAAGTGATATAATGGTGGTGGGAGCAAATAAATTATAAGGATTGAATAATACACCATCTTCGAATGTTCGGAATATTCTACGATCACTATACATCACACGCCCTTTCAGTTCCCTTGAGATCCACATTTCTGCTCAGTTGCAGGTGGAAACGTGCGGCATAAATCAAATAGCACCGGTAGGCGAGTTATAGCTTATTCTGCGGTTGACAGCCCTCCGGCATTTAGAATGACGTGGGTTCCCCCATTTGCGCATTTCGACGGAACGAACCGTCCGGGGTTGTCATTTTGGACAAATACATACATAAGTTGTGGCTCATGCGGTGGTCCTGAAGCAAGAATCGTGATATAATAAGGACATAGAAGCATTACACCTCATCCCACACCAAGCTAAAGATGGAGCTACTGGATTTCTAATCACAATTCAAGTCCATGATTCCAGTAAGAATGTATGATTAGCAGATGTACGCGTACATTGTCAGGATAAATATAATGCTTCCGATTCCACCAAGACAGCAGGAAGCATTGCAATCTCTTTTGAGAGGAATCAAAATATCAACTCGAGTTTCAGACCGTTCTAAATTTAAATTGGTTCTACCTCTACTTGCCTTAATCCTCCCTGAAAATTATGACCAAAAAAAGCCGTAGGTCTCCCTCTGCCGGTCTTTTTGATTTGGTAAAAGTATTCACCCTCAAGCAATTAATAGCAAAGTCTATCCTATTATTTTATCTCAAAACCAAACCATCTTGCAATCTAGCAGGCCAACTATCTACACCACCAGATTCGTCCTACTTGGCAATGTCATAAAACAAAGCCCCGTCTAGCTTCAACAACTAGAAGCCGGGAAGCCATGTAACCGGGAACTTGAATCTCCAGGCATGTATAAGAGAAGTAAATATAATAAAAAAAAATTTTCATGGATTATCACCAGTGGAGGTGCTTCCTTTGATACGTACTTTGGAAGTGTATATTGTTTACCATTCTCTTTTTTTTTGTACTTCTTTCCTGATCTTTTTCGATACTTTGCCGAGGTAAATTTACATTTTAAGCTATAGAAGCAATAGCAACTCTTTCCCAACACTACAGGCATAGCCTACAGTTGGGTAAAACTATTCAGCACTGCATTTTGTTTTCCTTTTCCTTGTGAAGTGTTTTATGAATAAACGTTTCTCGCTCTCCCTCCCTCTCTTAATAGCCCTTAATCTTTATTACATCTTTATCAAATATGAGAATTTGCTAGTTGCGCTGTAGATAAGTGTTTGAGTTCAACGACTCAATTTGTATTTCACAGAAATTTCTGTTGTGAAAAACTGGTATTTATACCAGTTTCTCCTAATAGCACATTTGACCTACCCGAATGATATCGGCCCATTTGGTATTTTTGGTCATTGTAAAATTCAAATGGGAAATGTGCCGATAAATAGATAACAAAATTTGTTGAACCCTGAAAGGCAAATGCATAATCTCGTAATGGTTCTTAATTTCCATTTAATGGTCTTACGAGATTATGCATTCGCCTTTCGGGGTTCTTGAGGTGTCAGGAGAGTCCTTTCCAGATAAAGTACCTAAAAAGGTCTTTCATCCCAAGGCTTTCAGAAAGAGAAAAGGTGATGGGACGAGAAGGTCCTGGATGGACATATCTTTGATTATAGGTCTTAAGGACTATAAATCCTCACTGATCAAAAAGAACTACTCGCCACAGTGTGAATATTGAAAAGAACTGGTTCAGTGTGACGATGTCGGGGGTTGGCCATTAACTATGTTGAATCAAAATTATTAGTCCTCTCATAAGGATCCGAAGTATTTCCCACAGCCGCAGAGATTTCTCACGGTTATTCTTAATTACATTACCGCATTTCAGCGTAATTAATATTCACTAATCGTTGGAAAGCTGACAGTTTCGGAGTGTTTACACATTATGCTGCAATTGCTCTGTTAATGTGATTTAAATTTTACCAGGACTTTATTGACCGAAAATCATTTCATATGGTCAAATTAATTAACTCTTGCAGTTCTGGATTTGATGATGCACGAAAATAGCTCGTTCACATCGTTACTGTTAACGGCCAACCTAGGTCGGGAAGTTGTTGAAGGATATCTCGGGCTGTGATTGACTTAGAGTTTTGAAATAAATTTCTAAATTCACTGTATTAGTAAGAAATTGCCCCTACGTTGTCCGAATTGTGAAATTCATAAAAGCAATTTTATTAAATTGTGGCTAAAAGGTTTTATTGAAAAAACGAGACGAGGGGGCATTTTTGGAAGGCTAATAGACCGCAAAATGCAAACATCGCAGTTAAAACATGTAAAATGAGCGAGCGGGATCTCAAATAAATTTCGATTTTCCGATAAATGTCTCGTAACCTTCTTCTTGTGGGATGTCTTGGCGCTTCTATAGTGGCGTAGAACTCCCCCGCATTTCAAAACTGCAAGTCAATTACATCCTAAGATATCCTTCGAAAACCTTCCAACCCAGGTCCTGCAGGCCCTTAAGAGCTCCAGAGAGTTCCTAAACAAGCGAACATAATTGTTGGATCTCATTGATGAGGAAGCATTTCAGAAGATTATGATCCGATGACTTGGCTAAAAAACCGTCAGTTGCTCCATCGTGAGTTACTTCAACTCGTGGAGGGGAGTTTTTGTTGGTTTTTCGTTGTTCCTACGGACGATCCTATCTACATCGTCTGGCCACTTTCGATAGGCCCGATCGTGACAAAGCATCGTCAATTCGTTTTCTACCCCCATTTTGAATAGCGCAGAGAGGGTTCGACTCCCGCCCTTCGAGGCAGTGGGTTTATCTCACAGGGCTTCACACAAACTAGGAAATTGGCCTTCTTCGTCAAAGACCCCGGATTGAACCGAGGGGTTGGTAACGTAATGGACGTTGAATAAGTTTCTCGTTGGGATCCTTCCCCACCCGCTTTCCCGATCAGCTAAACCAGGGCCCTCTCATCAGGGTCAATTAACGTGTAGATGGGGGATCGGATGGATTTCATTTGTCTACCCTCAGGGTATGATGTCTGGACGTGACGACGAAGTGTCTACCTTCAACTGATTGTTGGATCTGGAAAATACATTAAATTCATTAAAAAGAACAAAAATCAAAATCTTCCAATTTCACAAAAATATCGTCGCATCCACGCCAAAACCGCGAATCTGCAAAATCAGCTTTTTGAATGAATCGTATTCAAAGTTATGACTGATCAGGAAAAATCAATATTATAATGCTTTTAAAAATTCCCTTGAGGCCAACATTTTATGTCAAGTTCTGGACGTGGAAGAGTGTCGAGTTGAGTGTGCGAATATTTGAGGGAAGTGACATAGCTGTGGTAATCTTTTGGGATGGTCAGGTCAGTGCACATCTTTAGGCCATAATACTTGGGTACGGAGATGGGAGTTGTTCGCTGTAAGCCTGCACAAGCCCCTGACTCCTCAGTGCTGGGTCTGCTTCCCACTATACTGCCGGGAGAAGTAAAAACAGCTAAGATAAAAATTTGAAGAAAATTCAAAACATTCGGGAAAACAGCTGAATAGAATGTTTCGTCACTTGACGCGGAGGAAAAAACAGCTCACGTAGGAGCTGTTTTGACCAGGTTATTCATAATTTAATGTGGAGGAAAAACCACTCAACTATAGTTGAGCTGTTCTTCCTCCAAACTGTTCGAAGTTCTGGGCCAAAAAATGGAGACAAAATTTGTTATAAAACAAGTAAAATGGAGACATTTTACATAAAACCAGTTATTTCTTCGAAAATTCGCTCTTATAGTCATGATGCATGACTGTGGATTTTTTCACTTATTGCGCCAATTTCTCTGGGTATAAGCATATAACAGGAATGAGACAATCCAAATTCAAGATCTGGCAAAGGAATTCATACTTTTTATATAAATACGAAACAAAAACAGTTTTAAACGTTTATGGCTGATAGTGGGTTTGATAAGTAGGACAAAAAGGTGAAATCAAATGCCTAAGTATCGTAATTCGGACATTGAAGAGCCATCCTCATAAAACTTAAACCGTCTCCACCAAACGGCAATTAGAAAGGTTTATTACTGGAACGGCCAATAATTGTTACTTTCATACAAGCAATAAACTCGACGGTTTTAAGAAAATGCCAGACGTGACGTAATCGGTAGAAATTAATTAGACGAGGAGTGAAATCTTCTACAAGCCCCATGTGAATAAGGAAGGTGATCACCGCTGTTAGCTTTTTGAGGGAAAGAAAAGACTTTCGCCGATGGAAGAATAATAGGCGCTCCCATAGAAAAGGCGAAACAACGAAGGCGTGATTAGGAGCCTTGTTCAACACGGTAACACTCTATCCTTGTTTACTTCAGCCTGTCTACTGTGTGTAACAGTGTAGATATTACTGATAACCCATTCGATGTGACCGACTTGTGAAATTTCGTCGTTGGAACGTTGAGAATCTATCAAGTCCAAACATGATCTGTACACTGCATACAGATGGGATGAAAACTAGTTTGAGGTAATAGATGCGAATCATGTGTTGTCAGTTGTGAAATCGTTGCTGGGCAGAAACGGCTTAACTTTAAATTTGCACAAAACAAACTTCTCGCCCATCTGGCATAGATTTGAGATTTTCCAATACAAATGGTTTTTTTTGTGGCATGAAAGAAATGTATAAGTGAGCAATTTTTAAAAACTTGCAACGTGTAGCTCTACCCAAAGGGATGCAGAACCGACCAAAACACGAAAATCGATTTTTTTGGACTAGTCGGGTTTCTGAAATGACTGATTCAATTATTATGGTTAATTTTTTTTCTAGATTTTATTTTTTTCAATATCTTCACCAGCTTTTTATAGAAAGGTTTCTATCCGGAAACGTCATTGCAAATGCTTCGGAGCCATCTTCGAGTAAAACTGTCGACTTTCCCCATCGAAAGCCTTGAGATAATAGTTTTGCCCCCCTCTCGCCCGATACAACGTCAAAAACAGAAGAGAAAATAATAAACAGGACAATAATGAACGACGTCCGAGAAGAATGGACTCTTGTCCGTTGCGCCCGAGTCATTATCCGAGCTCGAAGTGAAGTAAGCCCTCAAGAGGATCTTCGGATGGGCGACTTCGAGAGGGGAAGACGAGCCGATGAAGGATTTTCAAAGGACACCCTCAACAAGGAACGTTTATGAGGCGAGTTCACGGCTTTTTTGCGGTTTGTTATTATACTTGTGAGCAGTAGAGAGAAAACGATGCAACCGACGAACTTACCACATACGAGGGACGTCCAGTAAGCTAGGTTACACCATGTGTTAAAAATTGAAAAATTAATATATTTATATAACATTTACCAGATATAGTCTAAGCATGTAATTATTCCTCTATGTATAATCACCATTGGCTTCAATACATGTTTGAAGCCTAGGGACCAATCTTTGAACACCCTCGTCCGCCCATCTTCCACTCCACCTCCCGAAGCCGTTTTTCGACATCATCCTAGACCTCCACGTCATTTGAAAATCGTTGTCCACCGATAAACTCATTCTATTTATTGAGAAGATGATAATACGATGCAACGTGGAGTAGGGTGAGCAGGGTGAGTGAGTCACAATACCCCAAACAAATCCGACCGTCTTTGTATAATTCCGAGAGGTTTGTGATCCTCCAAGATCGCACACAGGATCGATGGCTGAAGGAGAACGAAAGGACCTCCATTAAATCAAATGACAATATTACTAAATATCACGATTTGTGACGTGCCAGGACGTTCTCCCGGCCAAATGATATATTCGGTGTATCATTACTCCCAACATCCACAATTTGAAATCGTGAACACTTTCTCAACTCAATGACTTTTTTCCCCTCCGCCCAACGCCCGTTACTACTATTGAACTGAACGCATTTTGACTTTTACTTTTCAAAATCGGGTTTCTCTGGGTCAAACAGATTCGTATCGAGCGCTGACGCCCAGAACTCGATCAACCTGTTAGTCGGCCAGTCGAGTCCGGCATTATCCAATTTATCGGAGAAATGGCTTTCTTTCCACTTTTGTTAAGTTGAAGCCTGTCAGTGAACGCAGGCCGAAATACACTGTTGACATTTATAAAACGGAAAGTGATGGATGGCCTTGCAACAGCTACTTGAAATGGGCAAGTAATCTGAATATATTTAGTCCATCATGTCATATAAAACTGGAACCAGTCATTTTCATATGTCAGTGGGCGAAAATAATATTTTTCAACTGTCAACTTCAGCGCCTATAAATGAACTCAAACCGTTATGTTGAAGAGAAACTGTTACTATTCTATATCCCCCCCCCCCCCCATTATTGGTTGGGTCATGATATGAAGTCTTGGGTCATTGACATAGTGACAGTCTAAGTGAGTCTTACATAGACTTACATAGTTTTCTGATTATTACATTACTCCTACTCAATTCATCACCGTGGGAGATAACAGAAAAAACGGTACTTATTGCACAAGGAGCGATAGGCTTGCAACATCTAAACTATTTCTTAATAACTCGAAAACCACAAACCACATCAAGAGTTCAATGATTTTTCAGATGATCTCCTTCGAGTCCTTGCGACATCGAATATCTTGTAAAACCGAAAGATCTTCCTTCACTGTTCGATGTCATAAGCTCATGCCATACTATGAACTTTAGTGTCAGAGATCAGATCGCTCAGTGAGGACATCAGAATGTGTAACACACAAAGCGCTGCGGTACCTAATGACCGCAGTATTTTGCTCTAATAAAAGTTCACGTTCAAAAGGTCAGAATGAACTATACGCAGTGGAGTTCACCACAGAATTGCTCAAGGTCGTCGGAAGAAATCTCCTTCGAATGAAGAAGAAGTGAAATGGCGGCTGAGGCTCCGTATTTACCCATTCGATAAGCGTTCCTTCGGGGTAACTGGATTCTGCACTCGGCCAACCAATTGGGCCATTTGGACTCCCCTTCACGATTCCTTATGCCCCGGTAATCACGCGAGGTTTTCGTATTTTTCAAGTATACCGATCCGATCGTATCGTACAAAACTGAGCTATTATTGATTCAACCGTGATGTTTTCGAGGATGAAAATTGGGCGTACAATTAAGAAGGAATTCGCGGCCGTTCATTCACCCGACCGTTCCTTGATGTTTGAGGAATTACGAGTTGTCCAAATTATGTGCTCTGAACGCACCAATCAATTTATCGATTGTACTCAACTCGACTTGAATGCATAACCAAAAGTAACATTCCACCAAATCAATCAGGAAATGAATCACGATCAGGGGCTCACCAGTTCAGTGGAACGCAATCAATATCTTCGTCGGTTCATTGAGCTCTTGCAATCACCGCACAGAGTGAATAAGACCGTAAAAAATGAACTTCGTTTAATTTTTTTCAAAGTTCGATTTACCATCGTGAAGTTTTGCGCGAGGCTGAGAGAACTGGCGTGGGGTGACGAGTGGAGAAGAGGAACTCACTGTACCGGTTTCTGGGGGTATCCTTTACCGGTAGACGTCCTGGTGCTACGGTAGCCTACAAAATCGTGAACGTGTAGCCGATAATTTATGTAAGAATGAAATATTGAGTTAGTTAGATACAATTTGTAGAGATCACCGAAGATTCCATCAAACTGAATTTCTCACCACTTCAGCAAAATCCTCTTCCTCTTCGTTAAGAACTTGCGTTCGAACTGTAGCGGCCTGAGATGGCAGATATTTGAGTTAACACAGGAAATCTGAAGAGGTCACTTATAACTGTACTGAGGGCTTTACTCCTGGTGTGTTTAATAAAGACTCATAGAATGTAAAACAAAAAACCCCAGTCAAGCTGCATTGACATAAGAGCGAATTTTCAAAGAAATAACAGGTTTTATGTAACTGTGTTTTATGAGTGTGGGGGTGTTTTGAACATCTCATTACACCATTTTCTGCCGAGTAACACCTCAGTTTAGAGATTTTTCAACGCTGACACGAGGGTGAAGTCATAATTGTGATATCTCATTCCGGTATCAGATTAGAGCTGATGAACCGACAAGAACATCACAGGTAACAACCACGTTTCTTCATCTTCAAAGTGTTCCAGTTTGAGGACCGAGTAAGATGTCACTATTCTGACTTCAAAATCGCGTTTAGCGTGAAAAACCCCTTTACAATGAGGTGTCACTTGAGGGGACTGGTTAATTTTTCCTTCCTAAAACTGATTCCCGATTCTGCCCATCTACGAACTTAGCCTTTCAATTGCCAAGACCGGTTTTTTGGGCAAATTTGAACTTTTTATCCCAATTCAATCGAGAGTTATCGTCTGGAATGACACGTACATAAATATACAAGGTATCTTGACGGCAACCAGACTAAACTGCATATCATTTAGTCTGGTTGCTGTCAAGATTTGGTCTCTCTTTATGAAGGACGAATTCATTTTGTAAAAGGACGAATTAATTTTGTAAAAGACATATAAAGGTACATAATACATACCTATACTATATATAGTATATATAGCTATATATAGCTTTTTGTTGTACCTACATATTATGATTTTTCTTGCCTTTGGCAGTGAATTCAGGAAGGTCTGAAACGGATTTTGGTATAAAAATCTTTCGTATATTCGAGTTTTAAAAACTTTAGACGGAGAGAAACAGCTTCATTTTCCTCGAAAATTCGCTAAACCCAACTATAAAATCCTTGCAAATTCTTCCATCATCGGTGTCTATTTTTGTACAGGTCAACTTCACAGTTTTGTCCGCAATACCGCAGTGCAATTCATAAGTTCGTAAATTATTATGTTGTTTTCAAGGAAATCTCCCCTGATAAACTATAATATGTTTGGAAATCTCCAAACTATCAAGATAGTAAAATATGGCCGCATTTGGTTTAGAATTAAAATTTATCTTATGAAAACCACGTTCTTCATTGAAAAAGCTTCAAACTTTGAATTTTCGGAATTTACAAATTTCGAATTTCGCCGAAGTAAACTTGAATTACCAGGTCACATAGAATGTTTGGTCACCCAGCAGTTGAGTGGGAGTTTTGATTAAATTTTGTGGTAAAAACCAAAATGAATTCAGTATGCAGGAATGTGTATAAGTAGAGAAATGGAGCGTTGAGAGCATGGCCAATCCAACGTGGTCCACCTGAGCAGACGAAATGCAGATTGCGTGACAATAATGAGAGCTGAACCAAAGAGAAGACGCTCATCGCGGGTTCGTATTATGAAAAGAAAACGGAAACTGGAAATGGCCAATGCGGGGAAAGATGAAGAGAAAATGATAAGTTAGAAGGAAAAAAAAAACATTGAAAAGGAGGGAGGAAGTGAGCTAATCAGTGAAACAGGTGTCCTCGGGCGGTGTCGTTACCCATTTAAACGATGGTCCCTTTCTGAGTCAGCGTCGTACTTGGCTGCCCAACTATATCAGAAGTACGAGTAGGATCGGAGAGGCGAGAAAGAGATAGGAAGGGTCAAAGAACCCCAAAGGGATTGGATGGAGCGACCTCTTATGGCATCTGTTAGTGAAATGGCGATTGAACCGTGTACTTAGAGTTACATCAGAATAATCAGACTGAGCTCATACATGATGTGTGCTCAATATTTGCTACGGATTATCCACTAAAGACGTCAGGTAGACAGTAATACGTGGAACACTGCGCTCGACCTGGATTTCACTCAACTATTGGTAGAATTTGATATCACAAAAAATCTACAGTCATGCAGCATTGATATAAGAACGAATTTTCGAAAAATAACTGGTTTTATGAAAAATGTGATGTTGAACATGTTGTACATGTCATTCAAGTACGGGCAATCATAGGTATTTAAGTATGACGCTACGAGATGAAACTACTCGTATTCGGTTAATTCGGTATACATCAGGTATGGTCTCTGACTAAAGATCGGAAGGTACTTACTTAGATCTTCTTGATATGTAGTTACTTGTCATCTTGGAAAGAAAACCTTTTAGTTCGCTCAATGTCGTTTGTTTTAATTAGGTATAAAATGTTATCAAGTACCTACCACTATAATCATGAAAAATGTTGTGTCCATTATTGCCGCGTAACACCACAGTTTATAGATTTTTCAATGCTGAACATGATGGTGAACCCTCCCCCCACCACTATCAACGTGGGGGGGGGGGTGTAGATTTACGATTATAATCTATGGGTTCAAATAAAAGCTCTTGACAATGGGATTTGAAAAACTAACCTACTACCTACTACACATACAACATTCCCGTACTTTAAATAATAATAACCAATCTATCACTAAATTTTAGTGATCTAGACAGAAGGGTAACCTGCATGAAGAAGATAATAAACCTTTGTGTCAAGAATTTGCAGAGTTTTTACACCTCAGTTTATACATTTTTCAACGCTGAACACGCCGAGCCCGATTCTGCCCATCGATGACTGCGAGTCTTAGCCTTTTGACTGCCAAGACAGATTTTCTGTGCAAATCTTTAGATAGTAGGTAATCAGTTTTCATAAAGTTAACCACCAAAGTTTATCAATTTCTACACCCTATCACTACTGTTAATATATTAATGGTTTCAACATTCCAAAACAAACAATGTGTTGTGTGCAAATAATATTTTTAAAAATAGTTATAGCCCTTCCAAGGGTTGCAAATTGTGTGCATATAATATTCTTACATTACCCAACACTGAACTATCCGTGAAACTTGTGGATTAGAGTATACTACGTACGTAAACAAAGAGAAATCATAGAGTTTCCTCCTCCGACAGCATTCACATAAGCCTGAGTTGTCCAAAAATAATGTGAAAATAATCAATTGGAAGTTAAAAGGCAGAGAAAGCCAGAATGTGCAGTAGTTCAACTAGGATACAATCGTTCGTACTGCAACACTTGAAATACTCTAACATTTCTGTAGAAACGGGGAAAAAATTGAGAATTCGGAAACCCAAAGGACACCTAGGGGAAACTATCTAATATTGAGGTTGAAAGCCTATTTGGGATGACTATTCGACTGGAAGTAAACTCGTAATTTTAGGTTGCTTGAATAAAATTTATGTAAATATTACTTTTGAAAGTACGTGAAAACGATGACTCAAGTCAATTTTGCCCATTTGGGGCTCAGTGTATTAAATTGTGAAAGCAGGTTTTTTTTGTGAGTTTGTAATGATACAGCGATTAGCGCGGATGCTGGTAAGTGGGTGTGTACGCCCAACTGCTACTCAATTTTGACTGACGTTAATTTGCTCAAGTATATGGACGATGAAACTTATCGTGAAAAAATTATATTTAACGTAACTTATTTTGTTAATCGTGAAAGATGACGAGAAACGGAGAAATTCGTGTTGACCACTTCAGTTTGGCAGTAAGAATATTGTCAAAGTACGATGAAAGATGACAGATGAAGCATGATTTCTAACAAATATAATAAATGGGTTCTTGGTGAGGCTTGTTATGATGAAAACTCGTCAAATCAAGCTCCTCAATATGTACATTATGCATTATTATGGTTCCCTCGGCGTTGAAAATAATCAATTCTGGGTTACACGAGATTTTCGTCTGCTCACTGGACTTGAATTGATTAGACGTGAAGTGGTTTAAGGGCCTGTTGAATAAGAATGAAGGGATTAGAGTCATGTGGGGTGGAGTGAGGCCCAAAGGGTTAAACGAACCGGAAACTTGACAACAGCAATCGTGAACGGAACAGATTTAAATCACACATCTTATAGGTTCTGAAATTCGACTTGAAATCCTTCATTCATGCTCATTTCTTATTTTGTTAGGTAATTATACACTTATAATTTACCGTAGTGAACCGTTGAAACTCGCCTCATTCGATTGTCAGCACAAAAATGGTGCGATTAGTGGCCAATTTGCGATTATTGCAACGAAATTCAAATGAAAAAATGTTTCTTTTGAAATTAATTTATTACCGAATCCAATGAAACTGAAGCTGAAAAGTCTGAGTAAATTGAAATGAAACTTGAGGACCTTGTGGTCAGGACCTTGTGGTGCACTTCATTCTTCATTATTTTCTCCCCTCTCTCATCTGTTGTAGTGCAGCTATGGAAATTGATACGTGTTATTCGAACGCCAAAATGATCTTAATTCTGATACGCGGTATTGGATACCTCGACGAGAGGTCTGATACGAGGTATTGGAAGCAGTAAACAAACAAAACTGATACGGTTATTAGAAAACTGGCTAAGTATTTCTCCCATAACCAATTTTTCTGTGGACTTGTCGACAGCACTATTCGATCGGGCATTAGGAAATACTGTAGGGTCCATTAAAAACAGAATTGGGCCAAAATTGATGATACGTGGGATTAGAATCAGGGTATCGATATGTACATCAATATTGAAGGACCAGCCCAAGAATGGATAGTAAAAACCAGAACTAAGTAATTTCGGCAGTTTTCAATTAAAAATATTTTTCTCGAATTAAAACCTGATTGTTGGATCTCTAAAGCCTCGCTTGGACTGTCGAAAGGACTTTTTCCCACCCGAAACTGTGAGTCGTGCATAACAGTGACATGAATAATATCTACTTAAGTCCCCTCAGGAAGTTGAAAACGGTATTTTTAAATGTCGCTTAATAAATTGCAACGGAGATAGGGTTCCAGATAAAATCGCCTGACAGGGCAGGATGAGGAATTTCAATATCAGCGACACACGAGAAGAGCTTTATCTTCGTTCGTGTTCGTTCCATTTGTGAACTCAACGACCTCAGCCCTTCGTCGCGTTACTGCCGGGAAATTTATCCCTTCGGCACCCCCTCTCGTCGTATAGTTGGCCCTTGACGGGAAAAACAGAAAAGAGAGAAAAAAGTATATTTTTGCCCTCTCAGAGGAGGCCATTTGGCTCGAGAAGTTTCCCTTGATTCTGTGGTTAGTGGTGGTGAAGGTTCGCTATTTTACCAAAGGGCCGGATGGAGGGCCGAAGGGGCTAACCCAGTTACAGTTGAGGTAGGTCAAGGTTTGGAAGCCCCAGCCAGATCCTACATCGCGAAAACCAGGACAAATCGTAATCCGCCCTATCAAGAAAATCGGGGTTATGAATCTATAGAGAATCGTCGAAACATCCATCTACCAAAAACTTCCACCAAAAGCCGGTTATCGGTCTCCTCAAATCAATATAATTTCATCAATATAATACTACGTTAGTCCAAATCGGTGAGCTGCCCCCAATCCAATACATCATGTCTACTGCCGCACCTATCGCCCCATCCTATAGTATTAGTTGGACTTAATATGGACATAATATATTATAGATCAAGTGGACTGGGTTGCAGAATAAAAACATTCCCCAATCAACTGATTATTACCATGTAGATTAGTTGGACATATAGATCAAATGGACTTCACTGGGACACCATACTTAATGATATTGCTGAGTTTTGGCCACCTCAGTAGTATTGAAACTTATGCATAATCTTTTGTGTGTTCCTTCTATAACGGTCGTTGTGTACTAATTAAAAACTACTTTAAAATATTTGTTTTAATTTTTAGGACACCTACAATACCTACCAAACCAAACCACTTGTGTATAGAAGGAAAATTGGATTGGGGCACCAAACGGCTTCGACAGGACCACGTAAGAGATTAGGCCCACGTTGAAATTGCCATATATACACCAATATACAGATAAGTTAACATATTATATTATACACAATGATCATGTGGCATGAAGATTTATTTTTAAACCTTAATAATGAGCCAGACGGCGGGCCGTTTCTTTCGCATACCCTTTTACGGATATGGAGGGCAAGTTGAGCGAGATAACCCCACTTCGACTCCTCTTTGAGAAAATTTCAAGGTTCGCGCGGTCCCCTTTTCTTATCTGAGAATCCTCGTAAAAATTACAGAGCTATTACGTCCACAAGTGTTTATTCCAACTCGTTCAAACACTAGATGGAAATAATATTGAATTGTGAGTTTTAAATACAGCAATATTGCGTTGCAAATCTAATATTCCTATATCGGACTGCCCAATCCATTGGTTTTTTGAACACGATGGTTTTGAACAACGAGAAGTTTTGAACACGATGTTACGATGGTACAGCAGCATAACGTGATGGTGTTCGAAAAAAGTCCCATGGTGGTATACAACCAGGCAGTAGAAAAAGGTTGAATTGAATCGAATTGAGTTCATTAGGATGAAATCGACCTTCTGAAGACCTAAAACGACTCACAAACTTCGAACAATTGTTATAATTGATTCTGATTGAGGAAGAAAGTTTTCGAGTCGTTTTAGGTTTCTTCCTCGATCAGAATCGATTATAACAATTTTTCGACGTTTTTGAGTCGTGTTAGGTCTTCGGAAGTTCGATTTCATCCTAAATGAACCCCTCAATTCGATTCAATTCAACCTTTTTTCGAGTTTTTGAGAAGTTTTCGATTCGAATTTCGGAAATTCCGATGAGTCGATCTAACTCAAATTTCTTCCTCAATGAGAATCGATTGTAACAATTTTTCGACGTTTTTGAGTCGTTTTAGGTCTTCGATTTCATCCTAAATGAACCCCTCAATTCGATTCAATCCAACCTTTTTCGAGTTTTTGAGACGTATTCGAGTCGAATCCAAGTCTGCTTCAATTTAAAAAATCGATACTTAAAACATGATTTTCCCATCCCTGGATTACAGGTCTGAGACACTCATGTAAGTAGTTTAGAATTCAAAGGCTGCCTGAACTCCACACGCAATCTCCTGAACACCCCATGAATACTCATCAGTCACCGACCACAACCTCGACATCAACCCTTCTCCCATTCTAAGGGTCTACTATACGAGGGAAGTTTATTTCAAGTCACGAACGAATTTTTGGTTTTTTCGCTTGGAGAATAGGAATTGTTGTTATTGTTACTACCTCCATGGATGAAGGATGCCTCCTTCGTCCATGCTTATGCTCTTTCAAAATCCTGATGTATTCGAAAAACGATTAATCAAAAACAATAATCGATTAATACGAATAATCGGTAGCTACCTATACATCGATTAATATAAATCGATTAATGGGGTTCAAATAATTGAGTATCCGAGTAATCGATAATCGATTTGCATCCCTACTTGGGAGGATATTGATGTTCTTATGTAGAGACAATTTTCAATGAAGCCCAAAAACACTGTTCTAAAACCAATTCTGCCCTGTTAAGGAAAATTACCTCAACTCAAAATTCAAAACATTGCAGAAATTCGCCTGAAAGTTTTTCATTGAAACCTTTGGTCTTGAAATTTGGACTTCACCATCGAAAACCCCATTTTCGTAACATTGGGCTTGAGGCGTTTTTACTTAACTAACAGGACAGAATTGATCCAAGACCTAGATTGGATCGCTCGCAATTTCAAGCTGGTTACGCAATTATTACTGCGTACTGCTGGAGGAAATGTTTTGGGCATTCGAAGCGGCCCTGAAGTGCGACTTCTGCTCGTAAAGTTCGTCATGAATTCAAGTTATTTCGTCAACAAATCGCTATTTATACCTGATCGTTTTGTCGGTGCACTGAGTAGCATTTAAAACGAAGAGAAAGCTGTATGCACCTGGTCAGAGGCGACCGATGCTTATTTCCAAGTGTAGACATCAGACCTCTGGGCTCTTTGCCAGTTTTCACTCGTCCTTCCTTTCCCCGTCTCCGGTCATATCGAACCGTGGAAGTCAACCCCTTCTTCTACTCCCGCTGTGCGTGGAAGTGTATCATAAACCACGATAAAACCCTAAGGGGGAGCTCAAAAGCGAATGTTACTGATACTCGGTTACTACACAAGTTTATTGTTCTAGAACCACTCGAGTCGACGGTGAAAGGATTTCTGGTCATTCCGTCGAAAACGGTTTCCATGTTTAGAACTGCATTCTCTCGTCACGTTTCTGTCGATTTCCTGACTTCTAGATCATAGGAGATCAAAACACGTCATTGGACAGTCTAAAATCCGCTGTTTATTCCCTAGATTTATTTTTCTCTTTCAAGTTGGGGAAATTTCAATTACTTGAAAGGAATAACGATTACCAACTTCGTTTCGAAAGCTACCTACTTCTGTAATTACCTCCGTAAGTTGTAGTATGTTACTGAAGATGATATTGTGCAAATATCTCAAATATCAATGCATATCTCAAATAATTGAAATGTTGGTTATTCACCTTTCGCACTTAGTTACTAACTTTCTTTTTTTTCAATGTAAAGGCATCAAACGGTTGGTATACTTCCCCCCAAATTCCCATGTGTTTTTGAAAGGACATTATCAGGGAAATTAACCAAAAAAATTGAGATACGTCCTTTTTGCTTACGAAACAAGCTCTTGAAGGGCGGATCTCAAAGAAATTCACAGATTTTCCTCCCACTTCAAATATTTATACGCAATTTTCGAACTACAAATAATCAAAATAGGAGCCCATTGACTGGAACATCAAGGGTATCTTTTAACTTGGGAATGATGAATCAAGCACCTACCTACTTGATTATTATATAAAAATTACCTTTCTGCCTCTAAATACTTAAATTAGGTACCTTTATTACCTCCTTGGTTCCAAAACTCATGATTCAAACCTTACGGCTTCTCTTCTTACGACTTCTTCGTTGGTATAATAATAACTTATTCAATGTGAGTTTGGTTGATTCACCTAATAAATACTCGTGCTCATTTAAAGAATTAATATAATTTGTTTTTCTATGAAAAAAACTCAATTCCAGAATAAAATGAAAAGTTATTATAAATAGAAATTCTATTTAAAGTTGTGTTCGTTAAAATTCTGTAAATGGTGATAGTAAAAAAGAAAAATAACTTGTATGAAAAAGTTCTCTTCATCTAGGAATAAAATTCATTCATTATTGAATAAATTTTATTAAATTTCATAAATTTTATAAAATTTGTTATTCAATAATGTGTGCTTAGTTTGTTGTGGCCACAAAATACTAAGCAAGAAAGGCTTATCTCAAAAGATACTGCTTCTTTGCTTAGGAAAATGAGATAGGTACGCCCAATTGGCTTAGGATTTGACACAATTTTTTAGATACGTTCATATTCTTTATCGTTTTTTGATGCTCCAGCGTGAGCTAGGGTAGTTTTTGCATAATCATAAGATGGAGAAGCTCCTAAAGATTTTATAACTGCAAAAACCCGATAATCACATAAATTGAGATACGTCCTTTTTACTTAAGATGGCAGACAAATTTTTGAATAAAATAACCACGATCATCCCGTGTAAAACGAAAATAATCGGATACCATATCATCCAAATTAAGGAAAAATTGTGTGTATTTAGATCGAATTTACAGATTCAAAGATATGAACGTTGTAGGAATAGCGAGTGGCTGCTAATTGCAAATCCTCTTGTAAAGGGTCAATTTTTAGACATATTAAATTAATTTTAACTAAAAGAATACGTAATTAACCAGAATGAATGAAAATACACCATTGTTTCTCATTGTTTTCATTTCGAACTGCCCTCATAACGTCGTCGGCGAGAACTGACACGTAGTAAACTGTTGAACTGTCTCCCGAGGTCCATAAAGAGTCCTTGTTGTTAGGGAGAGGTTGTCGCCCTTATAATCCCAAACGAGTTTTAGGAGACGGGCTAAACAAATAACCAGCTCACAGTCGAGATAAGCAAGACGAATATGGGGAAACGGTTGTGTGACTTTGGAACCGTAAGAGGAGGGTATTACTGGTCCATTACATGCGTGGCATTCCAGAGAAATACAAGTACAAATGATATGGTCGTTCACGATTTTAAATTTTGTGATTAATATCTGGTACTTTCAGAGACAAGACGTAAATATTTTGGGAATTTTCACATTCGTTACAGCATCGTTTCAAGCAAACCCTAAGGCCTGAATAAGATGAAACCTTGAATTCAGCGTGTGGTTTTTACTCAATTTAAACTTATCCGCTTCAAATAAATCACATATAATATATGTGATTTACTTATTATGTATTTTTGTTGAGACATAACTAAAATATTGTGGCTTTCATCACTACCGGATTGCTCCGTATCCTGGGTTTAATCACTGGCCCATAATCTCTATCTACTCATATTGGCTCTGGATCGCTTTGTGCCCAAGATTGGTGATTTCCTACTTCATTCGCCATGTCGGCTTGATTGTAACCGTCGAAACTCCATTAAACTCGGTGGTCTCACGATTATCCGTACAAGATATTGGATTACGGTTTTACGTAGTATCTTTTGTCTATCGAGTTTCCAATGCCTATTCGAACATGGCTGCAGATGAAGCTTGAAATTCCCATTGAATAGCGCGGTAAAGCCTGAGGGCTAGGAATTCCCTCTTGTGTTCTGATTGCTTTCTCAATTAAACAATAGCTTCTCATAGCGTCGTTTATCCCCCTTAGCGTTCCACAAAAGATTTAATTTCTGGTAGGTGGCGCTACAAAGATACATCCAGCGACACGCCGTTATGTTTGGCTCACTGTGACATGTCCTGAGAACTTTGTACAGTATCAGTTTCTACTTTTTGTAAACACGTTGCTTAAAAGTATTTGAACGCAGTCGGAACTCGTCTGAGATTGTTGACTTTGTATGCAAACATTCTTCCTTGAAATTTACCTAAATGGTGGGTATTCATTTTGGGATTGAATGCGAAACACGGCCAGAAGGACTCGTATTCTGGTTAAGGAAAACTGGGGGTTTCTCCGCCATTTCTGACTAGCTTTCCATGAAAATACCACTCTAATTAAACAATAGTAATCTTAACGTTGCAAGGTATTGGTGAGATTTTTTGTCTCAAATCTTACAGGTTCACAATTGCTTTAGCTAATTTTGATGCGTATTTCAGCGAGTTTCCAAACTTGAAGGTATTTGGCAACTTCGCCGAAAGAAGCGAGTAGGTAAATCAAAAAATAGGCTAGAAAGGCTACCATCGTTTGTCAGGGCGTTCCTACATAAAAGAAGGACTTGACGAAACGGAGATGGAAAAAACAAAATCTATAGATAGAGGCCATCAACGTTAAAGGTGAATAACGACCAGTATCGGTCGTGAACTGTAAAGATGTCCGATTTTTTTACGATTGACGGAAACCAATAACCCGCTGCTTCTCATTTCGATCGGAGCGGTGTGAAGAAATAGAATCTTGAGGAATTCAGGAAGTGGAATTGGACCGTGGTCTTCTCTTTTGGTGAGAATTATTATTATACTCGAAGGTCCTGATACCAAATGTCATCACTACCATCCTATACGTCACTACAACTTGGAGAAAATGTTTATCACATCACTTTTATGTGCCTTAAATTGAAAAAAGTGAAAATGAAAATTCCACAGCTCTGCAGCATGGCTATAAGAGGAAATTTTCGAAGAAATAAGTCAGTATGCCCAAAAATGTCAGTTAGGCCATGTTATTCTATACTATTTGAGTTAGGCCATGTTGACCAGCCCTATCTCAGGTAGGCCGAGTTGTTCAGCCCCATTTGAGGTAGGCCTTGTTGCCACTTCACCCTCGATATGATTTTTGATATGATATGACATCTTCGATATGATACATGCCTGTATGCATTTCCGAAAATTCGAGTTTTCAAATTTTGCTTCCGAGTCTGCAAAGCAGCGGTAGCCTTGTGTTCACTTTCGTGAGCCAAAAAATTTTTGTCTTCAGAAATAAAAATTTCCACTTGCATTTTGTGTTTCAAAGCCTACTGAACAAATTTGGTTCCGTGTCTGTCTGTCTGTGTGTCTGTGTGTGTGTCTGTGTGTCTGTCCGCATTTCCTTGTTACAGCCATAACTTCCACAATTTTGAATTGATTTTGCTCAAATTTTGAGGGATGGTACGGATAAGGCCCCTTGAGGTCCCATACAAATTTCAACATGATTGATCCAGCAATACGACCTGCGCATGCGCTAACGTGAAATTCAACAAACACACATAACTTTCACAATTTTGATTCAATTTCGCTCAAATTTTCAAGGGTTGTTTGGACAAGGCCTAGTGAGTTCCAGTATGAATTTCAGCTTGATCGGACCCTCGGTGCGCTCTGCGCATGCGCTGGCGTGAAATATATTCAATTTCCTTGTTACAGCCGTAATAACCAAAGATTTCCCCCAATTTCAATGTAATTCTCAGGGATTAAGCGGGTAGGGCCCATTGAGGTCCCATATAAATTTCCACGTGATAGAGCCAGCGGTTCGCCATGCGCATGCGCTAACGTGAAATTCTTCAAACAGCCGTTCCTTGTTCAACATGATAGAGCCCCTACTGACTCTGGCCCCACTCCTTCGGTTTTTACAACTTCATAACTGCGTCATTCATTTTTCGGAGGACAGGTGCAAGGTCACCCCTTGTTTTTATCTCAACATTTACGGTACCTACCTTCTTCAGTCTGTAAAAGGCCTTTTTCATGTGAAGATTTCTTTATTTTGCTTCCGAGTCTGTTCTATTTTATAATGGGTCACTCTGATTGTGACGAGGAAGCTCCTGTGCCATCACCTTGGCAGTGTATATTTCTTTATAATTTGCTAAAATTAGCAATTAACGCGTTACTGCGGCCGCACCAAAGGCTCCACGTGAACCCAGCTCAAATCTTCACAGGTTTTTGAAAGACTTGAAGGTTCCTCTCGGTTCACTCGAATTTTTTTTAGTTGATACGTGAGTAAACTCTGGCCCTTACTGAGTTGTAAACCGAACATCGATTGATTTTACTCGGTAAAAGAGGAGAGAGACCAATAAAAGAAGGGCGAAGTTTTATTACTCCGTTCAACTTCCTTTCGTTTTTCTTCATTTTTTCGTTCAACCTTCTTTTTCCCCTTCAGCGTGATGCATCAGCCGGAAGGAGGTTTAGGCCCGTGACCGATCGGGAACTGAGGGCAGCCCTCACGTAAGAGGAATGTGTCCTTTCAATTGATCTCCTGGCAGGAATAACCACAACGAGCCCTTTCGAGTACTCCCTTCAAGAACCGCACCAAATGAACGAAGTTTCTCATTTATTACCATATCTTCGTGCTTATCGTTCTTTCTTAAAAATCCGATCTTGTTGGTATTTAATATCGCTAGTTCGGTACAATACCTTGTCTGTTAATTGGATCAATAGATTATTCCATAACGATTGATTGGATCATCGATTATTAGCTTACGATTATTCATTTGATGTTATAATCGATTACTTGGTTTTGATGTTGCATCCTCACTCACAAGCTCAAATCCTACCCTGAGAAGACTATGGATTTCATCGAAGCATCTTCTGCATCACGAAACAGCTATTCCTATCAGGTTTCTGACCGTAACTATTATAGTTACTCCTATAATAGGAGACACCAAGCAAAGATTAACTGAGGAGTTAAATGGTTTTTACAGTTTACATAAAACCAGTTATTTCTTCAAAAACTCGCTCTTATAGCCATGCTGCATGACTGTGGATTTTGGTTTATTTTATTTTCCAAGTTGAAAGAATTGCCCCTACGAAAACGATAGATACGAACAGTCATAAATGGAAACACAAGGGTTCGTAGATTCACCATTAGACTGCAGAAACACTGATATTAGTCTGCTCAGTGAGCCCAAGAGTGGTGATACTTGTGGTTTCGGTTGTTTACTACTGTTCATTCTGAAGCCTTGCCTAGTGTTTCCATCTATCGGTTGAGCAATAAATCACATTCAATGGTAATAGAAGTGGATAATACCAATTTGGATGTAACCCCATTCGATGTGGAATGAACTTCATAGGTACCAATTTCAAATGGATGAAAGCCACTTTGATGAAAAAGATTTAATTGGACATGACGTGGTGGATATAAGCCATTTTGATGATAAACCGATTTTCAGCGAGCTTTTGGTGGTGGATTGAAACCGTTTCGGAAGGAAAGCAACTCAGTAGGTGCTAGGCTTTATCCCAAAGATTCATTTTCCATGAAAAAAAAAAAAGAAAAAAAAAAGTACCTAGTGTAAAAAAATAGATATAAGTCCGTTTGAAAGAAAGCTCAATTGCGAAAATAGCTTGAAATTGCGATCGATTCAATCTGGGTCTTGGAGCAGTTGGTTTTACATCAGTGTTTTTGGACTTCATTGAAAATTGTCTCTACATAAAAACATCAATGGCGAGTCAAAATAAACTCTTCCAAGTCCTGTTCCTTCAGCAGCCCATCCCAAATTCTACCGTTCACCGATATCTTGGTGTAACTCTGGACCAGCGCCTCACATATCACCAACATGTCTCGGATTTGATCATGAGACTTAGGAACCGATGTTCGCAACTACGAACTCTACTGCACAGCCCACATGTATCATTACAAAACCGAATTATCATGTACAAGGTACTGATACGTCCGATTTGGACCTATGCTGCCGAAATCTGGGGAACCTGTTCAAAATCTGAATTCAAGAGACTAGAACAACAACAAAACCACATGCTACAAAGACATATCGTTCAAACACCGCCATTTGTACGAAATGAAACTATTTACGACGATCTACACATTGAATCCCCGCAACAGTACCTCGTAAAGCACTCAATCAGCTTCCATCTACGGAATGAAGGCCACTTCAACCCCCTCGTAACTGAAAGCTTTCAACCACCCACATCAAGACGTCTCATCAGACCAAGATACCTCTCCGACATCATAATTTAAAGAAATTATAACCCACTCTAAAACAGTGTAATACTCCCCACCCAAGGACTGTCACCATGAGTGCAAGCCTGAATAAGCGATAAAGAGTGTTGAAAATGTATCCATGTCATTGAGGTATATTACCTACTCAAATAAAAACATCAATAGTCTCCAAAGCTTAAATCCTACCCTGAGAAGACTATGGATTTCACCGTAGCTTCTTCTGCATCACGAAACAGCTGGGCCTGTAGTGAAATAGCCTATTAGGTTTCTGACAGTAACTATAGGAGATACCAAGCAAAGATTAACTATTCCTTCCGCCGTTCTCGTTCAGTCAGGCTACAGGTTCGTCCCAGTTACGTTTGGCTGACCGCGGTAGGAGGAACAATGAATGTCGTAATGCTCGCGAGCCGCTTCAGCATTGTCGTTCTCCAGGCTCATTGTGCCTGCTCAACACGGCTCTGGTTACGACCTTGGCCAGTCTTGAAGTCTTGAGCTGCCCTATCGAGTTTTTTTATGCCTCCATTTTTTTCTTTCTCTCTTTTCTTTTAGGCCCCAACGCTCGTTTATCAACTTCATCCCTCCGCGAATGTGAACTTTGAACCGGTTTTATGCAGTTCAAGGCGACGCCCACCTGCATCTTCTGCCGGTGCACTTGGCAGACAACTCAATCTCAACTGCCCTTTTGGCCTGTAAAATACATCAGGTGCAGGGCAGCTGAGCAGCATTAAACCCATGAGCTTTGTATACAGGGTGTAACCATCGGCCAGGAATCGAGTCAACCGAAACGTAAATGTGGGTAGCTTAGCTACCTTACATCGGTGAATAATATCATACCTTACCTCTTGCCTACCTTACCGGTGGATGATTAATCAGTTTTATAAATTTATAACGACCCCACCCACAGCATTCATCTTAACAGAATATCTACGTCCGACATTGAAGGAAACACATCAAAGCTGAACCTGAGAATAGAAGTTCTCATTCTCATCGTTGAGAATGTCTGATTGTTTCTGTCCTAAGTGAATATACCTAGTGAATTTTCATCTGGCTCTTTTGTCATTTTATTCCTCTGTTTCTCGATTATCGCAGTTCGAGATTTGATTTTTCTTCATATTCTATATTTTTCGTACTCCGTGTTTTTGATATTTTGCGTCATTTATGATGCCTCCCAAACGCAAACGGCAGGCAAAAGTGCAAAATGTACCTACCACATGTACCTACTAAAAACCTGCATATATTCTAGATAAGAAGTACTTTCAACCTCATAACTTACACGGAAAATCAACATCCCTCATTATTACGCTGAATCAGAGAGGTGCGGGCGGTTCCAATCCAGCTACATATATGTAAAAAAGCTATAGCATTTTTACTTTTTATATTTTTTATCATTAAACAAACCTCAATTCTTGCTACATCAATTATTCCGATTTAATCACTAAAAATACGAATACCTAGGGGGTTTTCAATTATACAATTTAAATAATCGATGTTTTTGAACCGGTTATTCGATTTAATCGATTGTGGTTTGTCATTTGTGAAATCGAAGACGTAATCGATTGTTTGCCTTTGATGTTTCATCCGTACTTAGTGCGGAATGATACGGGTGGCTGTCCCCACACTTGCTTCCAACAAACGTGCCACCGCCTGTTGGAACGCGTTTGATTCCGAGCGTGAGCGGTCGTGAGTCGTGGGTATGACGTCAGCGGCGAACTCACGATTCCTCGCTCACACGGTGGCAATTCCACGACTTCGAGGACCACGCTAGCGTGCCACGATCCGTGAGAACGCAGCGTAACGGCGTCTTTCGACGTCTAGACGTCGAAAGACGCTGTTAACAACGTTAGGCGTCTATCAACGTCTAGACGGCGTCCATCAACGTCTGGACGGCGTCTATCAACGTCTAGACGGCGTCCATCAATTCAGAATCGGGCAGACATAGTTGTTGTCAGAATGGCGGCAGTGGCTGAAGTGGTTGAAGTAACGTGACAACCTCCACCTCATAACAGCCACTACCAGGCCTATTAGTGACCAGGGATCGGGGATGAACTTTTTACCTCAATTCTATCTTGAATAATTCAATAATTATTAGCGTCATTCATTCATTCATTTTGGAAAATGACGAATGCATTTTGAAAAAGGCAGAATTCATTTTGTAAAAGGACAAATTCAATTTTAAAAAGGTACCAACATAGCTTTTCGGTGTATTTTGGTAGTGGATTCAGGATGGTCTGGAACGGATTTTGGTATGAAAATTAGGCGGAAATTCGAGTTTTGAAAGTTTTGGACCGACAACAATAGCTTCCTTTTCTTCGAAAATTCGCTAAAACTTTAAAAATTCTTCCACAACGTTTCAGAGAACTGAGAAATGAATTAGACCTCTCAAAATTCGAATTTACGATTTAATTTGAGATTCAAGACTACGAGTAATGTTGGTTTATTTGTCAATAGAGATAGTTCAAGATATAGATAGCCTCCATGACCTATCTCCAGGTTAATGGATAATTATCCATCAATGTATATCCATCAATGTATCCATTATAATCAATGTATATGTGTGTATGAAAGATTCTTCAGGAGCACACGATATTGTGGAAGAGGTTCTGTGAGGTAATATGGTTTCCTCCTCATAAATGACCGGTGCTCAAGCTCAACCGTTTTACTTGTAATTTGTGCGAAGAGTTCGAGAAGGACCAAGCCTCGTTTTCTCGGTTGCTCAGAAACAGTTAGATGTACTTGGCAGAAGACAGGAATCACGTTACGAAACTGGAATCCTACGGTGTGTGGTGGCAAGCGGTTATCTTAGAACCAGCGAGAGGGACAGGGGGGAGAGATGCCTTCGCCACCAACTTTAGAAAGCCAACTACGAGGATTCCACTTTATCCAGACGAAGAGTTGAAATCCCGGCAAAAAGTCTTTTCCTCCGAGAGGGTTCTTTCCGTTGAAGTCCGAGGGGGAACTTGACTCGTCTATCGGATGCTGCCTTCCTCATGGACATAATCAACCGGTTTCAACCAGCATCTGTCGGACGTCCAGCATAAGAAAGAGGTTTTCCCACGAAAGTCGGGCAGAGTATAAACTCTTAATGGAGCCCACTATCGAACCCCAATCGGAATCCAATGCAAATGACACTTGACTGAACCATAGACTTTTAATTCACAATAATAATAATTCTTATTTTCACAGCACATTTGGAAAAGGCACATATTTACCAGATGTCAACAGTATTCGTTGTTCGTCAGTAGGCTTCAGGTCGTATAAGAAGATTTATCAGAATGAATACATGTAAGCTACCTGTGGCGGCTCATACACCCCCACACAGATCAAAACCAAAACAATTATCAGACCAACCTTGATAGTTGAAGGATAGTTGAAGGATACGCACCTCTGGGAAGCCGACGATCTCCACTCGAGGACCAGCCTGAAGCCTTGGACCACGCTCACCTTCACCGGCTCGCTCTCTCTGGCTCGAGACAGATCCCTCGCCCCCAGGTTACTTCGTAACCACCTTCTATAGCCTGTCAGCCCTACTGCCCGAAAGGTTCACTCGTGTCGACGAGCTCTCGTCACGGTGTTCCCGGTACGTCAGAGGCCTGACGGTTATACTCCCTTCCACGGTCCTTTTCAGGACCAATTCTCTCTGTCAACGGTCCTTTTCAGGACCAGCTCTCTCTCTATCAACAGTCCTTTTCAGGACTAATCGTCTCAACAGTCCTTTTCAGGGCTACCCTCAGAGATATCCAACACGAACGCTCGAAAGGGGTTAGGTCTACTGGACGTGCACCCGGTAGCCAGCTCCCGGTAGAACGTAAACGATTGGGGTTTTCTGAGGCTACATCCTCTCGGACCGCCACGGGTCCATATAGAGAAATCATTTCAGGTGTACGCCCTCAGGAGACCACAACAACTGGTGACCTACGACGTTCAAAGAATATCTACGATGCTGAACCCAGGAGATATTGAGGATTCGAAGAGTCAACCGCAAATGCCTGAGCAAGTCCACTCTATTGGACCCTCACCTAGAATCCCGCCATTCTGGAGATCTGACCCATCTCTGTGGTTCTTCCAAGTGGAAGCGGTATTTGCGACATCTCGAATCACTTCTAGCGCCTCCAAATATCAACTAGTGGTTGCAAATCTAGAAATGCCACAGCTTCAGCAGGTGACGGATATATTGAAAAACCCTGGAGATACACCATATGAGACTCTCAAAGCTAGACTGCTCACAACGTTTGAGGAAAGTGAGAGCTCCAAAGTCAAGAAGCTCCTTGAGCAAACGACTCTAGGCGATGAAAAGCCTTCTCACTTCCTCCGCAGTATGCGTCAGAAGGCAGGACCATTGATCCAAGACAACCTTCTGAAGAATTTATGGCTTCGTGCACTACCAAAGAGAGTCCAGGAAATTCTTACTACTGTAGAAACGGACGACTTGGATAAACTTGCAATCACTGCAGACAAAATCACCGAAGTTGAGTCCTCTACAGTATATGCCATTGGACATACTCCTCCAGCAAACCAGACCATCATCGAGTTGAAGCAACAAATGGCCGAGTTGATGACGAAATTCGAACGATTCAATACTCGTAGCCGAAGCAGAAGCAAAAGTCGATCTCGAGGATCCAACAGTAAGAGCCCTGCGCCAACGAAGGACTCCGTCTGCTGGTATCACAGGAGATTTGGTGACAAGGCCACTAAGTGTACCTCTCCTTGCACCCATCAGCCAAAAAACTAACTCCGCTGGCAGCCTTTGGGCAAGAGCCTGCCGAAGCGATCAATGCAAACAACGCCCGCCTTTTTATGACCGACAAACACAGTGGAACGACATTCCTCGTAGATACAGGAGCATCAGTGTCGGTAGTACCTCCTCAAAAGAAGGTTAAACCAAATGACAACTACTCTCTCTACGCCGCCAATGGAACTCCAATCGAGACTTACGGAACGAAGACACTCTCTCTCGATTTTGGACTTCGACGAAGATTCACATGGGACTTCATAATAGCAGATGTCAAGAAATCCATCATTGGAGCGGATTTTCTGAATCAACATGGTCTACTTGTCGACATACGTGGACATTGCATCACTGATCGCGAAACCCAACTCTCAGCAAAAGGTCGTGCAGGCCTCGCCAGTATCGACATACCCAGCACGATCCCAACTAACCCACGAGTATCTGAGCTACTACAAGAGTTCTCAGACATCACTAGACCGGCTTTCGCTACCAAGACAGTGAAACACGACGTCAAACACTATATTGAGACCACAGGCCGCCCAGTATCCGCAAAAGCTCGACGCCTACCACCGCAGAAGTTCGCCGCAGCGAAGCAGGAATTTCTCAAGATGATGGAAGAGGGAATCTGCAGACCATCGAAGAGCCAATGGGCCAGCCCTCTACACATCGTTACCAAACCTGATGATTCTATTCGCCCTTGTGGTGACTATCGCCGTCTCAACGAGAAGACAACACCAGATAAATATGGAGTTCCTAACATCGGAGACATGAACATAGGACTGCATGGAAAAACAATCTTCTCCAAGCTGGACTTAGAAAGGGCATACTTTCAAATCCCAATAGCTGAAGAAGATATTCCGAAGACAGCAATCGTGACACCATTCGGACTCTACGAATTCACGAGAATGTGCTTTGGACTAAGGAATGCAGCTCAAACCTTCCAGCGGTTCATGGACTCAATCTTCAGGGACCTTCCTTACGTTTTTGCCTATATAGATGATCTGCTAGTTGCATCTACTTCGGAAGCTGAGCATAAACAGCACCTACGAGAAGTTTTCAGGCGACTCCAACAACATGGTTTGACCATCAAGGTCAAGAAATGTGCATTCGTCCAGGAAGAACTAACATTCCTTGGTTACAACGTCAACAAGGATGGCATTGCTCCAGTAAAAGACAAGATTGACGCGCTAGCTGCATATCCAAAACCGGCCACAGTACAACAACTTCGTCGTTTCCTCGCTATGATCAACTTCTACAGACGCTGCTTACCACATGCAGCTGAGATTCAGCGTAGCCTCAACACCTACTTAAAAGGCAGCAAAAGGAACGACAAGCGACCAATAGACTGGACTTCTGAATCGTCAATTGCATTTGAGAAGACGAAGGAAGCCTTGCTAAACGCTGTTCGACTTGGCCATCCATCACATGATGCAGAAATCGCTCTAGATTGCGACGCCTCCAATGTTGGAATTGGGGCTGTGCTACAACAGCGAGACGTTACCGGATGGGTTCCTCTTGGATTTTTCTCTAAAGCGCTGTCTCCAGCCCAGCAGAAGTATGCCACCTACGATAGGGAACTCCTGGCAATGTACCTGGCTGTTCGACATTTTCAACCACTCCTGGAAGGCCGGAAATTCACCATCCGCACAGACCACCGACCTCTCACCTACGCCTTCTCAGCACCGTCGAACACTAGTTCTCCAATCCGAACCAGATATCTGAGCTTTATCGCTCAGTTCACCACAGATGTGCAACACATCAGCGGGTCGGACAACCCAGTCGCCGATGCTCTATCCCGCGTGGAAGAAGTCGGAAATCCAGGCAGCTGGGAAGAACTTGCTACAGCACAGACCGCTGAAGAGGAAAATGGAACACTACCAACTGGAACATCATTCAAACTCGAAAAAATTCGCATTCCAGGATCACTCACTTCAGTCCTATGCGAAACCTCCTTACCAGCTCCACGACCATACCTACCTCAAGAATTCAGGAGAGCCGCCTTCGATCTTGTTCACAATCCCAGCCACCCAGGAATAAGGGGCACGAGGAAGATGGTGACACAACGCTACTTTTGGCCTGGCATGAATACAGACGTCGGAAAATGGGCAAAAGCCTGTACTGCCTGCCAAAAAGCGAAAATCCACCGCCATACAGCCTCGCCCCTAGGCTCCTTTCCACGGGCTGCTCGATTTGAACATGTCCATATCGACATCGTCGGACCTCTCCAGCCTTCAGAGGGAATGCAGTATTGCCTTACGATGATTGATCGTTTCACAAGGTGGCCAGAAGTCGTTGCCATCCCAGACATCCAGGCTGAAACAGTTGCAAGAGCATTCATCGAACACTGGATATCACGTTTTGGGACGCCACTCCGCCTGACCACAGACCAGGGACGTCAATTCGAATCGAAGCTGTTTCGGGACCTTTCTGCACTCATGGGAATCAACCGCATCCGGACGACACCCTATCATCCACAGGCCAACGGACAGATTGAACGTTTTCACCGCACTTTGAAGACTGCGCTCGTGGCTCGAGACATTAAAGGCCAATGGACGAGACATCTACCGATTGTCCTCCTTGGTCTCAGATCAACTCTCAACGACGAGAACGTCAGCCCAGCCCACTTGGTCTACGGTGCCACTCTCCGCCTGCCAGGGGATCTCATCGTTCCCTCAGAAGATTCAACTGATCGTGATTCCTTCGTACGCCTCCTGCAAGATAGCATGGCCGCTCAACGACAGTCAACCCTTGGGAAGGCCAAGAGAAACATTTTCCTGCCTAAGGAGCTGAAAACCTGCAGCCACATTTTCCTGAAGGTTGAAGGTTTAAAACGCGCTCTAACACCGCCTTATATAGGCCCATGCAGAGTACTCGCCAGGTCTGACAAGACGATGAAGATTTTAGTAGACGGGAAGGAGCTGACTGTTTCCATCGATAAAGTGAAACCAGCTCACCTAGAAGATAACTTGGCGATCACCCAGACTCCTGAGACAACTATTCCTGACGAAGAAGAACCTTCACAGGATACCACTCCAGCTGCAGAAACAGTCCCAGCTACAGTGACACGCTCAGGGAGGACCATCAAGAAGAAGGTGCAGTTCGACCTCTAGCCAATTTCCCGTTGACGCTTTTGGGGGGAGCCATGTGGCGGCTCATACACCCCCACACAGATCAAAACCAAAACAATTATCAGACCAACCTTGATAGTTGAAGGATAGTTGAAGGATACGCACCTCTGGGAAGCCGACGATCTCCACTCGAGGACCAGCCTGAAGCCTTGGACCACGCTCACCTCCACCGGCTCGCTCTCTCTGGCTCGAGACAGATCCCTCGCCCCCAGGTTACTTCGTAACCACCTTCTATAGCCTGTCAGCCCTACTGCCCGAAAGGTTCACTCGTGTCGACGAGCTCTCGTCACGGTGTTCCCGGTACGTCAGAGGCCTGACGGTTATACTCCCTTCCACGGTCCTTTTCAGGACCAATTCTCTCTGTCAACGGTCCTTTTCAGGACCAGCTCTCTCTCTATCAACAGTCCTTTTCAGGACTAATCGTCTCAACAGTCCTTTTCAGGGCTACCCTCAGAGATATCCAACACGAACGCTCGAAAGGGGTTAGGTCTACTGGACGTGCACCCGGTAGCCAGCTCCCGGTAGAACGTAAACGATTGGGGTTTTCTGAGGCTACATCCTCTCGGACCGCCACGGGTCCATATAGAGAAATCATTTCAGGTGTACGCCCTCAGGAGACCACAACACTACCCATGGGTCGAAGAGTGTCACCAATTACACACTAGCGGCCGCTAAGGGGTATTCCATACCGCATCTATGCAAAGCCTGACACAGGGCAGTAAATCTTCGTTTGACCCCCCCCCCCCCCCGCCCAACACACACAAATGTTCCTCGTCAAGTGCTATTGTTACATACCTAATAAATATACGTGTATATTTACCTAGTAAGTCTAGTAGGTATATTTAGAAGTAGGTACATTTAGAAGTCTATATTCAGTAGGTCTACTACAGTAGGGCTGCCATCCGTCCCGATTTATCGGTACATGTCCCGATTTTCGAGGTGTCCCGGGCGTCCCATCCTGATTTTTGAAGTGTCCCGATCAATTTTTTTGCCGTCCTGATCTTGTCCCAATTTTTGAAGAAGTCGAATCTTCAAACGATTCTTACAGATGTACAGATGTACTCACATGTACAGATGTCCTCCATTGCAGATGGCTCGACACCTAAATGGCTCTCTGACAGAGAAGAAGAAGTCCTTCGCTCAGGTAAATACGTGAAATAACATTTTTTGTTATACTCCATTGGAAAGGAATTAATATAATGTATAATGTTCTTCGATGATATTACATTCCAATATTATAATATGAAACATCGAAGAAAAGTAGGAATTTAAATAGTAAGAGTTAGTACATAGGTAATATTAATTCCTTTCTAATGGAGTATAAGTGAGAAAAAGTCATTGCACGTATTTATCTTTTCCATATATATAATATATTAAATATATTTCCCTATATTTAATATATTACCTATTTTCAAAAATAGGTATTGCATTTTAGTGAAGTGTTCGTTTAATTACATCTCGTCCCGATTTTCGTCCCGATTTTTTTTTCTAAGCTGTCCCGATAAGTCCCAATTTGTAGCTTACGCTGTCCCAATTTACCTGGAACAGATACCTATGACAGCCCTATACTACAGAAATATTTAGTAGGTCTACTAAAATAATTTGGCAAAAAATAATGCATTCTTTTTGAAGGTCCTTCCTTCTCATGTATGGACCTCCTTCTGTATTCGTATTTCTCATTACTGCTCTTACGATATGTTTGACTAGTATTTTACATTTTGTTTAATTTTTTATTACAAGTTATGATATTGTTCTCGATCCAAAATTGTTATAACTCGAATTTCAGAACAAATTTTACACCAAAATTCGTTGCAGGCCACCCTGAAAAGTAGAAAACAATTATGAAAAATAAATGAGCGGTACGGAGTACCGCTCGCATCTACTAACGTGACATTCCTCATAGCGGCCATTAGTGGGATAAGGTATTACGCGATATCACCTGACTACCATTGTCATCTCTTCTCCGTGCACCGCGTGCCCCTCTACCACACCGGTCGCTCTGAGTAAATCTTCTGTATGCGACAGGCACTAAACGAGGAAGGACTTGAAACTCGAGAGGGGCACAAACTCGAGCCTTTTGTTTGTTGTTGCGTTCCGGGAAGGCAGCTTTGTTGCTTCAGATGCCTCTGTTATTATATGGATCATGGTTACAACAGCCCTTACAGAATGAAAACGTAAACAATGAAAAAGTTGTAGGGGTTGAATATATAATGTAGATTGCGCACGACTCTTCATTCCTTGTTTTGTTAAAACAGAAGTAATTTAATATGGCTCAGAAATCTCAGTTCTAATTTAAGATTTGAACTTGTTTTCCCTCACAATGAGCCTCAAGATGATGTCTCACGTTTGTCGTTGTAACTGCGCGTCCCTTTCCGGTGTCTGGGTGGCGCACAGTGGGGTCAAATCCCAAAAACGTGGCCAAAATTCAAAAAAATCAATAAATTGATCTGAAAATGTGCGAGAGGAGGTCTTGGGGTCGCTGATTACGAATCTGTAATCAGATTTAAGGAATTCTAATCGAAGAACCCGTAACTGCGCTTGCGCAGTAGGAAAATTTATGTAGAGGCTACAGAGTTGCCTGAAAATCTTCACTAGGGGTTTTTTGGGGAGGTTATGGTCTGCTAGTCGGTCTGCTTCATTAGCGAATTTGTTGTCAGTCCAAAATTACCGAAACCTTTTAATACCAAAATCCGTTTCAGACCATCCTGAATTCACTGCCAAAAGACACCAAAAATCCAGACGATCTCTCGATATAATTGAGATTAAAAGTTCAAATTTGCACAAGAAAATCGGTCATGGCCAAGTTCGTAGATGGACAGAATTAGGGCACTCTAAGGGGGGTTTTCGGGGAGTTTAAGGGGCGGGATTACCCATAAGTTCCAAAAATGAAACAGTCTGACAAGTGACACCTCATTTTAAAGGTTTCTTCACGCTGAACCCTACGCTGAAGTCAGAATAGCGATATCTTATTCCGTTCTCAAACTGGAGCACTTTGAAGATTAAGAAACGTGATTATTACTTGAGATGTTGTTCACGGTTCAACTGCTCTAATGAGATATCGCAATTCTGACTTCTCCATCGTGTTCACCGTTCGAAATTCTATCATTTCAGGTATCACTCAGCAAAAACAGGAAACAAAATTTGTTATACAACCAGTAAAATGAAGACAGTCTATATAAAACCAGTTCGGTATTTTTCCCAAAATTCGCTCTTATACCCATGTTGCATGATGAGGATTTTTTTTTTTTTTTTTTTTTTTTTCGCATGATGGGCAGGTTTTTGGGATTTGGCCCCACTTTCGGGCGGTGTAGTTATTTAGGACAAAGAACCCTACGATCAATTCATCATAACATTTACTCCGTCAGTCTAATAAGTTCTGGCGTCTGGGGGAATGCAATAATCATCCAGTTCGGACAGCCAATACGCGGGGTCGTCCAGTGATTGTTAGGTGGTATGTACGACGACCTGTAATTTATTATCGTAGGCCGCTGTTAGGGAACTACTGAGGGTATCAACTATGGTGGCAGGATGTAACGCTATGAAGCTCGGAGGAAGCAGTGAGTCACGGAGGGCAAGGTCCCAAAGTTCTACGAACCCCAACCCAATCCCTCCTGCGTGTGCACAGTCTACTCCGGTATTTTTTTCTTCTGTTTTCAATTCAGCTGCACGTCCACGAATCGACCCTCAGCACAATAATATGATTGAGTTGAAGGAAATGAAGCAGAGTCACTGCAGGTGAACCTTTGTATCGGTGGATATTCAAAAGAGAAAATGTTCTATCAATGTGAGGCAAGAGCCATTATCAGGTCTCTTGATGTGACGACTCAGTGAACCACGCCACCATCAATTGACCATAGCAAAGCTATCGATACCGGGATTCCTCAGTTTCTGAGCCTAAAATGGTAGTTTGGTCCACTGAACTCACAGATGGCCTTGTGCACCTCAAAGTTGAGACCACCTCGGAAAATGCAGAATAATGCCTATCAATGCACATATTATGAAAGCAGACCGCAAAGGATTTGGAAGGTGCTTCGTGTTTCATCGTTCTTGGTGACACACTTTGGGGAAGACTTATTAAGAGAGCAAAAGTCAAAATTCTAAAGTACCAAGTTCTAAGGTACGATTAAGATTCTAAAGTTCTAAGGTACAATTAAGAGCCAAATAGGATTAGAGATGTAAACACAAGTGTCCAGTGAAAACAAATCCCTCTTCATTTGAAACATCCTTTATTTATAGGTAAGTATTAAAAATGAGAGTCGGGGTCAAAAAGACCGGGCGATTCACGTTGTAGCTGGAGGGTTAACAGAACAAATTTCGTATTGATATCTCAGTTCGATTCAGACCAACGTTTAGCTCGGTTGGGAGTATCATATATATTTTTTTTTTTTATCAATAATAACAGATACGACTGATAATAACAGATACAAAATTAATTATTATATTATAATGGCACATATGATTTTGGTAATTTACTTTAATTTTTCCCCGTCCTGTGAGATTCACTTCGGATCTGACAAAAGCTTCTTTTAATTGACCTGATAAACCATTTTTTACAATAATCATATGCGGATATTTGCAGCAGCGATAGTATATTATAGTTCAATATATTTTCGTCTGATCCACTCATAACGTCTTTATCGATTATGAACAACGCCGTTAATTATTCAAAGAAAAAATCTGTATTTGAAATTGAAATTAAAGCATTTACGTTACAAGAATCGGACGAAGATGATGACGATGAAGAATAAGAAATGTAAGTTTTAAAATAAAATACCGTTAACCCTCTTTTTGAAAAACCACATTTTTCGAAATGATCACTCAAGAACATGTGATAAATACGAATATTACCTCTATAAAAAAATCCTTAGTCATTCGGCTCATTATTAATTGAGTAACTAAAATATGTGTATGATTTTACAAGAATTAAAATCATACACATATTTTAGTAATTCAATTAATAATGAGCCGAATGACAAAATTTAATTTTGTATTAATAGTGTTTTCAAGTTCGAATAAAATTTGTTTTTAACCCGTCCCAAATGTACACAACCTAATCCCTATTAGATATTTTCGTAGGTGGATTCCACCAAAAAAATTCTTGTACAAACTAAGTACTCGTAGATGGTACACATTTTTTGGAAGAGATTTTTTTTTCTTAATTTTCAATTAGATTTCTGTGAAAAACAAATATCCAACGTATTTGTCGGAGTGATAAAGGTGTTTTTACTCATTTCAACATGTTTTTAGAATACATTCAGAAATTTTGAACCGTTTTTGTGAACATCAATAATGTCCACAAATGATTTTTAATAATAATGTCCATAATAAGATTTTTGCACTTCTAGATCAGCTGTTTTCCCCACTGTTTTCACTCGTGCCCCTGGTTTATGGCTCAATTATTCTATCATCAAATCATCACTAACGGCGAAGACAAAATTGGACACAACAAAGATGGACCTTCCTCAGAAGAACCCGAAAGTGAAGGATGAAGCCGCGTCTTCAGGTTCTGTATACCTGCGAGGAAGCGAACAGATGTTTTCATGGAACCCGCTCGCTCCGAGTTGAAGGTTTTTTTTTTCTCCTCTTATTTCTTTTTCTTTCACCCCATCAAGGAGTAGAGGTCGTCACTGAGCCCACAGAACCGTTCTTCTCGGATGCCCCCGTCAGGCGATTCTGGCAACTGCCTTTCCAAGTGTTTGGGTTTTGCAGTCCATTCTCAGGTCTTGGGGGTCGACTAAATGCTAACGAGTTGTCCGTAGTTGTCACATCGGCGTTCAGTAAAACAGCCTTCGCAATCACAAGACTTGTGATTGTCATCAACCTCAATACTGCTATGTAAGAGGCGTTCACTAATTGAGGTTGATGACAACAGAGTGTTTCTTTTAAGGGGGAAGTGGACGGGCCCTTAGTGTGATTCTGGGATAAGAGATGGCGGTTACTGACGCATCAAAAGTATTTACAGTCTCATTTTGGAACCATCCAATTTATAACAGTTTGGGAAACGCAGTTTGCCTTCAAACGCCCCTACAAGTTGCTGCAACAATTCATTTAATTTTTATTCAAATTTAGAATTGGAAAATTTGAAAATTTTGAGGTGTAGAAGTTGAAATTTGGAAAAAGCCGGTGCAAGCCCCCTTCCCAATGTGACTGGATGGCTTTTGAGAGCATCATTGCAATGATTGAGCAAATAAACAAGACGTAAAACGAAAAATGGTAAAATGGTAATGTTGGTTTTGAAGGAAAATAGAATGACTGCAGACCGGCTGTTGAAATATTTCGTAAATACTTTTGGTGCCTTCCCTCTCTCTCGCACACTTGTCGTCCACTTTCCCCTTAGAGTAATTCGGGTTTTTCTATGTCTGAGTAACTATCCTAACTTTACTAGTCTTGAAATTTAAGATTAACTGACATGTCTCCAGAATTGATAGGATCAGGACTTGTCCACTATGTGGCAGGGTTAGTTTTATATTTCGTCCCTTAAGATCTCACAAGATCTCAGTTTTTTGGCAAAATGAGTTAGGATCGGATACTTATGCGAAATCTCTCGGTCCGTCTTTCTAGCTCACTGGTTTGGCCTTTATTGCAATGCAGGAAAACGCTTCTTCAACGTAGAAAAGCCGCGATAACCATAGAAATTACTACAGTACGTTGGAGTTAGACCTTGTGGGACAATTTTTTGTTGGAGAAAGACACAGGAATAATTTTTGACTGCTCTTACAATACTCGTGACTTGTCACTGGAATCCAGAACTAGAATGCTGATATGTAACGTTTTTTCAATACTTTCGCATGGTATGGAGTCTTGGAATCTCAAGAAACGAGATAGGTATGAGATCCAAGCATTCGAAATGGGGTGCTAACGTATAATGCTGAACATCCCTTGAACTGTCAAAGTTACTAGAAGAATGGGGAAAAGCACTGGAATTTTTAAAACAATAAATATAAGAAAATGCCATATTATGGACATATTGTTAGGGGAGTGAAATACAAGCCGGAAATGGATTTTTCGAAAAAGTTGGAAAAAATAGCGAGTTTTCAACGAGCGATTGTTCCTAGACGGCTGAACCTATTAGGCTATTCGACGTAGTATTTGAGCACTTTAATTTAGGATGAAATAATTTTTTCTGTGGGAGGATTCATTAAAGAGTTATGAATAAAGAGTTATTCATAAGCGAAAAACTGAAAAAAAAGCGGAAAAGTTCGAGGCTTTTGGTCCCCGAAAGTTCTACCGATAAAATGTTTTAATGAATTCGAATAGTTTTCAAGAAACCAATTGAAATTTAGAAATTTGTGTGGGCACTGAAGTTTAGATTGAGTTGGCTTAGTAGTCCTCACATACACCGTGTAAAATTTCAATGTCGGGAATAGTTTTGAGTCAGTTACTTCGAAAATTTACTCATTAGTTGATGTGACATAGAACGGTTCACATCAGACATTTGACGCAGTCTGTGGGAGGCGAGGATAGGTGCCCGTGACATTTTTTTGAAAGCTGTCGCAGGCAATTGAATGCAAGAAAAACCTCCGTAGGCTCCTCATCACCCCCAATCACTACGAAACACGGCTCCGCCAATTCCACAGGGAAATTGGACAAGACCATCCGTCTTCCGCTGCCCTGACGACCCGGGACGTTAAATGGAGGATCCGCAGTCGGGGTCGAAACAACATCCGAGGGAGGTCCCAGTCGTTGACTAATGCGGCGATGGAAAGTGGCTGACATAGTACAGGAGCCATGTACATTCTACCCGGGCTCAATTCCAATGTGAATGAAAATTTGAGGGTTTTTTTTTGGGGATGGTAAAGGGTATGTTTGCTGAGTTTTCGCATACGAGGACCTTGAGCTCTTAACGGAAAGACGAATAAACCGCGAAATTTGCGCTCCGTTTTCAGTTTTTCTCGTATAACTCGAAACGTACGCATCCTACAGAAAATGTCACTCATTTCTTTTTTAAACAACATTAAATTCCGAGCCGGATGGCGTTTTAAACGAGGAAATCGGTCCAGCAGTTCAAAGTCCGTCAAAGATAGGCGGTTTTGACCAACTTCGCTAAAAAGTTGACAACCCTCAACTTCTAACGCCTGTAGCTCGAGAAAGACTGCTCCGGTAGAAAAATGTCATAGGACCTAAGTTGTAGGAAATCTGATTTTGTATCACATTGTTTTCGCGTTACGACCCTTCCTGGTTTTTAATCCATTTCTCCGCACTGGAGTGAGTGAATTTCAAATTTCAAAACGCATCTGATACGCGATCAAATTTCCCAGAACCTTGGTCTTAAGGCATTTTTCAATCGAAGCATTCATTCTGGACCTACAGGCGTTGAAAGTTGAGGGTTGTCTACGTTTTAGTAAAGTTCGTCAAAATCGCCTATCTTCGACGGACGATAGCGGCTGAACGGTTAAACCGATTTCAATATTTAAAACACCATTCGACTCGGGATTTTTTTATTACTCAAAAAGAATTGAGTACCATTTTCTGTAGGATGCGTACTTTTCAAGTTATACGCGAAAAACTTAAATAAGTGCGCAAATTTCGAGGTTTTTTTTGCCCCCTGTAGAGAGCTCAAGGTCCTCGTATTCGAAAACCCATCAAACATACCCTCTACCATCCCCAAAAAACCCCTCAAATTTTCATTAACTTCGGATTTGTGTCCAGCACACCCCTACTTTTTGTACATGGCTACTGGACTAACCGGTATCCGAAGGGTGTTAGTGACAGATGTCACTCTGGAACTTACCACCTAATGTAGGCCAGTTGTTTCACCGACCGTTATTAGGTCTTGAGGGGTTCTGAATTTCATCAAGGTCAATAACTTTATTTATTAAATTACAAAAAAAAATAATACACCCATTAAACGTGCCTTGTGAATGCTCAGATAAAATTTGAACAGGTAAATAACGTAAAGAGGCCAGATAAGAATCTCAATTGTTAGGCTACTTTGGGAAGAGCTTATAAGCTGTATAAATACACTCAGCAGAAGGGAGTAAAACAAACGTAAATGTGCTATAAAGCGTACAAATATTGAAAACAAAGCAAATATTGGAGATATCGAACGAATCATAGCTTCTGATGCAACAATATACTACAAACAATGCTATAAAATCGGTATCCAACCAGTCGATTTTACAGCGATAAAAAGAGTCATTTTCTATCGTAAAAACACGAGAAAAAACTGAAAGAGGACGCTTCTGGTTTAAATGGAACAGCACCACCTTGTTCAGTGTAGATCGAAAAGAACCAGAGAAGGCGAGACAAATCAATCACTAGATTTTCGAGTCTTTTGTATATTTTTTGTCAACTCTTCTATTGAAGTAGGTTTCCGAAATCCAAGAGGGAGTTCGAGGGAAATGGATCCTTTAGTCGCTCAACCCACTTGGATTTTACGGCCAAAAGCAATCTCGACAGCCTATAGGAGCATCTAAAGTGCCTTTTGAGTTAACATTACCCGTAAAATACTGGTATATTATACATTAGATGACCCGTGCGTTGCGCATGGTAGTGGCTCACCTTTCTAAGACGGAGTATTTCGTCGTCTTTTGTTTCTTCTTGCAGGAGAGTGTCTTCACCTGAGAGAGATTGAGGTTCGCTCTGTTTCGACGCTGCTTCCTACGGGAACGGAAGGGACATTACGTTAGGGATAAAAATAGGTAATAGGTACTATAATCAAAATTCAAATTTAACCAGCAGAAAACGAATCGGTCATGCAGATTGTGTTTGAGTATCTGTAACGAGCGCTTCTAGCATGCCTCTTGGGAATAATCAACACTGATTCCCTCACATTTGCCAAAATGTTAAAAAATATTGTAATGATGTTTTTGCGCAAAGATATTGTGAGTGTGAGGAGAAATATTGTGCAATAAAAAGGTGTTCAATATTTGCTCAAAATATTGAACGATTAATAAATCTGATTAGATAGAAATAGATTAATTTAGAAATAGATTAATAAATTTGATTTTCATCATTGTTTACCCAAATAATAAGCTGGAAAATGTGGACGTCATCATTTTGGGGGAACGTGCCTCTGAACTATCCACAATCACCTAAAATTTATACTGGAATTTTTTATCGATTTTTGAAACATGAAAACCAAAAGTTGAACACAGTTTTTCACGTGGATGTCTCTTATGGCTAGGGGTTATTCCAAAATGTGCGTGATACTCCTGAGAGGCTCCTACAGCTATTTTCTATGCATCACTCTATGAAGCTGCAATTTGGTATGTAGCCTGCTTAGGCCTTTAACTTGACGCTGCCCAGATCCTGGATCATCTGAGTGGCTCCTAAACCTAATTTCTATGGTATTCCTACTATGAAGCTGTAATTAAGTATGTAGCCTCTTTAGGACTTTAACGTGACGCTGCCCAGGCCCTGGGTCAGCTGAGTGGCTCCTAAAGCTAATTTCTATTCTATTTCATATGCTATTCACACTATGAATCTGTAATTTTGTATGTAGCCACTTTAAGCAGAATAGGCCCAGGATCCGCTGAGGGGCTCCAAAAGCTAACAGACATATCCATGACCAGATGTTTTCCCAGTAAGTGAGAAATTAAGTAATTTGCATATTTTTCCTTCAACCTTCCTCAAACTTGTGCTTACTCTGGACAAAAAAAGGCTGCGAATTCTTTCAAAACGGTCGTATAACGGTACTAGTTTCTGTATTGATTCTACTCTGTATCGTGCAACTCAGGATAAGAAGGTTCACGAGTGAATGGAAACTAATCGATCTTGCTGTTGACAGTAAATAGGTACATTAACACGAAAAGTCATCTTGTAGATATGCACATATAACGGGAGGCGCCAGTGGAAGAAAAGCTGTCCAAAAAGCTAAGAAGACGTCCATATCCGCGGGGTTTCAGTATTCAAAAGTGAAACGTATCGCTGGACACACATCGGTGCTCAGATAAGCCTTCGGAGCCAGCAGTATCCCCTCGTCTCCTTTGTTACTTGTTAGCGACTTTAGAAAGCGTTCAACACTCTTCGAGCCATTGCGCAACGCGGAGAGCTCCTTTTAAGCAGAAATTATCGTTTTGCGTCCGAAACGCGGATAAGAGGACAACGTCATTGAACTTGACCAGGTCGTGAAGGCCTCTACTGCAGGTTGGACTAAACACCAGACTTCTATCATTTCAGTCTTGAGACAGATGGTCAAGCATCGGCATGAAGTCTTGTAGTAGACACTTTGTGGATATTTAAATAGAGTTTAATTCAGGGAATGTTTCAAGACCATCCTGAGCTTCCTACGACCAGCCATTCGTTCACAATGAGGGCTCAAAGGTTGAGCCAATGAAATACCGTCAACAAGCGTGTTTACCAAACGGCGGCAAGTCGGGTTAACGTTCATCCTGTGAAACAACTGATTCCAACAACAATGTTTTGCCCTATCGAGTTGCTTGTTCTGAGATACTTTACGTGTCCAAAGAAAGAAGGATACGAGTCTCGTATTTCGAAAAACGATATTCACTTATTGCCGACGTCGGTAGGTACAAGTGGAAAGCTCAGAATTATACCTACAAATTAATTCAAAATACCTAATGTTTCCTCATACGTTAACGTTCAATTTATCATTTATAAATCATTTATAAACCATCACTGAGCTATTAAGTAGCTCAAATAAATTTTAAACCCACCAGCTTATATGTCACCTATTTGTACAAATATTTTAGCGCATCACAGCTATAGAACTCAGGAGGTAATTGTATACAGAGCAGTGATCTAGACAGAGGGGTGTGATCTGTTCGGAAGATAATAAACCGTTGTGGAAGAATTTGCAGAGGTTTTGTGTCTACGGAAAGAAATTAATTTCGAGTACTTGTTGGTAAGCACTTTTTGATATAAATAATTATTATTTATTATTCATCATCTACACACAAAATAGAACCTTTAATGTTCTATTAATAATTTACTTAAATAAATTATAGAGCTTTGAGCTCGTTACTCCATCCCAGTTGGATTTACGGATGGTTCTATGGTTTCAATTTTGTTGTATTCTGTTCAATATTTGGTTCAATTGTGTTCAATAGTCAATTTTTCGCGTTTTTTGGGTAACGAAAAAAATTACGAGAAAGGAGGGGAGGAAACACCCCTACACGCATTCAGAGGTGACCATCTGGTCAACTATTCTAATTATGATATTGTAATCAGAACCGTGATCAACACGTAGGTAAGTAGGTACATGTAGAACCCCATAAATTATATAAATTATGTGTCACTTCAATGAAAAAACTATTATCACAAGGTCAGCTTGGAATTCGGTTAGACAAGTGAACAGACCATCAATAAGCTATTTACCAACTACCCCCATCACTCGGGTACGATCCTCTTTATCGATTGAACACAATGTTGTACCTCATTAGTTCAATAATTATTATTTCGGTGTAGTTATGGGACTTGGAAGGATATTGTGTAACGAATTCGGATCTATGCCGAGAATATTGAATCGCAGTATTAGGTATGTTTGGCAGCTCAAAACCTTCACGGGTGACGCTTGTTGATAAAATACCTGTTGGCCCGTACTGCTCTTTATGGATGTTGAGATGCAAAATTGCGTTTCGTATAAATATCGAAGAGGAAATATCGAAGGAGGAACGGAAGTGGATTATTTAAATTGATACTTGGAGGTTGGTTAAAATATTAATTTGATACCAAAGAATTTCACTCGTCGTTATCTGAGCGTTCAACCTCAGACCGAACGAAACCCCAAGATGACTTCCATCGTCTCCTCTGAGGTTTTCTCGCCGAATTGGCCCCTCCGAAAGGAAATTACGGTAAAATAAATTAACTTTGTCTCATTAGCTCGGTAGGAAACCGCGAAATAACCTCCTGCGGTAGCTCCAACTCGGTTCAACAGCTGCAGCCATCCACACAAAAAATTTCCAACCAACCCATCGATTTTCCCCTATCACTTCAACCCTCCAGAAAAAAAGCTGCAAATTCTTCACACAATGGATTATTATTTTCTTTGAGCATCTATGCTATATATCACCCTAATCTAATTCACGAAATGATAGATGAAACTCTAGCTCGCCATCCAAATTTAATTTGTTTAAACAAATAGGTATTTTTTAAACAGTTTTACAGCCAAGAAACCAAGTGAATATTGCATTGTAATCCATCCTCGACTCATGTTTAAAATTTCAAGACTCTAGCTCATCATCCAAGTTTAATTTGTTTAAACGAATAAGAATAGTGTAATTTTACAGAGAAGACACCGTGAAACCGTGAATATTGCATTGTCATCCAGTTCTGACCTTTACTCGTATTTAGAATGTCAAGTCTAAAGCTCATTGGGAAGTTGAACAAAAAACTTAGTTCAAACTTGAACTAAAATTCTAAATTCGTTTTGAACACCTTCCCACAGTGGCGGATCCAGCTTTAGAGTGAGGGGGGGGGGGGGGAATACACTAACCGGGGGGATGGTGGGGGGGTATGGAACACCCCCCCAAGTAGGAGGGGCGTCCGGGGGCTCCTCTCCGGAAATGTGGAAATGTTTGAAGCAAAATGGGTAGTTTTAGGCAGTTAAAATGTGAATTCGAAGAGACATAGATTCTGTTATATTTTGGAAATTAAAGGTGAAGCACCCCCAACCTCAACTTTCATGAACTAACCTATGATTGGCATTCCCTTATTCCATAAAATAGACGATAAGGAATTAAGTGTGACAGTGTGACACAAATGATTGGATGTAATGTGTATTTACTCCGCCACTGCCTTCCCCTTGGCCTAGGGTTATGAAAATTTGCAAGGATCATCGTGAGTGTGGTCCGAACTTGTAAACCAAATTTCGTAATTTGAGCGCACCGCTAACATCGCTGTAAAACAAATTGTTTTATTTCTTTCCCATAATTATCGTCATTGTGATTAGACGAACAAGATGTGCTAAGGTACCCTATGTTCAGTCGTCACACATTAGTCATTCCGTCGTCATTCAGTCGTCACAAATTTTCATTAGGCTCGTACATTTCGACAGCCACAGTGCAAAAGCCTGTAAGTACTATTTTTTCCAAAAATAAGGTTTTGAGCTTCACTGATAAATTTGGGCCTTGTGCACATGCTAATAGGAACAGAATTGAGCTACAGCGCTTCATTTCTCCTCAATGGATGTTTGAAGTAACCTGTTAGGTACATGGTTACAGTTACTGTTAGAAAACAGTTTTTTTCGTTTCCTCAACATTTTTTATTTTTGTACATACAGGCTTTTGCACTGTGGCTGTCGATTTGTAGCATTAACTTGTGAATAAACACCTACAACTATAAATTCAAATGTTTTTCAAGATAATGAAAACCGTGTGACAGGAATGAGCCGTGGCTCAGGCGGCTTGATCAATTTTTAAAAAAATTCTTAATATGAAAATTCAGCTTGGCCGCTTCAGGGGTGCGTACTTGAGGGTTTGCTTTAATGCAACGAAATTAAAAATATGGAAACTGTCAGTAAATTTAAGTTACACCTAAAAAAGCTATTATGGAATCAATTCATGACATTATGAAGAATTAACCCTACAAATCATCTACAATATTTAATAAATAATATTTTAAATGCAAAAATAAATTATTAATAACATAATAATACCATCGAAGCAGGAGTACAGGATGGAGATACTCCTCCCCTCAGCACGAGGTCCATCACCTCAAAGAGGGGAGAAGCATTTAATTTAAGAGAAGATGTTTTATTTTGTACAAGTTATCATTTATTGTAATTATGAAAATTGGCTTCATTTGATATTATGATTAATAAATGCATTTAACAAAAAAAAATAAATAAATAAATTGCACTGTTATGGCATACGCGGTTTACCCTTGGATTTAATTACGTCTTTTTTAACTGATCGTCCGCAGGTTACGAGAATTGGTGATTCTCTTAGTAGTGAGGCTATTACTAACATTGGAGTACCTCAGGGTTCGTTTTAGAGTAGGTAATAAGTCTTTCCCTCAGTATAGCAAAATCAAGTTCCCCTCTGCGGGAGATTGTTCTACCCATGATGGTGAATGTGACTGTCCCCAAATTCCTTTAGCGGATAATTGTAAATATTTAGGCATAATAATCGATTGTAATTTAAATTTCAAGTCCCATGCTGAATGGATGTTTTCTTTCTTGATTTCTATTCCCCTTAATATAATTTAAGAAAAGGAGTAGTATAACACATAAATAAATAAATAAATGTGTTTAAATAATAATAATAAGTTAATAAATAAATAAAAATGAAAATTAAAAATATGCTTTCGCGACTGCTGCCACAGCTTCTCCACCAGATAGCACAAGTTCTTAGGAACTTATTTTTTGGTGGGCGTCAGTTTCTTGTTATGTTTTCTTTTTCTTAGCATATAAGTAAATCATACGAACTGTTCGTTTAATTTTATTTGGTTTACCAGAAGTGTAATGTTTGTGTGTTTTTTAATTTTTAATTTTTCTTGTATTTTGGATGCTAATAAATAAATAAATAAATGCAAAAAAAATGTTCCCGCTAATTTTCATGACACCGACTTCGCAATATGTTCAAGAGTGAAATCTTCCGCCGTCTGGCAAAATGGCCTTAAATGGTACTGAAATGGGAGGAGCACGCACCTGTTTCATTTTCCAAAATTTGATCGGATCAGTCGTTCCGTTCGGGCGCGACCGCGACAGGCGGACGGAAGCCGAATATTCACGCGGGAACGCCGGCTCGTACGTCGGCAGCGCCGGTACGCTGCGCCGCGGCGCCGCCTTCCTCGGCGTGCTCGTGTCAAGCGGCTCGCCTGACGATTTGATTTTAAGCGACGAATCGCCGGTCGTCCTCACGCCGACGTCCGACGTCAATTCTTCAGAAATCGTCTTCCCCTCGTCGAGATAAACGTAGTCGAGGGACTTGCTCTGCGACGTGTTGCTGAAGGCCATCGACCGAGCGAAGGACGATTTGAAATAGTTGTTGGGCCCTTCGGACGACAGATCGAAATTCACGACACTTCCACTGCCCATTTCGAACGAAATTTCGTTTCCAACGGGATTTGAACCAAAATTTAAAAAAAACCGCTCGCACGGTTTTTTTTATTTAACGCCGAAAACTGGATGGGGGGGAAAAATGGGACGAAAAATCGACGGAATCACAGTGAATCGAGACTCATGTCACGGGATTTTGGATCGTGAATTCAACACTGAAACGAACACGAACGATAAACGATAAAATTTCACGCCACGAACCACTCGCGCCGCACACTCTGCTACGAATGAAGACGACGGGAGAAATAAGCTTCGGCCGCGAGGGTTCGCATGACCGTTAGCCGGTTTTAGTTCTTTCTGGAGCCGCTCGAGTGCAGCAGAAGACGATTTCATTCATGCATGGACTCTGTTTTGGCGACCACCTGCTTCGGCTGTGAACCGAGCCGATGCCACCCCGAACTCTACTGTAGGCATGTCTATGTATAACATGGTTATTTCTTGGTAATAGGTTATCGAGTAACAGCGACCGTCTGGTAATAGGTCGTGGTATTAGGTTATTTTAGTAATAGGTTATAATAGTTTCTTCCTTATCAGGGAGAGATGGAAGTATCGCCATTCGATTCAACGTCAAAATGCATAAATTGCGATACCAAACTCACGTCCATGATGAAAGTTGGCTTTTAGTTGAAAACGTTGATTTTCACCTAAAAACCCACGTTTTTCAGAACTGAAACGTCATTCTCTCAACCAGTTTCACTGTGAAAAACATTTTTTCCATACCATTATAAAGCTGAGATTCTGGCCAAGGTTTTCCCAAGGAGTGCACAAAATACGAAAACCGGTGATTTTTGAAATCTTCAAATTTTGGACTTTGGCTATTTTCTCCATAAATTAGGTACGACTGTCTTAAAAAATCAGATTTTATACCAGGGAGATAGCAAATTTAAAGCTCTTTCCAACAATATCCTCAACTTTTATTTTACATATTAATTTAATGGAGTTAGAGCCGTTTTATTGAGACAAGGTCCAAAACACTAAAAAAATCTTAAAAGTGAAAAAAGTCGGTTTTTTTTAGTTGAGTAATGCAAAACCTTCAAGACGCACTTTTTGTTGCAAATTAGCTGTAGAATTGATTCGTTGAGTTTGTCCCATAATTTCTGTAGACGCCCTGTATAAACTGAGGTGTTACTCGCAAACAAGAATACAAAATGTTTCATAAAACCAGTAAAAAGGAGACATTTTACATAAAACCAGTTATTTCTTCAAAAATTCTCGCTTATATCCATGCTGCATGGCTATTTTATTTTTTTTATTGTTTGCAGTCCATTTTATTTGGCAATGATGGAATAAGTACCATGTATTTACAGTAACCTCCATTAAATTTACGGCTCCAGGAATTTGGCGAGCTTATGTACATGCTGCTGCTGAAGACACTATCCAAACTTTCCCTTCCCTAAATCCTAACAAACAGCCTAAATGAGCACTAAGCTTTCCTGCTTCAAATATTACAGAAATTAGCTCCAGAGCTCACTCAGCTGGTCAGGAGCTATGCATTCGTTTTCATCACTCCTCGAAATATTTTTCCAATTTAAGCTTTATAGGGCGCATACGAAAGAAGTTAGCTCCAGCTGATTTTGAGCCAGCATTGGGCGATCTGATGTATTTGCGGCTGCTGACACCACCAGACCTTCCCATCCCGAAATCCTGAGGAACAGCCTGGAACCGTGGATGATTCGTGCGTTTGCTGATTGACCACTTTTGAGACGCCCCAAACCTTTCACAAACTCCAACTAATTAGAAGGCAATACATGCAACAATAAAATTCGACACAAAAGAGATTTAATCTTAATAATTTATTGACTTATAAAAACTTAGCGACTTGTGAGATTGTTATGTATAGTGAAACAAAGTAGTTTTATAGTCTTTTTTTTAAATCTTAATTTTATTATTGAAATTATTACCAACCAGGTTAGATTATACTATAATAATATTATATTATAATAGAATCTTATAATAGAATAATAATATTATATTAGAATCTTATAATAGATTATACTATTAGTGATATTTACAGGAATTAGATTTTTATTGACGTCATGGAGGTCATACGTTATCTACTGAGACAAAAACAGATTCTCTGGTTTCATCTGCGATCATCTGCTGGGATTGCGAATTCGTGCACCCACTCAGTAAAAGATCGTAAAAAGGCAGTGGGCCGAAAAAGCCAATAAAAATGTATGGACGGCAATATACAGGTATAGGTTGTTTCTTCTTACCCATAAAGCCTTGATTAGAAAAGACTGTGGGGCTAATTATTTGGCTCATACTTTGCCTTTGTATAAGAATATCAAAATTTTGCCATTTACAGACTTGCTTAATTTACATAGAGTAAAGCAATTACTTAAGGAAAAATCGTATGAATTCCCTACGCATTATGTTTATACTCGATCCAAAACTGATCTTTCTCTGGTGCTGCCCAAAACTCATATTCGTATAGGGGAACAACAATATTTAATTCATTCAACTATAATCTTAAATCTGAGTTGTTAAAATCGAAAAATATGTATAAAACATTAAAAAAATATTATCTAAGCTGCTTAAATGATAGGAATACATAATTCTGTGGATTATAAAATTAGTCTAGGGTTACAAATTATTAATAAAACACTTAATGTCTAACCATTCTAAGATTAGGTAGATAAAAGACTCGTCTCCTAACACGGGCATTAGCCCATATTGGAGACTAATTTCCTGTTAATTAAAATTGGAAAATTAAAAAAAAAAAAAAAAAAAAAAAAAGGTCTATAACTTGACGTGTTTGTAGAAGTGAATTGTGTTATATTTGCTTCAAAATAACCATTCCAGCTAAGATCCCACAAGGTCTAACTCAGTTTTCCCAACTTTTCAGGAGCCAAAGTATCCGTTCCTAACTCATTTTACCAAATAACTGAGTTAGATCTTAGGTATGGGATCTTAAGGGACGATATTCTATTCCTCGAGTTGTGTATGAACTTCATCTGTGTTCGGTTAGGCAATGAATTGAAGTGAAATTGAGAGACAACTAAATTTGGGGAAAACACTGGAAGCCACTTCATTATCTTTGTCACTATCTCGGTTCGTAAGCCCAATTCGGTATTCGTTCCAACGTATTTCTACCAAAATGAGGAAAGAAGCTCATGGAGATACGCAGGCACACAGACAATAGTGGAACGTAGAAAGTGCGAGGGCTGTTGTGACGTCACCCCTTATCCTTCTGATAACCAGCTCATCTTATCTATTGTACTCGCACATCGCCTTGAAAAGACCGGAGGAGCTTTGCTCTTCAAGTCATGTGATCAAGTCACGCCATGTTCGGCCAATATGAATAGTGAACCTGCTACGTGTCAACAATCTGCACCAGAAATACGGCGACCAACAATTCCTATGGGCTAAACATCACTGCATGTCTATTTTCGTGCTAGTAAGCGGAGTGGACTAGGGATGGGTATCGGACAGATACTCGAGGCTTTAAAACATTCGATGTTTTTCTTTAAACGTCGACGTTTTTCTGTCGATGTTTATCACACATCGATGTAAATTTTACTTTATTTTACGCAACTCTTACCTTGAAGTGCGCAAAATTGCAATTTACATACAATCTAAACTTATCCCAGCCGAAATCCAGCTTCCAAAAGCGTCGCTAGAGATACGTAGGTTCCGGTGTCAGCGGACAAATGTACCCACCTACCCAGGGTATTTCTGTCCCTGACCAAACTACCCTGGGTAGTTCTGTCCTAGGCCAAATGTACCCACCTAAAATGGGGTAGGGTACTTCTGGCCTAGGCCAAAAGTACCCACCTACACTGGGTACTTCCGTCCGACTACACCGGGAATGAAGACTAGATGAATGAAAATTGTCAACAAATCATCCAATATTGGACCCAGGCAGATGCAAATTGAATAATCAGGCATTTTTGACTCAATGGAGAGTAGTTCTGTGATACATACAGAAAACACTAGAGGTTTGTTTGAAAACTACAAAAAACAAACAATTGAAGTGACCAGAAGAATGAAAGACGATAAAAATACTCACATGATTTAAGAGGTACCTTCACCGATGGACTCTTTGTTGTCAACTGATGATGCAATTAAAGAGTAGATGGTGTCAGGCCTGTAACCAGTGGTGCCGAACTTGGAGCGAAAATGTTCCCAACGCTATTACAAATTTTGTTCAGTGAAGGGAGGCATGAATTCGAAGAGCAAGATGAATGAAGGTGAACCCATGGGACACACCCATTTTTTGATGTAGAAGTTTGTAGGATCCTATCGATAGCGATTTGATGTGACTTTCCCTTAAAACTAGAGATGTTAACCAACACAATTTTCTAGGAAACACTTCAGTCTTCCGTGAACTTTGTGCTTTACAGAGTGTGAGAACTTTGCTAATACCATCATAGGACAGCCAATGTAGCACTGATTAAACATTGATGGACAATTTAAAATCTTTAAGAAAAGCACTGCTTATGTCGTTCAAGTTGCTACCTTGTATAAAAATTTAAAAAAGTTGAAAAATTGCATAACAACAGTGAGATATTGACACTGGACAAGAAAATACACATTCTCGGAGAAAGACGCACATATTCGACCAAGAAGAGCCAGAAACAGGTCTAAATGGGTGTTCTTCCTCATCTTTTTCAGAATTTGTATTTTGGCATCCAAACAGAGAGATTCTATTGGTTGTGAGCGTTAAAACTGCACTGCCCAAAACAATGAGTAATGACCTTGATACACGATTCAACACTCATTTTACGTAGAGCTGATCAAAATATGCGTCCGTTTGTAAGATGTTTTAAGAGAAAGAGTAATCGTCTTGCGGCACGGTGTAACTCTACAACCAGCCGACAGTTGATCCTCCAACTTCTAGGTAGCAGCAGCAGGTTGACTCCATGAGCAGGAGTTGTATAGGCTAACCGTACATACTTTACTGTTCTGCGGATTCGAAAGCCTAACGCCTACAATTCATTTGGGCGTTTATTTTGTTATAATACGAGTTCAACAATAATTGTTGAATTGTACATAATATTATTATGTACCTACTCCATAATATGGAGTACATAATAATATTATTCATTGAATTATTTAAGGGGGACAAGAATTTAATGCTTTCAACCGAATGAAACCCTGCTTACCGTTGCTCTTTTATTATTATTTTCCTCCTTTATTTCAAATAATTCTAAACGTAGGTAATGCATTACAATGTACAATATTAAAAATCCAAGGAAAATATTCCACAATGTGAGCTAAAAGCCCCTTTAGTGTAGAGAATAGTTCTGTACAGATACACTTCTAGAAATGAATGAAATATGAAAGATATATAAGAGCTCCTTGGCTAAAAGTAAACAGGGTCATGCAACATGGCTATAAGAGCAAATTTTCGAAGAAATAACTACTTTTATGCCAAATGTCTCCATTGAAGAATATGATGTCCATGAAGAACATCTCAAGTATCAACCACGTTTCTTCATCTTCAAAGTGCTCCAGTTTGAGAGCGGAATAAGATATACCAATTCTGACTTAACCATCTTATTCAGCGTGTGAAAACCTTTAAAATGATGTCACATTTTCATTTTTGCGTTCTATGTTCATTTTTGGAATTTATGGAATTTAACCTTCCCTCTCCTCATACAAAAAATTTCCAAAACCCCCCTCAGCCTTTGGACATTTCAACGCTGAAAACGACGGTGAAGTCAGAATTGCCATATGGCATTCCGCCATCAGATTAGAGCAGACTAACCATGAAGAATATATCAAGGATCAACCACATTTCTTCATCTTCAAAGTTCTAAACTTTGAGAACGAAATAAGGTATTGCTATTCTGATTTCGCGATCGTATTCAGCGTGTAAAAACCTTTAAAATGAGGTGTCACTTGTCAGAATATTTCATTTTGGGAATTTATAAAGAATTCCCCCCCCCCCTAAAACTCCTCAACCCCCCCCCCGTTAGAGTCGCCCGATTCTGCCCATCTACGAACTTAGCCTTTCGATTGCCAATACAGATTTTTGGTGCAAATTTGAACTTTTTTATCTCAATTCTAACGAGAGTTATCGTCTCGAATGACACATAAATATAAACACACATTTATATATATATGACAGATAAATATGTACATAAATATATAAATATGAATTTGAATGATTGTACAGGAGGATAAAAAGTGTATAGAAAAACGTACAGAAATTAAGAAAAACTTGATGAAAACGGAAATTGTCGCGTTACCGCGTCATCAGCCCGGTAAGAAATGAATGTTTACTGCCGACGAATACGGTAGGTGGAATTAAAAACCCCAGAATCATGTCGGTACTGTTTACTTGTAATTAATTCATCATCTCTATAATTTAGTTTTATTAAATTTTGATGATGAGCTAGAGTTTCATCTATCATTTCGAGGGTCTCAGGGTAACTTCCCACATTGTCATTTCGGCCACTTTTCAGCAGAGTCAAAAACCCATCTGCCAGTGACTATGTTTACTGAGAAGGTAATTCAGTGAAATAAAGTGAAATAAATCGTGAAATTAGTGTTACCATTTGGGTAATATTCATAAACGATGATCACTTCTTACGAAATTTGTATTAGAACAGATATTACAATAATTGTAATAATAATTATTGCAATATTTTTATTGACATCGGGCCTCGAACAAAAAACAAGAGAGTAACGAAAAATTGCCACAGTAACCGCTGCCTTCTTCGCTTGCGACTTCAATGTTAATCTGGCTAATAACTACCGGGTATAGCCCTAACTTACACTTAGGTACCTAACTTATACTTAGTTAGGTAGATCCGCTGGGAGAAGACGCTTCGAATGGTATGTGCATAACTCATTTTGGCCAAAAGTGACGATGTGGGGTGTTGCCGTGAGACCCTCGATTTAGTGAATTCAATTAGGGTGATCTGCTCAAAGAAGATAATAAACGGTTGTGTCTAGAATTTGCAGAGTTTTTGATCTAATCTTTACTTTAACACGTCTGGTTTGACAACATCTTCTTTGTGGAAGTCGGAGCATTGTTTGTAATCATAGATGTTGTCAATGGCGGTGGGAGGAGAGGAAAGACGGTGGTGGTCGGTGGGTTGGGGGAGAAGGGGTCCTTTCGCCGACCACCCACCAACTACTCACCCGACACCTCCTCACCCGCCACCCACCACCCACCAACTACTCACCCACCACCTACTCACCACCACCTACTCACCCACCACCCACAACCTACTCGCCCTCCTCCCATAACCCACTGTACACTGTACACAACCCGAACTGTACAATGGAAGACGTCGAATGGGGAACGCACTTCCTAAAGCCTGGTACGCATGTTGAGATGCTGCGTCCGAGCTGCGTAGATTCATTGCTCGGCCTCAGCCCGGGCTCAACTCCGCGACAATGAATCGTGTCCACACCAAGATTCATTTCAGATTCATCGGTGCCCGTTATAGGAGTTTCACTCAACATTTCCTGTAATATCTCGGGAGCCCAAAACGTTATATGCGACCTGTTTTTTCTCCGATACACTAATTTTGGTTTTAAGCAGCCTCTTGGCGAAAAAAGTCATTCGTTCCATCTTCAAAGTATTGAAATTCCCCACAATTTCAGTGGTAGTAAAATTCCGTATAACTGGTAAAACCTAAGACAGAGCTCTGCAAAACAGCCAATTTTTTTGCCAAATGTGCAAATTTAATGTTTCGGTAATTTTTCTATCTCGTACCGGCCAAACTACTGTTCCTTCAAAAGTCACGCGAGAATAATTTGAAGATAATTTATTACGCTTCAATTCAAGACCAGAATGGTGCTTCTACACTGAATGGTTTTCTTAAAAACTAACAAAACTAACTGTCGGTCTCTTTTGGCTACAGCTCCGAGATTATTAGTCCGATCCAAAATTTATTGTGGTTTATTACATTCAGCCCCCATATATGAAATATTACCCAAGCCCCGTTAAATAACCCATGCCAGCTCACTAAAAACAAAACAAACAAAAAACCCCGTACTGTTGTGAAATCTACGTGTTTTGGCCTATGTTTGCTATAACTCCGATTCCAAATTTCATTTTTTCGTCTTAAAGCTGGTTGAATTTACTATCAGACCTCTTATATGAAAAGTTGATCAAGTCCCGTAAAATACTCATGCCATACTGCAGCACGCTAAAATCGAAGTATTCAGTGGTAGAATGTTTACAATTTTTGCAGTAGTAAAACTCTGTAGACCAGGTAAACCCCAAAATAGAGCTCTGCAAAACAGGTCATTTTTCCCAAAATTGCAAATCGTATGTTACGTTAATGTTTCTAGTCTCGTACCGGTCAAACTACTGGTCCTACAAAAGGTCATGAGAAAATAATTTGAAGACAATTAAATACAGAATAATAGATCAGAATGGTGCTTCTAGACCGAACGGTTTTCTCAAAAGCAGAAAACCGGTATTCTAGACCCAACTGACTTGAAATTTCTTAAAAAGCGTTAAATTCTGGGGTTATGTCGGATTCTTTTGGATGTAGCTCCAAAATTATTCGTTCGAAATTAAAATGTTAATCAAGTTAAATTTTGCAGACTTATTTAATTTTAATTTATATTTTGTACAGTGTAGTTGACTGTAGTATTGGTACCTATATCTGTATTTTTCTTTTTAAATACACTTTGTTTTTTAATTTTTTTTTCTTTCTTTTTTAACCTCCACTTTGTTAAGTTCCAAATAATTATACTATCGCTCCCACCACCATGAAAAATAAACTGTATGACAAAGAGTCCTGAAAGTAGGCAACCCACATTGTTCCCCCCCCCCCCCCCCACCATCAACATCGAGCTAGATCCGCGGCTGGTAGGTTCCCAGTGAGAATCCTATTTAGTGCATGCATCACTCTGCAGTATGTTGAAAAATGTTGTAAATTCGGACGTTTGGCAACCTCTTGACGAGTGAACTTCCTTTAGTCAGATCGTTTTCCAGATATGAGAGGCGGACCCGGCAGACACGGAACTTCGTTTGAACTCCGAACGGTCGTAAGGATCCAGTTGAACGGATCTCTGATCATGGTGGCTCCGAGACAACTGAAACTGACAAACCAGACGCCTTCAAAGGAAGTCCCTCTCGAGATAATGAAGGGCTCATTCACGCCACTTGCGGTTTAGCCTCAAAGCCCCCGGAATTCCACATAACGATCGAAACTAAATTAAATTAATTCCTAAGGCCTAAAGCGATACCTAAAGACACCATAACTAACGTGTGAAACTCCTGAGTGGAGTTGCGAATATACCAAAAATTTCATAATGAAGTGCTAGTGGGTTCTGGGGAAATCCCCTCTCATTTCGTCGGATCTTGTTGGAAATGATCTTGCGCCAATTTTCCTACTCAATGTTCCGTATATATTTTGGCGCGCATTAATCCCCATGGGAGTTAATAAATAACAGCTATTTTTGAAGATTGGATAAAGAAACATTGATTCCATAGGGAAATTTACTCCCCTAAAAGATTGCTGATATCAGTTAATTTACTCAGAAGTGGGTGTCAGGAAATTCTATGTGACTCCGCAAGCAGTGGGTGTTGTAAACGAGTCGTACTATAAGTTTGGTAGACAATATCATGAAATGTAAAGCTTGTGGAAATGTAAAGCTAAATCGAAGCTTGTGGAATTTCTCGCAGCTACAAGTTGGACGGTTTATTTTTGGCGAGGTAACTAGAAAAGGGTCAGTGGAGCCCAGGACCTTCTTAAATCAGCCTTTTCGAAGGAACTTGGCGCAGGAGGAATGATGAGGTCGGCACCTGGAAATCGACTCTACTCTCTACACCTGTTGTACTCTTCGCGATTAGGTTTTTTCCTGCTCCAAGACCAGTTCCAATTCCCTCCGCGTGTGGGGATATTCCGTGTTCTAACGAATTAACACATTCAGTGCGGATCATGGCAGAAAGGCATCTTGTCCATGTCTTTACGAATTTCGTATTTTTTTTTTTTTTTAGATCAAAGTTGTCACTTGAAGCAAGACGCATGGTTTACTGCAGAAAAGAAACATGTTCGGACATTAGCATTGGCATGGCGACCCTCTCAATATCCTATTTACCGCAGAAACGGAAACGGACTAGGTAGTTTCCTTTCTGTAGTAAACAGCTGTTACGCATAGCTGCCAAGCACATGCCTAGCCCTGGACAGTTCAGCTGAGTTTTATCTGATAACAATTTGTATATTGATGAAAGATTTTATACTGTGATTAGTGAAATACAGAATAAACTCAATAAAGAGGGCTAAAGTGAATGGAAAAGAACACGTGAACTGGGCTGGCAAAACTGTGCCTGCTAAAACACCAGGTTCATATGTTTGCAGCTAAATATTGATTTGCTCATTGATTTTATTTTTCATTAACTTCAGTGACTGGGTTTATTGGATGAAAAAGTCATTTCTCTTCATTGTGATATGGCAAAAGCCCGTTTTTCGGCCTGAACTGTTCATGGTGGCCACAGTTTTATAAAAAGACTTGTCTAAGTGATGATTCGTATGGCAAATATGTTCCAAGAGACCGAAAAAAGGGCTTTTGTCGTATTACAATGCAGAGAAATGACTTTTTCATCCAAGAACACCAACAAGGTGTTATGTAAGACGAATATTGAAAGTTTAAAATCCCATTTTGTCATGGCCCACTAAAACGACGTCCACAGAGGAAAGCTAGAAATTCATAAATTCATTTAAAAAAAATTTTTGTTTACCACAGAAAGGAAACATGTCCTTAACACGAAAAAATCTTTATCCTTCCCCCTTCATAAAATATTTAGATATCAACCCAGAATTCCCAGTCATACAAGAATTAAATGTAAAAAAAAAAAAAAAAAAAAAAAAAAAAAAAAAAAAAAAAAAAAAAAAAAAAAAAAAAAAAAACGAGTAAGTATTACTATTTTGTTAGGGTTTGCACAGTTTTTGGTTTATTATCTTCGATAATGAACCATTGGAATCGCCCAACGAAAAAAAAATTGTAACCCCCCCTCAAAATTTGTTGGTTTACGTTTCAAATACGTAGATTCAGAAAATCGAATAAAAAAAAATCCGTCCGTCCGCCGTACGCGCCACTTTGCCCAGTTAGCGTTGAGCTAAAATTACGAATTTTGAAATTTTGAAAATTCCATATCTCGAAAAATTCATATAGAACGGTATGTTTTTTATTTCATATTCAGATAGAGTTTGTTCCGTAGAATGTTTTAAGACCATCCGCAGCTTTGTACGACCAGCCGTTCGTTCACAATGACGGCTCAAAGATTGTGCCTCACAACACGATCGTGAATCAAACTGTTGAAATACAGGTCCATTTTCATACTAACAAGCTCTTTGGAACATCATATGGCTTAAGTGATGTCGAGTTTGTTGTTCTGAGGTGCGTTTCGTGCTACGGAAATGAAGCTAATTTCGAATGTTTGTTGGTAGGTACTTCTTTTATAGAAAAATTATTACCGACGTAGTATTAAAAACCCCAGAATTATATCGTATTAATTAATCATAATTAATAATAATAATAATTATTAATAATAAATACAAATGATTAATACCTAACAATAAATTATAATAATTTTCACTAGGTACTTGATAAAATTGATAATAATAATTAATCATTTCAATATTCACTCGGTTTTTTTCTCATTGCAAACCTGTTCATTGTGTACCCAAGATCCTTCCCTAAAAGACCTGGCAGCGGGAAATATTATTCAACATGGTTTGAAAAGGGAAAAACAAGTTTTGTAAAAAATCCCAATGCTCTAGGTAGTAGTCGATACCAGTGACCAACATTTTCTTCAGTAGTCGACATGGTTTTGCACTAGTAGTCGACCTACATGTGTTAGAAGTCGACAGTATCACTTGAGTCAGTAGTCGACAGGTTTCGTCATTCCATCGTTTTCGAATTTTACGACATCTAAATAAAATACATTCAACTGTGAATCGGAACTTGAAAATAGATTAATAAGATGTAATAAAGTAGTTATCAGACTTTTTATTTGCAAACAGCTCATTATCAGTCTCAAATTGCAATAAGTACTTAAGTAAAAAGGTATGAAAACTATAGTCGAAAACTCATTGTCAGAAAATTGACATTACAGTTGGGCTTAGGTACCTATTTACACATTTTTTTGACATTTTCATGTCTTTGCTTTGGCACATAAACTGAAACGGGAAAAATTTGTTCCCTTGATTCACCCTTTCTCTCAGATCACGTCAGAACACAAGCGACCGGCGGGCCATTACGTCAGAGCCTATGACGCACGAGCGTATGACGTAAGACGGCTGGCAGGAGGCTAACTAGTGCGTCAGAGCCTATGACGCACGAGCGTATGACGTAAGACGGCTGGCAGGTGGCCAACAAGTACGTCAGAGCCTATGACGCACGAGCGTATGATGTAAAACGACTGGCAGGAGACCAACAAGTGCGTCAGAGCCTATGAGCACGAGCGTATGACGTAAGACGGCTGGCAGGTGGCCAACAAGTACGTCAGAGCCTATGACGCACGAGCGTATGACGTAAGACGGCTGGCAGGAGACCAACAAGTGCGTCAGAGCCTATGACGCAGGAGCGTATGACGTAAGACGGCTGGCAGGAGACCAACAAGTGCGTCAGAGCCTATGACGCAGGAGCGTATGACGTAAGACGGCTGGCAGGAGACCAACAAGTGCGTCAGAGCCTATGACGCAGGAGCGTATGACGTAAGACAGCTGGCAGGTGGCCAACAAGTACGTCAGAGCCTATGACGCAGGAGCGTATGACGTAAGACGGCTGGCAGGTGACCAACAAGTGCGTCAGAGCCTATGACGCACGAGCGCATGACGTAAGACGGCTGGCAGGAGGCCAAAGAGTGCGTCATACGACGAGACCTTTTATGTCTCTGCGCCCCCTCCCACACCCACACCGCGTACCTCGTACTTCATTTTGGTTTATTATCTTCGATAATGAACCATTGGAATCGCCCAAAGAAAAAAAATTTTTAACCCCCCCTCAAAATTTGTTGGTTTACGTTTCAAGATACGTAGATTCAGAAAATCGAATAAAAAAAAATCCGTCCGTCCGCCGTACGCCGTCCGCGGCACTTTTCCCAGTTAGCGTTGAGTTAAAATTACGAAATTTTTTTATGGGTTTCGACCAACCCCACAATGGTCCTCGAAACTTTTCATAACCCTAGGTCAAGGGGAAGGGGTTCAAAACGAATTTTGAAAATTTGAAAATCTCATATCTCGAAAAATTCATATAGAACGGTATGTTTTTTATTTCATATTTAGATAGGGTTTGTTCCGTATAATTTTTTAAGACCATCCGCAGCTTTGTACGACCAGCCGTTCGTTTACAATGACGGCTCAAAGATTGTGCCTCACAACACGATCGTGAATCAAACTGTTGAAATACAGGTCCATTTTCATACTAACAAGCTCTTTGGAACATCATATGGCTTAAGTGATGTCGAATTTGTTGTTCTGAGGTGCGTTTCGTGCTACTTCTTTTATAGAAAAATTATTACCGACGTAGTATTAAAAACCCCAGAATTATATCGTATTAATTAATCATAATTAATAATAATTATTATTAATAGTAAATACGAATTATTAATACCTAACAATAAATTATAATAATTTTCACTAGGTACTTGATAAAATTGTTAATAATTAGTGATAATTGATAATAATAATTAATCTAACATTTAGGATCTAGACATTTAGACCTAGTGATCTAGACAGAAGGGTGATCTGTACAAAGAAGATAATGAACCGTTGTGTCAAGAATTTGCAGAGGTTTTGTCTCTCATGTAAAATTTGCCAAATTTGACATGATGCCTTTCTGCAGTTAGCGATTCAGATAGGAAAACGTCCAGCCAACCTGATTTGAGTTTTTGTGTTTGATCACATCATCTGGCGTTATAGATGTAGGACAATGCGTTGTTAGTTGCCAGAATACAGTAGTTACCTAATTAGAGCGCAATTAGTTTCCGTCCCACATGTGGGACTGCCGCACGGCTGGGAAGTTCAAGTGTTGTTGTGCGGGTTTACATACCTACTCTTGTGGGGCTTCAACCTGGCGTTTCAACTGCAGTTATTCATCGGAAAAGCATAATAATTATTTTCACCGAAAAAAACCGAATATGTTATAGAAAGTGGAGTTGAATAATGTGTGGCAAATAGTGACCAAAAAACACATTTCGTGGTGATCTTGGCCTCCAGGATCCCATCCTCATCATCAGACTCAAGCTGTCCTGACAATGCTCTTATGTATCGCTTTCTTTTTATATTTTCTTTTCGTCATATTGAATAAGTAAAACTTTTGTGTTAACAACAACATACACAAACAACAAGAAAGTCTGAGCACTACTAGGCGGCCTTCATGTGGTTGTAGCAAGGTCAGCGTATGGCCTCACGTCAAACGGCTTATTGCTCTTTCACGGCCATAGAAAACCGGAGGGTGAACTTTGGACCCAATTATGAAAACAGAGTCAACAGAAACAGTGCGAGACAGGCCTATAACAACGAAATAGAAGGTAACTCACATGTGGGATGGCCACAAGAATGTGTTAATACACTAATATTGAAGACGTCTGATGGTTTGATAGGTATTTATAATAAGGACACTCAGCGTTTGAATTTTCAGTACTAAATTTACTGAACCTCGACTATTATAAAGCTACTAAAGAGGTTGTATTGGATCATATTGGTTTCAATTCCCTTTTATCAGCTTTAAAGTTTTATTCAATCAAACACCTCCATAAACATTGGAATATCAGACTTTGGAAAACCGCTGGATAAACCTTAGTGCCTGGCTAATTCAGCCTTCATTCCAGCCAGTGCAGATATGTAACGGGAAACTGACCGAATCGCGGTTCTTGAAAAGCTTCCTCTCGACCCAAGAAACTAATTTTGGTATTTCCGACGAGATGTTTCCTAAGTCGGCCACAAATGTTTAACCACTTCTTCGTCCTTGTGGCGGAGATAGTCTCAAGTCACTGGAGTAGGGAGAGAAATACTCCTAGAGGGACGAAAGTCACACGGATTATCAACCAGGCGGGAATCAGACGTAAAGTCCCCGGTGAGAAAACAGGGAAGAAACATAGTTACTACGGAGTGACTACGTGGCTTTTGGTGATTTTTCAAGTCAACCTGGAAACTCTCCGAAATCATACGGATTATGTCGTATTTGGGTGAGTCCGCGAAAAGTGGCCTTTTTTGCACCATTAAAAACAACTAGAAAATTTTACTCCATTCTGAATTATTTGCCAAGATTATCTCACCACTGTGGAGGGCTAAGTAAAGTATTTAAGTGGGCAGACAGTTCCGCCATTTATTTTTTGAACTGGGGTCGAAAGTTTTGGAGCCCCCAGATGCATGAAATGGACCAAAATTAGTCCAATTGGAAGGAACGAAAATCCCACACAACTCCACTATGATAAACGATCCACAGTCATGCAGCATGGCTACAAGAGCGAATTTTTGAAGAAATAACTGGTTTATGCCGCTTTTCAACGCTGATCACAGAACTCAGAATGGCGATATCTCATTCAGTTATCAGATTAGGGCCGATGAACCATGAAGAACATCTCAAGTAACAACCACGTTTCTTCATCTTCAAAGCGCTCCAGTTGTAGAACGGAATAAGATATCACAATCCTGATTTCGCCATCGTGTTCAGTGTGAAAAAATCTTTTTAAATGAGGTTAACTGTTTCATTTTGGGAATTGATGGGTAATAAAACTAATAAAACTAATTAAGGGCCTAAAACTATTGGACCGAGAAATAGCTTCCTTTTCTTCGAAAATTCGCTAATAGGATACATGCACAAAAAATGGCGCGTGTCTGACCGTCCTTGCAGGTTACACAACGAGCATTCTTCTAAGGCTGCATTCAAGGTGAGAAGCTTAACTTGCACTTTAAATTCCCATCTCATTACAGTGAGCTCTGAGCAGGTCTCATGAAACTCGCTTCTTTAACGTCGCGGTTTAACTGCCGGTACAGGGTGAAGCTTAAAAATAATCTGCACATTACATAACTTCATTTCTACGTTTCGCGAATTCGCATACGACATGACAGCCAAAATAATTTTACTTGCTGTCGTTCAGTGGTGGTCAAGTACGAAAATATAAGTTCAATGTATCTACAGGCACTGATTGGTGCATTTGTGCACCGCTAGATTGGGGTTTTTCAAATTTTCCTTCGGCTAATTCGATCTGCGATATTTTAAATCTGCACAATACTTTCTCTTTGAATGTCTGTCCCAGTATCATTGGTTTATACCAACACTAGGTTTGTTTGCACATAGTGGTATGTCTTGGGGCGTTTACACACCCATTTACTTCTTCTATGCTGAAGGAAACGGAAGAGTGACTTTGAAATAAATATTGTATTTTTTGAACTGGCGATTTTTTTTAGCACTGCTTAGCAGTAACTGAACTAGCTATTTACCAAGCAAAAATTAGAATAAAATAGTTAGCTATAAGATCTCGTAGTGAGCATTGTAGTGAGTGTGTTAGATTATGGTGTGAGTAGCATGTTCGTTTCAATCTACGATTTGGACGGCCTGGATTTGGTGGAGTCTTGTATGAGAAAGAGAATACGGGACCTGCTGAACTCAAGATGTCAAAATCCTTGTGGAGATTTTCGTTCTTGTTGAACCAGGACGTCTCACTTGGAGTTACGAGTAGATGCTCCTGCCCAAACATGGCTGCTACACTCCCACTACACATTTAGGGGGTTTAGGTTGAGTACATTCTCCAAGCTGGAGGGCAAAGGGGTAAACAAATGGCAATAAATAAAAAGCCAGGAGTTATGGGGAAAAGTGGACAAAATTCTTGACCATAGCCAAATACTCCCCAGAGTCCTCTAAAGAAATTTTTTTTCTCAGTAGGTTGAACACTTCTGTCGATTCCAACTCCGTTACAAGGCCTCGTCGTGTAGAGTATAATAACGAAACGATCGGGGGACTGGCCTGAGGTTGTATAGGCGTATAGGTCGGACCCCATAACCCTTTCCAGCCGTACATCCACCGTGATCCCTAATGGTCCCTGGTGTCGCCTGAAGAAAATAACTGTTGTTTTTGTGGTGAGATTGCTATTGGATGGGCCCAAAGGGCTTGCGGAGAAGGGGTCGGACATTAGTTCCGAGTCCGTGACCGTCACGGTCCGTGTGGCGGGTCCCAGTCCCTTTCAACTGGTTACTTTTCCGTCACCTTCAAATGGGAACGAACCCGGTATCAGTCGATAACGTGGTTGTGAGACATCCAATAATTTGGCAATAAAGGCACACAAAAATTGTCGGTAGAATTAGGAATTTATAAATTCATTCATATTAATAACATAAATTTTATCAATATGCAGGAAAATGGCATTTTATGGATATAAAATATTAGCTTCACTTTTGGCTCTGTGCCCCTTTCTTGGACATGAAGTTTTTTCCCAGTACCCTATACCTACTCCGTTTGGACTACAGGGTCCGACTCCTGAACCCCATAGCCCTGTATGGAGCCCCTTCCCTCATAATGTCTCTTTTCTGGACCCTACAGACTCTGTATGGACTGCAGGGTCCCTTTTCTGAACCATACAGTCCTGTGTGGAGCCCCTTTCCTGTACATAATGTCCCTGTTCTTACGGCCCAGGAAAAATACTTTACGTAAAAAAACCGGACTTTAGGGTCCAGAAAAGGGACATTATGTCCAGGAAAGCTCCATCATGTAGTAAATGGTCATATATACCAAATTATATAGATACATAAATATATATCGAAATTCATTTACCTACCTATATCAATCTCATATTATAGTGAGGTCAGATGTTCTTGCAAATTCACCATCCCAGCTAAACATGAACAATCCTCAAGTATAAGATGTTTTAATGCAACTATCAATGCAGTTCGTTCACTTAGTCCGAAATAATGTGTCGAACAGTTGCAGGCTGAGTTCCAACGTGGGTAACGTAGGTGAGGCTTTAGTTCCACACGACCTGGAGGTGAAGTCTATCGAGATCCAAAATACCTCTTATGTATACGAACTAAATCACTCGCAACGAAATCGTTGAAATTAGTGTCAAAAAGAAAATCACTAACAAATTCCAAATTATTAAGAGTGATAAGTTAGGTAAACCTATAAAATTTATATCATTTACATCATTTAATGATGTAATTCCTTCAAGTTCTTCTCCAATGCTTTGTCCACTATAATAATTCTTTATAATAGCTTGACTCCCATTCCCCTTCCCTTCATCGACAGCCCCCTTCACTCCAAACAGCCAATTAGAGCCAATTCCTTTCACTTGGTGGCAACCAATTCCATAAGACCTTCGACTTTGTAGCCCCTCCCTTGCACTTCAAGAGCCAATAGCAATCTACTTTTCCCTACACTTTTATGAACCAATCCTATTCGACCTTCCAATTTTCTCTAAGTTCCCCTCTCTGTAATGCACCTTCTGTATTGTTTTGTTACTGACGATGGTTTAATCCGGTCTTAGAAGTGGTCTAAAACCCATATTTTAGTGGAAATAGACATTTTTTCAACTATTTACTATTGTTTTTTTCACTTTGACCTCTTATGGATGTTGAAGACTGCCTCGCCAAAGAAGAAATGCATGAATCGAGGCCCTAGCGTTCACATCAACTCTAATTTTAAAAAATGAAATAAAATGTGGGTAAACAAGAGTCCCAACCGATACTCGAAGAAGTAAGGCAATGTATAGAAAAAAGCCACTTCGAAGTTTCTTTCTGCAAAAAAGGCCAAGGGAATTTCGTGCAATTTCATTACAGAATCACCTTTGAATTAGACGGTTAATTAATGATATATATAACAGCATTTTATTACAAAACAAAGTACAAGTTTACAAGAACATCGACTTAGTAGAATCGGACACAGCACATTGAAACATGATAGTCAATACTTTGTTCATCGAATTGATTGATTATAAAACAACAATATTAACTTGAATTGAAGAAATATGTTGACAGTCAATACATGTAACCCCATAAGTTCGATTTGGTAGAAAAGGACTTTTTGTTTTTGGTCTATCTTCAAGTTTGAACAAAGTTGTTTTTTCAACTTCCCGATGAGCTAGAGACTTGGAATTTTAAATAGGACAGAACTGGGTGACAAATGTTAAATTGTGTAAAAACGTTTAAACCATATATATTTGTTTAAAAAACTAAATTTGGATGAGTATTCAGTGGATGAGATTTAGAGTCTTGAAATTTTCAATATGGGTCACAGATGAACGACAAGGCAATATCCACTCGGTTTCTTGGCTATACAATTGTTTAAAACATACCTAGTTGTTTGAACAAATTGAATTTGGATGATGAGCTAGAATCTTGAAATTTTAAACATGGATGGAGGGTGGATGACAATGCAATATTCACTAGGTTTCTAGTCTATAAAATTGTTCAAACAGTATCTATTTGTTTAATTAAATTTGCACGATGAGCTAGAGTTTCATCTACCACTTTTTGTGAATGAGATTAGGGTGATCTGCTCAAAGAAGATAATAAACCGTTGTGTCAAGAATTTGCAGAGTTCTTTTCTTTGGACACTAAGAAAAGAGGCAAAGAAGCAGGTCGGTATCAAACCTGAAATCTTCTGGAAATCTTCTTCGCGTTGTTTTCAACTCCTGAAAAATTGGTTATTTGGAAGTTACGAGGTTTTACGTATTCACTGTCGACGTCACAAATTCTTCACGCAGTTCACGCATATTCGGCAACCGTGCTCGCGGCATATCGCGATCCTGCATCTGACACACCATTCCTTGGTTTTCCTATCGGCGGAGCGAGCGCACATTTCACATCTCTTCAACTTTTTAAAAGGGGGCTCCAGCGAGATCTCCTCCCGGGTCGGCGGGTTGTCAGGATAGCCCGCGAACTGTCTAACTTTCCCGAGCAAAAGTTTCGGAAGCGTCAAAGTACCGGCCCGGACTTGTAAATGATCTTGGGCGAGGGAGCGGCCGAGGTTTTTCAAGAAATCCATCCCCGCCTCGCTCTTTCCGGTGTTCGACTCGAAGATGATCTGCGAGTTGCAGCCGGCGACGTTCACCAGGAAGTAGAACATGGCGAGCTCCCACCGGCTGCTTTTCCGAGATGACGTGAACCCGTTGCAGGTTTTCATCGAGTTCTCGAAACCGATCCGCGAATCGTCGTAAATTCGGCAAATATCGTCTTCGACGTTTTTTCCATCTTCAACACGCCCGTACGTTGAATACAAAATCCTCTTATCGTCCGACTGCCTGAACAAAATTCCTCTCCTGAAAAACCGCGAGACGCTCTTTGTTTTGGCAACAATTGACGCAGGAATTTCCGAACAACTTCTCTTCAACACGCAAATACTCCTAATGTCATTATCCAGCAAATATTCAGCCAAACTAACGCTACCGAAACGGTGGCTAAAACAAACAAGTCGACCACTCCCAGCAATACTACTGCACATATTTTTCACCACTAAGCTGGGATTTTCCGCTCTCAGTTGTTTCTCCACACAGACATCCAAATTGCCGATGTATTGACTTTCAGAGTCGACGGTGCAGTAGACTTTGATGCCGTACTTGGCGGTTTCCCCTCGCATGTACCTCAGGAAGGGGCAGTCACCGCGGAACGAGACGAGAGTCGCGTCCAAGTAGCACTTTTCGCTCATAACGAAACTCCGTTGGCAGTTGTTGAGGAATTGCGAAAAAACGGGTCTGATCCCTGACAGCGGGTCTCGAGAGGAAACGGCGTTTGAGAAGCGTAAACATCTCAGTAAGAATATGAACCTTCTTTGAGACATCAAACATGAAAATATTTCCACTCCCGTGCCGTCTGTGGCCCACAACCAGGACGTATTCAGATGAGCAGCTCTCATCGCCCCGATGATGTACATCAGTCCAATAACAGCTTTGATTTCGGCGACGTTCGTTGGATTCGCGCATTTCTCCTGAGCGTAGTTGGGTCTCGTAACGTTGATTGTCATATTCGTACAATCGACGATGAGTTGCAACATGGAGTCCGTGAACAACTGACTCCAAGCTTCCACGGGCGTCCCGCATCCCCGTGCTGCTTCAGTACATCCTGGACTTTCACTAAAAACCTTTGGCTTGACGTCAAGCTCTTCAGGCTTCGAACTCCAAACGAACTTCTTATCGCGGCTTAGAATCGAGTATTTTCCGTTGATTAGTGTCATTTCAGGTTCTTCGCCATCGCTATAATACTCGCCCTCGTCGTCCGCATCATCCAAAATATCCAAATCAATTTTCGGCGGCTCCGTTTCATCCACATTGTAATCATCATCTAAATAGTCGCCCATGTTGTCATTCAAGTCTTCTTCTTCCTCTTTGACTACAGACGGACATAGGAAGTGGCATGACATGTCGTACTCTTCACTTCCTTCCATACCTGAAACATAAATTCGTAAGTCACAATGGTTCATCATGATCTCTGTCCTATTAATACTACTTTAGGACGTCTTTCAAATGAGTTTCCTCCATTCCTCACACTATATCTATTTAATACTAAATAAAGACCCACTGCAAACTATAAGACTTTTCAAAAAAAGGAAGCTATTGTCATCGGTCCAAAATTTTTAAAACTCGAATTACCGAAAAAATGTTATACCAGACTATCCTGAATTCACTAGGTACTAAAAGACACCAAAAATCACAGGGCTAATTTCGTTGATGGGAAGAATCGGGTCTTTCTAAGATGGGTTTTGGGGAGTTTTATGGGATAAAAACTACCCAGAAATTCCCAGAATGAAACAGTCTGACACGTGACACCTTATTTTAAAGGTTTTTTACAAGCTGAACACGATGGATAAGTCAGAATTGCGACATCTTACCTATTTCGTTCTATGGAGCACTTTGAAGATGAAGAAACGTGGTTGTTACTTGAGATCATACTCTAATCAGATAAGGGATTGAAATATCGCAATTCTGACTTCACCATCGTGTTCAGCGTTGAAAAACCTATAAACTAAGGTGTAAAGAATGGCGATATTTAACATAAAACCAGTTATTTCTTCGAAAATTCGCTCTTACAGCCACGATGTATGACTGTGGATTTTGTTTAATATTCGGGAAGATTATTCGGGTTTGATATTCGTCAACATTAAATAATATCGCTATAGCAACGCGATCGCGTACAAACTTGTGAAAAGAAGAAGTATTAGACTCTCAGGCGGAATACCCCAAAAAAACTGTGGTTCGGAACTTAGTGGGGGCTTTGACAAGGGCTTCCGTACAGCGGAGGAAATTAAAGCCGCCGAGAGAACTGGAAAAATCAGAGAAGTAGGTTACATCCCACTCAACCAATACACCAATCAATACTATATCAGGAAATATAAGTAACCTTATCGGTTGGTTCATCTACCGACTGGCTGGATAAAACTTAGTTCATGTTCGTTACACGGAAATTCCTCTCGTGCAAATTTATCATTTACCCAGAAATAATAGTTTTGTCACGTTTTTTCTGTAAATCTTACAATTTAATACAAAAACATGTAATAAATTAGGTATGTTATTACTGCCTGTTTTGTTTTCAATTTATTCAATTCCACTAAGTAAATTCAACATTGAGGCCACTCATTTTTTATTTTACAAGTTTTCATCTTGGATAGTCAAATTTACACCAGCCAAGTTCACTATTACAGACCTAAATAATTGAAATAATAAAAAATGGATTAACATTTTGTGGTTGGGAACAAACGAGAATTTTCAACATATTTTATCTATTTTTAACATATTTAAATTATTTAGGTCCTAGGTGTAATTAATAGATTCTGGCGAACCCATCCACTGAGCTGTTAGAAATCTCTGTACGATAACCTTCAAGAAGATACGCACTAATGTTTTGATCTATTTTTGTGTGGCGACTGGTGTAATCAATTTGTGGCGAATGGATTGTAATCAATTTTGAGAACCAAATTATACGACACAGTAATGAAAAATTACAGAGGGGTTCCTAAAATTGGTGTGTAGGTACAGCTTTCGGTAGGATTTTGGCACAACTAGAGGGTTATAGAGGCGATTTCCTCCCAAATTTGGGTTTCCTAGGTCGGTTTCAAGGTGTGAGGTCGATGTTTGAAAAGGTTTCCCTTGAGGTATCTCCACAGGAAATGATCAGAAATACTCGTATCAGAGTCGTATACACTCTGTATACTAGGTCGTATACACGTCACCCCTCAGAGAGACGAAGAGCGCGGGGCATTTTTTTAATCACAAACCTCGAAATATGAATAATATACCTCTAAATATGATGTACATAATGTTTTACCCTTGTTCAATGCGACGCCATATCACCAGCGCCAAAAAAATGAGCGGGGTGAAAAAATACCACACGGTCAGGACTACTAGTCACAAGACATCTATACCTCACACTAATCAGACCGATATGGCTTTACGCTTGCGAAGTATGGTGATCAGCTGCAAAAACCCACATTAATAAGATCCAAGTTACGCAAAATCGTGTACTTCGTCTCATAACGGGCGCAGAATGGTACGTCCGATACATTACGATCCATCAAGACCTCGACATCCCTACGGTGGCAACTTTGACCAGAGAGCGATACGCAAAAATCCATCACAGCATGTTAGATCATAGCAACCCACTGATAGAAGCTATTCCAATCAATCGGCCTCCACACCCAACAAACCGCCGCTTGAAACGAATGTTACCCCAAGACAATTTGCAAGACAAGTCAAAGTGCAATACACAATAATTTTACGTTTAAAACGTTCTCTGGATAAGGGCAGTCATTGGGCTGTATCTTAAAACATTTACCAAGTTAATTAGATTAAGTCTACTATATACAAAACTAACAAAACTGTAATATTGTAAAAATAATAAAGTTATATTAAAAAAAAAAAAAACACCTGGTACTACGTGCGCCAACCGCCCACCTGGTCCACGAAAGGTTAATGCTGATTTCAAAACTGTGACGTAACGTTGAAAAACAATGTGGGAAAGCAAAGAAAATTGAGGTTTCCAATAAAAACACGGTTTTCTCGAAATAACCTTTGAAAAGGCATGTCTGTGGAACGGAATGAGATAGAAACATGAGGATGGCGGCTTTTAACTACATTTTTGATTAAGTTTCTCCATCTTGCGTATTGTCATCTACTTGCGATACACCCTGTAGGTTGCACTGTATTTCTTCCCATTATTTCGTACAGTTGCGGGAAATTTATACCGGTCTGACTATCGTCGTTAGTGAGGAGGCCAAAATATCGAATAAACGCTGTACTTACTGAGGTCTGTCGTTGAAGTCAGAAGCCGAGAAAAAACGTCTGGGGTACGCTGTACCCCACCAGGTCGGAGACGCGACGAGAACTGTCCGTTATGAAATGGAACCAGCTGCTTAGTGGTGGGGGAGAGTCGATCGATGAGACGAACGCACGTGAACGCCGGTCGGGAGCCCTCGGACCCCGGGTGACCCCTCCCGTAGGAAAAGCAGCGTTGCCGGATCGTGCTGCCGACCTCGACACGCTGCTTAAACGAGGCGAAGGTCGTTCGAGTTTGATTGGAGTAATTACTCGCAACGCCTTCCAAATATGACATTTCTTCACAATACGACGAAAAATCAATTGGTCCAAGGCAGTAAACACTATAAAATAGATCGGTTATATTTTTTCTAGATTAGTTAACAAAACGTTTAATTAGGAGTGGAATAAATCCAAAACCATCTCGTCAGCTAGCGTATAAGTTCGCAAATCAGTGAGACATTTTCACGGTCTATCACAAGCTTCATCTTGACAGTACGTACGAGTACCGAAAAGTCATTCCAGCTTGTTCTCACTACATCATCTTTTTGTTGCTTTTTAAATGCATTTTATTGATAAGAAACATAATAGATTACAATCAATTGAATTACAAAATGCTCCGACTCTTGCTACGACGAGTAAATAACTCGTGCTGAGAGTCGGAGCGAAATAATTATAAAATTTATCAACTGTTGAAACTTAACGAGCGACGCTTGTAATCCAAACTGTACCATTTTACTATAATTTGTACATTTTATTACCTACTATAATTATTACATTTGTAGACACCATTACTGAAATACTAAACCTATTTGCCAAAAAAATATTCCTTTATTTTAATTTTGAATTTGTCTAAAGACAGTTGGTTTGCCACCAATCTCAAAAGAAATTGTTACAAGAAGTAAGATTGCCATTCGATACTAGTAAATAACGAAGCTCGTGAATTAGGGACCACACAGGAGAAATGTAACTCCAGGTACGTATGGAGGGGGAAATTTACAGCGTGAAACGTGTACTTTTTAGCGAATATTTGTTCTCGGTCCAAAATTTTTAAAACTTGAATTTCTGGAACATTTTCATACCAAAATCTACTCCAGACGATATCTCTCCATAGAATTGAGGTAAAAAGTTCAAATTTGCACAAAAAATCTGTCCTGAAAATCGAAAGGCTTTGTTCGTAAATGGGCAGAATCTTAGGGGCGTTTTGGGGAGTTTTAGGGGGGGGGGGGTGAATCACCCATAAATTCCCAAAAAGAAAGCAGTCTGACAAGTGACGCCTCATCCTGAAGGTGGTTTACGGATTTTTCGGTTTATTATCTTCAAAATGAACCATTGGAACGAACTAAACAAAAATTTTGTACCAACCCTACAATGACCCTCGAAACGTTTCATAACCCTAGGTCAAGGAGAAGGGGTTCAAAACGAATTTTGAAATTTTCATAATATGATACTTAATATCATCTCGAAAAATTCAGATGGAACGGTACAGTTTTTAGTTCACATTTAGTTATAGTTTACTTTTAGGATTTTTTAAGACCATCCGCAGCTTTGTACGACCAGCCGTTCGTTCACAATGAGGGCTCAAAGGTTGAGCCGATAAAAACTTGTCAACATGAGGGTGAATCATGCTGCATCCTGTCGGGTCTATGTTTACACTGGCCCATCCGATTCGAACATCACAATAAATAGTAATAATAAATAATTATAAGTAATTACCAATAATTTCAATTAATAATTTGTCTTGGTTGATTTCATTGGTTTATTAGTAATACCCTCCTGTCCCACTAACCCAAATCCCTTACTTGGTTTTAACAGTACGTCATAATATTATTTTTCTTGGCACTCTCGGGCGTTGCAATAAAAATCTCAAAATTCCTTAAAACTTGGCTCAAAAGAGGCAAAATGTGGCATTTTACCGAAGAATGGTCTGGATGTGGCATTTCAGTGTGGTGCCGTGGCAATGTGGCATTTGAAGGTTTTGGTTTGTTTATTACTGAAAATTATGAACCAAAACTGTACTGTATTGAGACTCGGAACTGGATGTTGAATCAAAATTCATGTCAAGAAAACACTACGTTCATTGCCTTTTGGATAACGCCTGATTTGCGGTTGTTGTACAGCCTACCATTTCAAGAGCAACACGGCCGTAAGTCACTCCTGAGGTCCGTTGTATCTCGCACGTGGAAATGTGAGATGGGAAATGTAACATAAATCATTCAGGGTTTTTAGCTTCGCATTTGAGAGAAAAAGTTAGCGGCTGAGACTAAGCCGGTAGAAAATGTATTCTTCAGTAGAAGAAGAAAAGGAGAATAAAAAAAAAAACTAGTCGGAACTGGAGAAATGTATTCTCTTGACTCGGAACTTGAGGGCAAAAGGAAATTCTGAAGAAGTGAAGGAAGAGGGTTGGGAATGTCTTTGATAGGGCGGGATTATGTTTTGGGCGGTAGAAGAGGAAGAAACTCGCCAACGAACAAACTTCGGCGGGAAGGAAACCACGCTGGGGGTCGGCAGAGAATGAGGTTGTGGATACTTCCGCCGAGTCGGTGGATCTCCAGGAAAACCCTGGGAATAGTTCGGGAGAAAACGCTTTTCCCTCCGCCGTCTTGGTGACTAATATTAGTTTCCCGGTTGAGCTCGCACTCCGCGAGAGTCGATAGTCGGATCTTAAATTAGCCGAGCTCTGGTATTTAGCCGAGTTTCTGGTTCGGGGTGGGAAAAGGAAACGATGCAAGGTTCCAGGGTTGTGTGTTCTACTGCACCATGAAGCATTTCAGAAGTGCCGCAACATTTGAATCACGCAGTTTAGGATCCACGAACAACTGATTATTGCATCCAAGAAGAAAACCGGTGACATCCAATAATAACCTTAGGAAGTTGATGCGGTAGATCCTGCTTGTAGTGATCGCGGATGCAGTGATCACCCGGTTGTTGTGATCAAAAACCCTCTGACCGAATCACTTCTACGTAATCTACACGAAATCGCTCGGTTGTTGTGATCCTCTGCCACCTAGTGACGTTGCTTAGTCCAATTCCAGGGGGTGGTGAGGGGGGGGGGGGGGGAGAGAAACTTCCATTTTCCCAACTGCTTTAACATAGATTTCCTAACTATTTTCTATTTTAAGAAATCAATTTCTCCACTATTTAAAAAATCTACTAATTATCATACTTCATTGCACTCACACTCAATTCAGCAATTCTTAACTTGTATTAACAAAACCTAGCTAGTTTTACATATAGGTACCTATACACAATTATTCAATTCAAAATACGTCTTAAGGTTTCACCAATTCATAGTGAAATTGTATTACTCCAAAAAAACTTGAATAAGAAATGTTTCAAATCCAATACACTTTACAAACCATTGTGGTAGCAGACATAGCAGCGTAAAATTTTAGGGATACCTATTAAATTTGAAGGATATTACTTAGTACAAAGTAATATGGAAAAAATTATTTTATTACAAAATAATGAAACTAAAATACTTTTGGACATTCATATTAAGATCAACTTTTTAACTTTCATAAAACTTTCCTTACAATTTCTTTAAATAAAGTGTGTTTAGCCTAAGACGTGTAATCAAGGTTAAACGTAAGTTTAAGAAACAAAGTTTATTTGTCCAAGTCGAAAACATTTCTATCTTTTATGGATTTTCGCAAATATTTCAATTTTATTTCATTTAAAAATACATTTCTCTTGCATCACTGATTTCCCAACTGTCCCAACGCGTGGCACGTACCCTGCCCCCCCCCCCCCCCTCCACTACCCCCGAGGCGATGCCCCTGCTCTTATCGAGCTAATTTCCCACCAACTGGCTCAGTTTTGTCATTCATAATCAGTTCAATACTTTCGAAATTTCTTTATTTCTTTATTAAGGTATCGCAATTCTGACTTCACGATCGTATTCAGCGTGTAAAAACCCTTAAAATGAGGCGCCACTTGACAGACCGTTTCATTTTTGGAATTCACACTCCGTCTACGGAGTTTTACTACCACTGAAATTGTATGGAATTTCATATAGGTACTTTAAAAGAGGAACGAATAACTTTTTTCGTCAAGCAGCCGCGTTACTGCTTTTTTAGCCGAAAACTAAAACTAGTGCGAACATTTCGCAGGAATTCTCCAGCTTTTCCAGCATATCTTTGCTATCCCACCTGGGCGCGACTGGAACTTTTTTTCTCATGATCCTGAAGGGTGTCCCATTTGGGGGGAATAAACCCTTCCCTCCCCCCCCCTCCCCCTCAATTCCGCTCCTAAGGTGGAACTACAGGTCAAATATCCATAACCGCATAATATGGTTTTGGGTTTCAGTATCGAGTTTCTTGTTCTGAGGTAGGTACTTTTTGTGTCTCACAGTATTAATATAAATCTGTTTTGTACCCTGTATTACAGTATTCGATTTATAGTACATTAATATCTGTGTGTGTATCAATGGCTTTAGCTTCTACTCAAAGGTGAAATCCTGCAAGACGTCGACACGTCATATTCTAGACAAAAAGCGAATGGCCACCAAAAAGGAAACGTTTGTTCGGATGTAATGGAGCTCTTCACATGGCGGACAGGGGAGCGGTCCTAAGTATAATACGGCAGCCTCCACTCCTCCAACCTCATCCTTCGTCCTATAAAAAGCCCTATTGTCCTCAAGTTCGTCGGGACCCTCCGACTCGACCCATTGTTCACTTAGACGTAAATTTGTGGACCGCATTATACAGGTATACGAATCCCTAGAGATGCCATGAGACGGATTTTAATTTTAATTTAAAACATTTTTTTTTTTTTTCAAAATTCCAACGGATTTTTCTTAGGTAACCGTCCACCGAAAATAATGGCACCTAAACTACCGGTTACTGGAAAAAACAACTGTTGGATCGCATTGTTTCCGCGGATGGCATTTACTTTCTAGAAACCTGGGAACAAAGGTTTTTTATCATTTAATAATGATTAACAGGAAGTTTCCATTTGTTTTGCGAACGTTACGAGCGTCACGTCACGATGGGGTTTGCGAGCGTCACATCACGGACGAGCGTCACTTAATGGCACAAGAAGTTGCACCATCAAGTGGAAATTGAATCACGTTACTATAATCGTTGCTAGCGTCACGTTACTATGGTGGTTGTGAGCATAACGACATAAATGAAGAGGCTAGAAATTAGCGTTTCACATCGAAACCTACAATATCGATAATATCGATATCGAGACTATCGCAAGGAGCCGATATTAGATATCGATATATCGGTCAAAAATATCGATATTTCGATATATCGGTCGGATATCGACCATATTTAGAACATTTTCTCAGTACTGTATGAGGATCGTTTTAACTGTTATGAAATTGGGAAAATAAGGGATAAGTAACGCTGAAATGGTAAAAATAATTCAAAACTTTATTTCAGGACTTTAATTACAATCAAAATCATTCCAACTTTAGACTGGAGAGGAGAGCAAACGTTGAAAATAATGCAAAACTTTACTTTAGGACTTTAGTTCACCATAAAAATACAATTAAACTGCTTTAGAATGGAGAGCACTCCACACTTTTGTGCTGAGTCTCTTCAGGAACGCCCGTTGGGTTAGGTGCTCCGAAGTTAGGCGGTTGCCGTCATCCGTCATGATCCGACAGTTCTGACTCAGCAGCAGCGCAACAGACACCAATAACAGTGCCTCGGAATATTTTGCAACACAGTATTCCTTAAATTTTCGCGTGCTAAAGGGTGATTCAACAGCACGATATATCGGCTAAAAATATCGAAAATATCGGAAGATGCGATATCGATACGATAATATCGAAATATCGTCAGCAAATATCGATATTTCGATATATCGATATCATATCGGGCATCGCTACTAGAAATAGTTCCGTTATGGCTGCAGATATAAGTAAAGTGCGAGAAAACTCAAAACCTTACGACGCTACAGCTGCCGAGAGAGCCAAACGATATCGAGAAAACAACAAAATTTCTGCAACTCCCGATACGAGCGCTTCAGAACGACACAAAGCGTACAGAGCTAAGAAAAAGCCTCAACTCGAAGAGTTGCAATCATCATCGTCCGAAAATGTGAAATCTCAACATGTTACAGCTGCCCAAAGAAGTAAGCAAAAAACGGGCGGCATACCTATGGTTCTACCGATAGATAGATCAATGATCTAAGATCATTTAATAATTATTAATTTCACGACGTTGTAACAGATTGAGTATAGAGATGTATTTGAAGACTCTTTCCACTCCTCCACCTCTTGAGCCTTTTTCTTAGCTCTAAGTATAATATACTAAAACATAATATGTTTTAGTATATTATACTTAGAGCTAAGATAATAACATAATATTATGTTTTAGCGAAACTATTTTTCTAGCCTCTTAATTTATATCGTTATGTAACGCTCACAACCACCATAGTAACGTGACGCTAGCAACGATTATAGTAACGTGATTCAATTTCCACTTGATTTCCACTTGATTTCCAATTTCCAGTTGATTGACGTGCAACTTCTTGTGCCATTAAGTGACGCTCGTCCGTGATGTGACGCTCGCAAACCCCATCGTGACGTGACGCTCGTAACGTTCGCAAAACAAATGGAAACGTCCTGTTAATCATTATTAAATGGTAACATTTTAAAGAACGATAACTTTATTGTAACAATATTACATTCTAGTAGTGCTGTATAATAAATAATAATAAACGTGTAAGGTGATGTGAGGATCCTATCCAGCGATAGTCCTCACTATAACAGTACTAATCATTCTATAACAGTTCATAGTGCCAAGTCACTGTACCACTTTCTTTTGAGCCTGTGTGCGGAGGGGGGTGGAAGAGTTTCCAGGACGATCGGGGAGAGGATTCGGGTGCACGTTGATTCGATCGAAGAAGCGATCAGCTGCTGTCTGTAGGACGTCCTTCACTGTGGGTATTTCCAGGTCCTTGTGAAGGTTGTGGTTGCTCACATACCACGGTGCATTGGTAATCAAACGAAGGGCACGGTTTTGGACGGTTTGCACTCTCTTGATTTGAGTATCACAAGCAGAAGCCCATATTATGGAACGTACAACTGAAAAGTAAATTCTGCGTTTGAGATGTAGAGGGACGGTAGAAGTTGGTTGAAGCAGGAATCAAAGTTTAGTGAGGCTCAAACGTAACATTTGGACTACGTGGGATATGTGTGGTTTCCATAAAAGTTTTTTATCGATCGATAAAAAACTTTTATGGAAACCACACATACTCGAGTTTTACTCCTAAGTATTTAATAGTGTCTTCTTCAGGTATACTTGTACTGCTGAACATTAATAGTGGTCTTTCATAAGTACGCTTGTATGTGAAGAAGCACATCCTAGACTAATGGGAACAAAGGGAGGATAAGAAATTCCCAGTTGAAGGTACAAGATAACTTCAACCAGGCAAAGCGATAACTCGTGCCACGTTCCACTAGTGTGTTTTGAGCAGACGTACCATCATTAGAAAAAGAACATTTTACAACCGTCTGCACTTCCAGTCATGCAACATGCGTTCATGAGCGAATTTTCGTATTAACCCCAAAATCGTCTCTAGAGCATATGCATAGCACATTCTAGTGTGAAGAAAAAACATTTTTTAACTTTCATCAGATTAGAACAGATGAACCGTGAAAAACATCTCAAGTAACCACCACGTTTCTTCATCTTCAAAGCGCTCCAGTTTGACGAAGGAATAAGCAATTCTAACTTCACCATCGTGTTCAGCGTAGATAAACCTTTTAAAAGACGTGTCACTCGTAAATCTGTTTCATTATGGGAATTTATGGGTAATTTTTCCCCTAAAACTCTTCAAAACCCCCCCCTTAGAGTGGCCCGATTCTACCCATCTACGAAATTAGCCTTTCGATTGCCAATACGGATTTTTTGTGCACATTTGAACTTTTTATCCCAATTCTATCGCTTGGAGTCAAAAAACGATGCAGCAGCCAAGTGAGGATGAATTCACGAATAACAGCCAGAGGGGCCAGAACGAATGAATTCAGGGGCCAGAGACTAGGTTTGAGAGAGCAATGATCCGTCGTCTCACTCTGTACCATCTTGGTTTATGCGTATGGATTCAGTCCTCACAGAATCTGATGACTCGTTGAGCTTTTCAATGGAGGACTGAGGTGCTGTTGCTGTAAAACTCATTACTGGGACGGTATCAACTTCTTCAGCCGAAGGAGTTTTCGTGTCAGCATCTTCTGTCATAATCAGAAACCCGTACAAATTCTTCAGCAATCCTTTTAAACTATTCAAGTAATAACGTGAACTTTTACGTCACTTCACTCCCAAAAGGAGTCCTGCTTAAAATCTAATTTGTTTCCCCACCCCCATCTCATACTGAACCGCCGCGCATAATCATGCGATATCGTCTCCGACCGAACTTTTCAAGAAGCCGACATTCTCAATTAGCTCGGGGTACGATGTTACCCCTCGAGCTACAAGAGGGTTAATTAAACCCGCGGGAAGGATGAGGAGGAGTTTAGTAAATGCCGAACGCGGTGTTAGTTTAGTCAAACAAGAAATGGTCGGATGGAAAATGCCTTTCCCAAACCCGTGTCGACCCGCGAGGAAGATGATTAGGAGGTTGTCAAGACATGAATGTGAAGGTTAGGGAGTGTGAGGGTTAAAATATCACATTTGTTACAGCTTCCTCGTTCCTCCTTCTCTTTTGATATTTTGATCGAAAACTTCCACTTTGATCATCTGTGCGGTACTAAAATCGAAAGAACCTACTTACATACTGTTCCCTTCACTCCTGAGTCTTTTACTCACCAACGATTTCAGGAACTCAATATGACACAAATATATAATACACGTATACATAGAAGCTATTTATGAAATGTAAAACATAAGTCACTTGAACCACAATCACTGAAGCCAAAATTATACAGTAGGACATCTTTGGTATATTTTAGAGGACTAAGTAGAATTTAGTGACCTTTAACCAAATTATTCAATGAAAATCGAGAGACTAACATAAGCTCTGGGAGAGAGCAAGGAATAAACTAGTAAATATAATATATATATTTTGTATAAGCCAAACCACAAGCTAGAGATTTGTGCCAACTACAATCTATGGCGGCAAAGTCCCGTATCTCCAACTTTAAAATACCTGCTCATTATTAAACATGTTTTTGTATCTATTGGCGTAATTATGAGTTCAATTTTTCCAGTCTTTGACAAGTACTGTGCTCAGTGCAGCAATTTCCCTGTTGTATTTCTATTTTTGAATCTACTGGTTGTCCAACGAAATTGATCGAAAATGATATATATTTGGTTTTGGATATGTTAACTGTTAAGGCTGGCTTAGCCGTAAAAATCTACGTATGGTTTTCTACGCTTATGTTTATAGCATATTGATCTGTGGCATACCCATTTGGGGAGGTGCGTACGCGAGTAGTTTTGGTAACCTAAATTTGGTTGTGAATACTGCCTTACGTAAAGCCACGAAGTCACACAGGAGCACTCGAATAGTGAACCTTTACGAGAATTTTAAAGTGCTTTCTCCAAGAGTGACGTATATTTATAGATTGGCTTTATATAAAGCCAATCTATAAAGATACGTCATTCTTGGAGAATGATATGTGCATAAGTCCCTCGGCGTATTCAAGAAGAGAAGTGATGTGAGAGCTACTAGGTTGAACGCACAAAGTATTTTATCAATAGCTCGCCCAAGCAGTGACTTCTACACTAGGCAGTGGCCTTGGCTAGTCGCCTCGGTTTTCGAAAAGTTGCCATTAGCAATCAAAACCACTAATTCTGTATAATATACATATTATGTATTCAAAAAGCTCAAATAAATGCAAAATCCATCATCCTTAAATTTAAATTTTGAAATAACTTTCTTCCCTTATCTGTCCTAAAAATTACTTTTCATGCATTCGTGTACTCTATTCTGATCTAGTTTTAGATCATTTGAGGTAGCAATAAAGTCAGTATGCGACTTATATTTAGATCTGGATATCGAAGCCCTAGCAAACCTTCGTGTTTAAAATTGGTAATTCTTACCCCTCGACTTACTTATGCGCCAAATTTACTCCAATCGATATGTTTTCCTATTTACATTATGAATTTCTCTAGGACTTGATTTGATTTTTTGATCATTAATGTAAGTTTTATGTACTCGAAATTTGTAATTGCAGCTCCTGAGCTCTGGACGATTTCTTTAAATTTTGGAGATCAGAAATTGCCTTACCTACATAAATTTGTACTCGAATAATTTTACTTCAAATACTTTTCTTTATGTAGGTACTATGCGTATTATGTAAATAAATGGCTTTATTAATGCTTATTATGGCAGATGTAATTATTTATTACAGGTGTAAAAGTCAATTATTTATACTAATGGGTTTTCACACAAGTAGTTTAGGTACACGTTGAATGTGATCTTTGGAGTTTCAATGTGACTCCACGGGGTTTCGCTGCACCGGTCAAATTATCAAAATAACGCCACGTTCCACGGGAGGGGTTCCCTGACCCGAGACGACCTTCACCGAAAACCTCAAAAACTTGCTCGGTACCAAGTCGCCATTCAGAAGGTTCTCTCCGACTGAGGTGTGTCCATCCTGAAGGAATAGAAGGGGGACGGTGACGTCACGACTCGAGGCTCGAGCCGGAGGGACTTCATCCTCAGTTGGCTCCCGCCCGTTGCTTCGTGTCGTTCGTGTTGCTCGCGCGTGCTAAATTTTATTTACGAAACGTAGTTTCCTCACATCTCCTCGTCATCGACAATAGCAGTTCCATTCAGCCAAACATGGACAATCACTGATACCCGCAAGGTAATTCACTACATAATACAATCAAGTCTCCCAAAAATAATTTTGAAAAGACCTACTTGAAAATTTTCAAGTGCACGAAACACAAATATTTTCCTCTCATTGACAACCATTTTCGAGATAACACAAATTAAGATTATATTCAGTCTGATTTGTTTTTCAATTTACTTGACATTAGTGTGAGCTTAGCCATGTATCATTTTATGTACATTTTTTGAACATTTACCTACAATCCATTTATATATTTTAAATTCAAACTTATACCTACTTTGTTCAGAAATTCAGTCTGTTTTTATGTGTTACATACACGTACATGACTCGTCGTTATATAAAATGATTGGATATTACCCTCAAGAGTATAATTTCCTTCTTTCTTCAACTTTTCACACACTTTAACTAGGCATTGTGTAATAATGCCTAGGCGTTTAGAATGATGGCAAAGATGAAATTAATTGACAGGAACTATTTCTTGGTTTATTCCACAGTTTTAAACAGATATTATCTCTTAATTTTGCGGGTGTTTTTGTGAAAAGAGTTGAAAACACTTAATTTTTGAAAATAGCAAATTTTGTAATTCGTGCCTGTAATTCAGCAATTCTGCTTATACATGTATAATTTTAATTACAAAAATGTATATACAGAAAGTAAACGTAACAAATAAAGATTAAAATATCTAAGTGAGAAAATCGTCAAGAGCATGAACGGACGTGATCTGGCGCGACTGTAAGGTAGAAGAAATTGCATTTCCCTCGTTCACTACGACGCTTTAGTTTTTACATAACATTTTCAAGTCAAGAAAATTTCATAGACCGACGGTTTTATTACAGATTAAGACCTTTATTGGCATATACATTTACAATAGGCCTCTAAGGGCCCTTAAGGTTGTAAATACAAAAAAAAAAAATACAAAATAAATAAAAGGCATGGTTTTTTAGTCATTGTATATTTACTGGCTTCGTTAACAAACTTTGACTTACCCAAAACGTAAATTTGATGAATATCAGTAAATTCTAGTTAAAGTGCCAGTGAAATCGTTCGTTTTCTCTTATTTGTGAACAGATAACGATTCGCGGTTTAAGATTCAAGCAACCGTCCACCATCACTTTGACGTCTTATCTTCCTTGATAGGCACCTTCTCTCGATGTCGTTTACGTCTTCGTAAAGCCTTCCGTCGAATTCCTCGCTAAAATCTTCAAGGTTTTCAGGATAGTACGAGAGAATGGTACTTGAATGTATAAAATTCAGATTTAGGTTCATCTTCGCGTTATGCGTCATACAAAAGGAAGCTCCTTGGTCCAAAATTTTTAAAACTCGAATTTCCGGAAAATCGTCATACCAAAATCCGTTTCAGACCATCCTGAATTCACTGCCAAAAGACACAATAAATTATTTATACATATAATAAGTATGTGTGGTTTTGTTGACCGTCAGAAACAATGATGTTGAGGGATGTCGAGGGTCGGTCAGATTTTTAAAGTACCTGCTTTTTACGACTTTGTTTGTTCAATTTTCACACGTTTCTTGGCGCCACGATGTCCTGGCTTTTGTTACCCCACTCTTGGATATACTTTCATCCGTATATATATATAGGTAACTTTAAGCTAAGTTGTTAAGTTGTAACTCCGGTGCCCTGGAGGAAAGAACTTCCCACTGTAAGTCACAAATTATTGTACATCCCACACACCATTTCAATTTATCTCTTTAGCTATCTGTTTTAACTAACCAAATTGTTTATAAAAACTATCTACAACTACAACTACAACTAACCTATAACTACTACTACAACTATAACTAACCTATAACAACTACAACTATAACTAACCAAATTGTTTATAAAAACTATCTACAACTACAACTACAACTACAACTAAATTATTACTGTAACTAAATATAACTAAATAACTACAACAACTATAACTAAATAACTACAACAACTTTCTCACAATAGAACTGTAATCAATATTATGAAACTGTTTTTAGGCCCTGAAGATGAAGAAATATATTCTTCGAAACGTTGGCACATAAATCAATTTTCATTTGACCGACCCTCGACATCCCTCAACATCAATATAATAAGTATATGTACGTAATATAGTATATTATAATGTGTCATTACTGTGCGTCATTCCAGACGATAACTCTCGATAGAATTGAGATAAAAAGTTCAAATTTGCAAAAAAAAATCTGTCCTGGCAATCAAAAGGCATACTTCGTAGATGGGCAGAATCGGGCCAGTCGGCAGTCGGGGGGGGGGGGGGGGTTCGGGTAGTACTAGGGGGGAAAAATTATCCATAAATTCCCAAAATTAAACAGTCTGACAAGGGAAACCTCATTTTAAAGTTTTTTCAACGCTCATCACGATGGTGCAATCTGAATCTCAATATCTTATTCCGTTCTCAAACTGGAGCACTTAGAAGATGAAGAAATGGTTTTTACTTCATGCTTCATCTGCTATATCTGACAACGGAATGGGATATCGCCACCTCAACGCCGTGTTCAGGGTTGAAAAATCTATAAACTGAGTTGTTACTACTCGGCAAAGAAAGGAGACAAAATTTGTTATAAAACCAGCATAATGGAGACATTTCACTTAAAACTGGTTGTTTCTGCGAAATTCGCTCTTATGGCCATGCTGCATGGACTGTGGATTTTTTTATTGTCAGGGTCTTCGTTATTTTTTTCCAAAAATGTATCAAACGCCCCGTTGAAACAGCTACACGCTTCTTTTTGGTGCCATCCAAACGATCTCCGTCCTCCGGCAGTGATGTAACGAGCTGTTCCAAGTGCCCCAATTTACGATGAAGAGGCGGTAAAACAACCTTTTTTACGCCTGGAGTTAAGGCCTGACGAAGTGTCCTCAGTCAAACTTGATATCGTGCTCATTTTTATATTCACATTCCGTCGAGCCCATACAACACGTTGAGACGTGATCACCCTAGAATCCGGTGGAACCTGTTGAAGTCTGATCTAAACCACCATATTCGCATAATATTATACGTATAATTCATTTTTTTCAGGACACCCTTAGGTAAACCTCTCTCTGAAAGAAAAGAGAGCGAGTAAATAATTTGCAATGCAATTTCTAGTGTGATAAGAGCCACTTATTAACGAGATGGATTTTTACTACTATACGCTGAAAATGGAGATCGTCACATCATCAGGTCAGCTGATTTCCTGTGTTTATCAACTGATTAGTACCATATAGATTAGTTGGATATATAGATCAAGTGGACGGGGTTGCTGTATAAAAACATCCCCCAATCAACTGATTAGTACCATATAGATTAGTTGGACATATAGATCAAGTGGACGGGGTAGCGGAATAAAGACATACCTCCTCTTAATGAAATTTGGTGGAATGAACGGTTACTTTCAACTGGTTCCTTGGGCTTCGTTTACAGAGAACGAGTTGGGGAGATTAAGAGTATGAGTGCATCCTGGGCTGAGTTTACATATCGAGGTGTTGGGCAAGTAGGAAGGATTGGGCTCAGTTTCCACAGCTACCCCGGATTTGGGCTCAGGCCTCCTAATGCTCCGTAAATATAACAATTCACCATTATTTTATAACAACATATTCCTACATAGGAAACCTAAAAATAAACCTCATACAAGATTAAGTACCGCCATTTGACATTTCGGATGTCGATGTAGTTTACAAATCCGACTTCTGCCTCCCATGGCCAAGTCTTTTCTTCTGAATCTCGGTATTCAGGTCAACCCGGACAACCTGCCTCATCTTTCTTGTGCTGTTCTCGAATAGCAGTTACTTCACTCGAGAAACATTCAAATGAGCAGCCCGAACAGCCGCAGCCGCAAGAACTCCCGACGGTTATACATTCACCTGAGTAATTTCATAATCAAAATTTGATTGGGAATTTCATCACTTTTCCATTCCATTCCAAATGAACTACTCGTCTAATTTGATCATGATTGCGAGTAATAAGGAAAATACGAAACGACATTTTTGAGAACGGCGAGGTCTTAAGGACCCAAAGAAAATGAAAAACTAAGTCCAGAAATTCCTTCAGGATGATGAAAAGAAGTTGTTGCATGAAGCCTTTTATTTTATTTTTTTCCTCCCAAGTTTTCCCCCCTAATCTTCTCCGACTCCTTCCAATTCGTTGTTTGCCAGGACGGACGCAACTTCTTGCCATTCATTCGTCCGACGAAAATATAATTTGTTCAACCCCTGGCGAGATTACTTTTCTTTAAAAGAGGGTTATGTGCCCACCTCTTAGAAATGAATATAAATGTATTTTTTAGGCAGCTCGAAAGAGTTTCGCTGTTGAGGGTGAAGAGGGGCATATTTGTGTGAATATGTTAAATCAATTTGTACAATTCCAATCGGTTGTCAATCATAAATGAAGGAATCATAAGAAGATACGTGGTTTACTCACCTACTTCCAATAAATTTGACACTTTTCGACAAACGGGCCAAATCGGGCTCAAAGAGGCTTTGAAGGATCTTGCAAAATCTATTCTGAACAAAACTTCAACTTGTTCGGAATAAAGACCTTGTCCTCTCGCAGTGATGGTGGAATATCAAAGTATCAGACGCAGCTCTGGTATACAATCAATATCACTGTGCAGCCTTTGAGGTCCGATATTTACATCATGCACGGTTGTGTCGCTGCCCTTCAGATATCATTAATCGACTAGGCCGATGGGGATATTTCAATTTCACCAGTTTGCCCGGTGGCAACCTGCAACCGCACCGTTCAAATCTAATCGTGTTGACGAATTCATTCAGCTGAGGGTGAATTGACATGAACGTATCGAGTTCTTAAATGATGGAATATACTTTGAAATGAAAAAATCGCCGTTAGTGGCAACATGACCTATCTCACTTTTTGCTACTTTTCAGGAGACACAAAAAACTGCCTATTTATCTACCCTGGAGTAGGTATAATTTGATTTTATTTACCTAATAATTTGTCTGTCTGGCGCGAAAATTCATTTATTGTAGGGTAAATAAATTTGTAAAGAACTCAAAACCGCTAAAAATTGAGATAGGTTGTTACCACTTAAACGGCGAAATGTTGTAATTCGCACAGCAATTAAACGATAATGGGTAGGGCGATGCGGGGGACGGGTGACAAAATTGTGTAGATAATTAATTTTATGTAGGTACCTAATTTATATATGGCATGTAATTCATGTGTACCAAATGGGCCAATCGGCCTTTGTACAATAAATGGTTGTATTATTATTATTATTATTACAGTATGAACGGACATGGAAAGATATGATCTGGTCGAAAAAATAACATTTTACTCATTGTCACAAAATACGTTCAATATTTAGAGCAAAAATATCGTGCGAAATATGTTCGGGAGCCCATGAGACTACACAGAAGACTATACACAAATATGGCACAATATTTCAGTGCCGATTAAACCCCACCTACAAATTATTTACAGGTTCGCAAAAATTGGAAAACTCTGAAAAATATTGAACGTCCTTTTTTTGCACAATATTAAATATTGTGAGGAGAAATTTTCTCCTCACACTCAATATTTTTTCGCAAAAAAGACATCTTCAAAATACTGTGCAATCTTTGCCAGTGTGAGGGGCCCTTAAGACGCTTTACTGACCCTTAGTCAGCCGTACAGAAAGTATGTAAGCGTGTTATAACAAGATTGGAAAAATTGAGTACCTCTGAGGAGAGAAACTCGGACAAACCGATAATATTAATGAAATTACTGGTGAAATTCAGTCTGGGGTGGACAAGGAAGGTTTGCACGTTAGCTGTGTTCATAATTTGGACCATCCACTAGAATTTGTCTGACTGAAGGAAAGTCGTAGATTCGGGGGCATGAGCGTCCTACGTGTATCCATATAATTCAATAGTCAGACAGCGTCGGATATTTTAGCGCGGTCTGATCTGGTGAGGAGACGGGAAGCGATCTATTTTTAGTTCCTGCCCTAAGGTGGGGCTCCCGTTAGCGTCAGAAGACGATAACACCTGGTCCTGAGTATTAGTATGATGACGATGGAATTACTATCTGATGCATTGAATACGAGGAGGGCCAAGATTGATGACTTTCTAGCCCGGCGACACGCCAACGAGTGACCAGCTTTCGTATGGTGTGATTTTATTTACCCAAGTTTCCAAGAAATGAACAACAGTCTTGTTTACTATTTGTCCCCTGTCTGTCATCTTCGTTTTGTTGGTCATGATTGAATTTCCAAGAATGTTAGGACCAGGGTTGCCAACTCGCTGGCAGAAGAATACGGGATACTATTCATATACACACCTGGTACCTCAACCTTACTAGGAAAAGGAAACAAGAAGAAGCTAAGAAGATAACTGTTGTTGTTGTTGGTTCCTTTGATGATAGGTAGGCTGGCAGTTGGCGTGGTTGATGAAAATCCTCACATCTGGAGTCTCACGTAGGTAGGTAACACCTATTCTGCAGTAATTAGGCAGGTACTTACCTATCCTACCCTGAAATACGGGACAAATAGAGTCCCAGGAAGAGTTACGCCGGGACATGGAAAAAATGGACAAAATAAGGGACTGTCCCGTAAAATACGGTACGGTTGGCAACCCTGGTTAGGACCCCTCGACGAAGAAAACAGGTAGTTGATTCTCGTTGGTTTGCCCCCTTCTGCTTCACTCGTGTGAATATTCAAACCCCAAGATTCAATCTTGTGCAACTGTTTATAACTTTTTGCATTACCTATTTTATGTAATTTATGTATTACATGTAATTCGTGTATACTAAATGGGCCAATCGGCCTTTGTAAAAAAAAGTTATTATTATTATTATTATTGTTATTATATTATTATTATTATCTTCTGCATAGGTACCGACTACTCCCTAGCCCCTGCTCGAGGGGCTTAGTTTTATGTATTAAAACTTCATGGACTTGTACCAAGTAGTGTAAATTATTATTAATTATACGTAGATTCAGAAGATCGAAATTTTGAATTGAAAATATCAAAACTCGAAAAATTCAGATGGAGCGGTAGGTATATTTTTTAGTTCATATTTAGTTAGAGTTTATTTTTTAGAATTGTCTAAGACCATCCGCAGCTTTGTACGACCAGCCGTCCGTTCAAAACTAATTTGGAAATTTTGAAAATTCCAAAACTCGAAAAATTCAGATGGAGCGGTATATTTTTTAGCTCACATTTAGATAGAGTTTGTTCCGTAGAATGTTTTAAGACCATCCGCAGCTTTGTACGACCAGCCGTTCGTTCACAATGACGGGTCAAAGTTGGAACAGGTCGAAAATCGTCAACATGAGAGTGAACCGTGAGGCAGCCTGTCGGGTCAATTTTCAAACTGGCTCAGCTGATTCAAACAACACATGGTTTTCAAATATCGAGTTAATAAATAATATTTAATAATAATCATTAATAATGCAGCATAAAAATTATTAATAACCAACAATAAATATTAATAATTTACACTACTTAATAATAATTATCAATAGTTACCTAATGATAATTCATAATAATAATTAATCTATCATTCAGTAATCTCGACAGAATGGTGATCTGTACAAAGAAGATAATGAACCGTTGTGTCAAGAGTTTGCAGAGTTTTTTTTAGATTAACAACTAAATGAACACCTAATTTAGAAATAACTGGTCTAGCGAAGCCTTCCGTCATATTTATTTTTCTGAGAGCTGTGAATACAACGGGGAGCAGGTTGGATGAAATTCCGTTTTCACCGTCGTTCTCAGCCAATTTTTTTTCTAATTTGATGCGGTTTTCAGTGTTTTCCTTGTAATTCAATTTTCTAGGTCTAGTTTCTAGTTGAGACGTTTTCCCCCAACATCAAGCTCATTTGGGATTTCACTCCTATTAATTTCAACCCCTTCCAGGTCGAATTTCGATCATTAACAGGACAGTATAGTGGTAATCGGATTTTTTAATTAACACAAACGACATTGAGGGAACCGGAATAACCTTTCCTTTCCAAGATGGGAGCACCACACCTGATGCATACCGAATTAAACGAATAGCTTCATACTTGAATACCTATAATAATTATTATACTATACCTATAATGAAGAATACCTATAGTAATTATTACCCAATAAGTTTAAGATTCGCCATATTTGAATGATATGTTCCAAACACGTAAAACCAGTTATTTCTTCGAAAATTCGCTGTTTTTCATCCTCTACGAATCATTGGATATTTGCCTTCATACTTGCAAAACCTCCCTCCTGTAGATATTTCTAAAAAAAAAAAAAAAAAAATTGAGGACTATCGAATTGTGAGCTTTGCAGTACCTACAGTTAAAATTAGCGGTTTCAATTCGATCATAATGACGCACCACATTCTCTAAAATAGCTCGGACAAAGTTTTTGAAACCCTGGTTGGATTCGGTAATGCGGTCAGAAAACCAACATGACCCCGGTCTCACCCCCCGGGGATACATTGATGAGGGTAGACAACCAACCATAGCAACTGAGGGTAGACAACCAACCATAGCAATTTCAAACAACTCGATTTATTTCATACGCTGATCCTACTTGACCGGATCTTTTTTTTTTAATGATTTTTTTAAAAAGGATTTCTTAAGGATTCAAGGGTACCGAAATACAAGGAACTTGGCATTTGACGGTAATAAAATTGACGGACGAACACGGTAAAGTTCGAAATACAAACGGAAACACAAAACATCACACAACTCAAGCCTTTCGCGCCTTTTCTCCTCGCATTTCCTCTCTCACATTTTTAAATGCTTGAGCTTGATAAATTACAACAAGGGCTCCGGACAAAGGAAACCCCAACAAGCACCCAAGTCCCTGGCCGTATATTTTCAGGAGGTTTGTTTGACGTTGTTTATGGGTCAGCTTTCCGTGCGGCGGACAGAAGGGACGTGCGCACCACATTCGCCTCGTTTTCCTCTCGTACGAGCCCTTTCCGCCGGAGGGGTTTGATACGAAGATTGAGGATTTTTTTTTTTAGATGTAAACGAGGGCTTCTTATTAACGTGATTGCCGTTTAATATGCTTATCCGCATCTTAACGGCGAATAAACGCCGGAACCATAAGGTAACGATACTGCTAAGTGAAGGGAGCTCTAAAATAACCTTAACAGAATAAAACAAGTTTTTAAAGGGAATCCGTCAGGTAAAGGGGATCCGCGATTTGAAATAAATTTCCCGTACAAATCGTTCGTTCGGGTCGTCCCCCTTTATTGCCGTTCGCGCACACAAATCATTCAAATTAAGTTTTTTTTCAAAATTGGTTTATTAATAATATTAAATAAATCACGCGAAATTATTGTTTTTCTTACAAAATAAACAATACAACGTCGTAGTAAACTGTATTTCGGGCAAAGGGCTCAACATATTCATCTTACCGTTACCATTTTCTACTACTGCGGTATCTGATTCGGCTTCGTTTCCCCAAAGCTACAATCCAGATTTTACCTGGTTTCTACGGGCTTTACAAATTATGAAATATTAACTTAGTTTTTATCTGCATAACAATGTTAACAATAGGAAAATCGGACAGGGGATAGTTACGAGTACAATCAATCCAACACGTGCAGAAATTATGAAAAATAATAAAAGATCTCCCTTATGGAAGGCATTTAAGATCATGGATGTGTCATTTATTTTTTGATTACTCAAATTTTTGACAGACCCCCGCCTTAAGACATACCCATTTCAAAAAGATTTTCGGGGACACACCTGAACAGTCCATTAAATTTATCGCTTCAACTTTTCAACGGAACCCCCCAGTGTTCCGCCGTTGTAATGAAAGACCATTCCAATTGATGGGCACGTTTATTGGGTCTGAAATTGGTTTGTGGGCTGTACATTGACACAACTGTTCACATACGGAGCGGACCGGGGGGTTCGAGAGGGATTTGCCCTGAATCGAATTCGTGAAATATGAGCTTTCGAGAGTCAATCAGACGGAGGTTCCACAAAGCCGGTGTTTGTTGGGCCTGGGACATCTACGTGGGTTTCGTTCAAGTCATAAATGTCAATGACAACAAATCTAGTCGGATTCAACTGTTGATGGTTTGGGCGATTCGAGATTCGCGATGGTGATGCTGGGGTACAGGATATGAGGTGAGGGCTGTGGACGGGGTACTCACCTCAGTAGATGCAGATGTACCTACGTGTATGTCACATGATAATGTCAAGCTGTGATGCATCGCTTACGAGACCACGCTCTGTCATCGCTACGTGTACGTGTGTTACTACTACATTCTGCTCAACATCAATCTGGAATTACAATGACCACAGCACCAAAATCTAAATTATAGTCCATTTATAGCGTACCAATAGTGGGATTTAATAAGAACCTCGGAAGTACCTACCGTGGACATTTTAAAGATTTGGCCGCATCCGTAGGTTCAAAGTCCAAGTCAGTGTGTTATTTGTTACCCTATAAATAATTGAGAAGCTTACGTTACAAAGGGGGTAACTGCCAAATTTAACAAAAAAAAGTTGGAAGCAAAAACGAGTTGGTGACAGTGCCAGGCAAGTTACAGTTCAATGTGTCACGGGCAATACCATTCTAAAACCACATAGCAAAATTTATCGGGTGCTATAAAATGATTTTCGAGCCTATCAATGTTTCAGAATTTAGGGGAAAAGATAACTAAAATCGGATTTCAAATTCGGATTCTGCATCTCAAAAACCATAGAAAGAAAGTGAGAAATTAACTAGGATTTTTTAACTACAATTTTTAACAAACAAATGTAGCTAGAAAAAAGGTATGTGAGCTATACATAAAAAACTGGACCTGATGGCAAAGAACGGGTTTCAGATTTTGATTCAGCACAACGAAAAACCCCAAAATACAAACCTACCTCCTCTGCGCCTAACAACACCTAATTTTTTGTTGTCCAGTGTTATTTGATTTTCTCTTGACACTGAACCAATTGTGAAGAAACTTGAGTCCGATGAGGTTCATATGTGACCATTTGGATTGAACCGCACACACTCAATATTCTAACTCATTTTGCATCCGAGCTATTAAAACGATCTACAGGATTTTAACCTCAACGATGCCGTTTAAATGAGAACGCTCTTTGTTTATCGACGGGGACATACTCGTGGGATTGAATTACAACTGGACATTATCGTTGGATACAGTGTCCAACATCTGTCTATATTTCCGATCCTCCCTCAGTGTAAATCGCATGTGCCATTTCAAACTCCCCCGTTCATTCCCGGGGTAATTCTGTCACAGTGTTATTGGTTAACGTTTCTTTTTGTGACGTTTTGTCACTGGGTTTACGTTGCCTGTCATTGGACCGAGTGATGGGCAGATACAGAGAGAGTGTTACTTCGGTACAATATCCGTCGGAATAGTAATTCGTTCGAATTGACGTTTTTTTGTAAGCGAGTTTTTCATTGCATTATTGAGCCAAAATAAGGGTAAGGGTTTTTAATTGGTAACGTTAGGTGGGAGTACCTACTTATTGTTTTTATATTATAATAAGGCATTTCAATTGAATAAGACAACTCAAATTTAATTGAAATTTTAAAAAAGTATGAAAATTGTGTGATTTTTGTGGAGTTTGTAAAATAATTTTTGAATCTTGGCACCTGTGGCCAAACTGTCAGTTATTTCGATTGTCTCGCCCAGTTCCTCCGCAAACAACACTGCGAACTCATAGCTGCTTTTCCTTCCTCCGGACATTTTCGGAATACATTAGGCAAGTTTTGTATCTGAAACGCTCAACAGGTTCAAGTGGCGAAGGGGGGGGTTTGGGAATTGGAACAGGGGACTGTGAATATTCAAACTCTCCGACTCGACAATATCTGCGTTCAAGGTTTGCATAACTAACCAGCGGTGTACTACTGCATATTAGCATTGTGCATAGTTTAACGATTACTACGGAAATTACGGCTTAGAGGGGAGATCTTAAAACCTAAAGAGGGGGAGAAAGTTGTTTCTTTTCAGTCTGCAAAAGCATTTTAGGATATCCAGGTTGGGCCGGGTATAGGTAATTTGCTCAAGTTGTGCCCGCCTTTTGGAACACCTGTCCGCACAGATTCCCTTCGCTATGTCCCACCTCCTGTCCCTCTCTTTTCCCGCGACGGGAAGGGAAATAATATAATGAAATAGAAACGGAAAGCTTGGGCGGTCCTCCGCTTCGGCTTTCAAAGCTTGGAAAACCCAAATTAAATTCTTCGTCTCGCCAGTCCGGGTAAAGGAATCTATTGATCAGTCTCCCCACCCCCGATATCCTTTCGTACTATTTGAAAGCTAGAAATCTTTGCTATGAGAACGCAGAGATTCCTCCCACACATTTGGTTAACAGATTGATCTTTTTTGGAGGAGCCATAAGCCACAAACCTTCACGGAATCTCCTTTCTAATTGAATCCTTACTCATTAAAACTCGAAAAATTGAAATAGAACGCTATAGTTTTTAGTTTAGATTTAGATATAGTTTATTTTTCAGAATTTTTTGAGACCACTCGCAGCTTTTTATGTACCTACTACATGGAAATCGAAATGAAGATTGGCAATGTGCTTCTTGGTATGCTTTACCTCCCGAAAGTACCTTCCACCATTTGACCTGATCCACGGTGAAGACGTATTAAAATTGGAGAAATGAAAAAATTATATAACAACAGTGAGATATGGACACTGGACAAGGAAATACACATTCTCGGATAAAGACCCGTATAATAATTTTTTCTTGAGGATGTGCTAGCTACTTTTTAACGATACCTACCACTGCTTTCTTCTTTAAAAATTTCGAATGTTTGTTGGTAGGTACTTCTTTTATAGAAATGCCTCATATACACTGGATTTCTATCATAAAACGCTTGCATACGAGTCTGCAACACATTGGGACATTTTATGTCTTTAGTCCCCACCACCATCACCCCCCCATTTCCTCCCTCATTACCCTAATATACACCCTAATAAACCATGGTACATTAAACACACATGTTGTGATACTACAACTGTTTCGGTTATCCTGTGAATTAAGGTTTACTTTCAAAATTCACTTCAAAATGAACTCGAAAACACCTCTAACACCCAACTACAATTTCACGTAGCATTCCTATATATACACCCTAATAAACCATGGTACATTAAACACACATGTTGTGATACTACAACTGTTTCGGTTGTAGTATCATTGTCTTCTACATTGTCTTCTGTTTAACTCGGCTTTCCGTACATCCACGGTCGTGTGCAGGGCATGGAAATATTCGATAAATTGAGGGCTTTCCAACGAGTGGTGAACGATTTTCATGGGTTGGAAAATGAGGAAGTTAGTTTTCGTCAACAGTTTTCGTGACGATTTTTTTGTTTGTGTGCCATAGCAAAGACATAAAATGTCAAAATGATTCTGTTCAATATTTGGGTGCCACGCTGGACAGCAAACTAAGATGTGTTCACATCACGTCTACTGTGGCCATAAACCGTTATTAGACCTTTCGTCTTTATCATCAAATATTTTCGAAACGCCTCCACTCGGACCTCAATAACACCAACGCCTCTCGAAATCATCTCAACCGACTACAGGAGCGTGGCCTACCGCATGATTCACCATCTCAACCCTATTATTGCTGCTATTCTTGACGAACACCGCCCACCACTACCTCAAAGACGCCTCATACGAAAATGGCACTCAGATCTTCTGGTTACCGAATCCTGACAGCCCACCTGGTTATTAACTTTGTCATGCTCAACAGAGCCCTGAGAGCACAGTATTATTCCCTCCTAAATTATACGTTATGTATTGTCTTAATGTATTGACAAAATCGCTGCCGATCGTGGTAAGAAAAATTCTAGTCGCAAGCATGTCAGAACCAATTACACACCAGCGACTGCGGCAATGGATGTCTTGGAGGTTAGGTCACCTAACCTTAGATTAATTATTATTGTCAATTATCACTAATTATTAACAATTTTATCAAGTACCTACTGAAAATTATTATAATTTATTGTTAGGTATTGATAATTCGTATTTATTATTAATAATAATTATTTTTAATTATGATTAATTGATACGATATAATTCTGGGGTTTTTAATACTACGTCGGTAATAATTTTTCTATAAAAGAAGTACCTACCAACAAACATTCGAAATTACCTTCATTTCCGTAGCACGAAACGCACCTCAGAACAACAAACTCGACATCACTTAAGCCATATGATGTTCCAAAGAGCTTGTTAGTATGAAAATGGACCTGTATTTCAACAGTTTGATTCACGATCGGGTTGTGAGGCACAATCTTTGAGCCGTCATTGTGAACGAACGGCTGGTCGTACAAAGCTGCGGATGGTCTTAAAAAATTCTACGGAACAAACTCTATCTAAATATGAAATAAAAAACATACCGTTTGATGGGAATTTTTCGAGATATGGAATTTTCAAAATTCGTTTTGAACCCCTTCCCCTTGACCTAGGGTTATGAAAAGTTTCGTGGATCATTGTGGGGCTGGTCCAAACCCAGAAACCAAATTTCGTAATTTTAACTCAACGCTAACTGGGCAAAGTGCCTCGGACGGCGGACGGCGTACGGCGGACGGACGGATTTTTTTTTATTCGATTTTCTGAATCTACGTATCTTGAAACGTAAACCAACAAATTTTGAGGGGGGGTTAAAATTTTTTTTTCTTTGGGCGATTCCAATGGTTCATTATCGAAGATAATAAACCAAAATGCCATAGAAGATTTCTGGGTGCATCCTATCATCTCCCAAAGGGATGTTAAGTGACATTCCATAAAATACATGGAGATTTGATGGAATACCCAGCAACGTTTTTTCGATTATTATCGGATGAGTGCGACCAGCTTCTACCAACTTCTGGAATTGATTCGGCCATAATCACGCTCCAGGATACCCCGTGGAGAGGCTCAATTCCGCCTAAAGAGCGCCTATCAGTCACATTGAGGTTTACCTGTAATTGATATCATCAAATTTCCGTTGTCAATACAAGTCTATTATAAAAACAACGATACTGTACAATGGGTACCTACAAAAATATATGCATGAAAAATTCACTTTAAAAAAACTGCCAAGAGGGAAGAAGTAGCGCAACCGAATGTTGCATGTGGGTACAAGGTCATTCAGTTCTGTGTTTCACATTTTCCCCAGCGACAGTCGTGTCGCCCGAAAAATTGAACGTGTTGCGATTTTTTAATCGCGACGACTTTTTAGTCGCTGATATAGAAACGTATATTGAATTGAAAAAATCGCTAGTGTGGATGAACCCTAACATAGGTTTACCTTCACAGGTAAACATGTAAAATTGTGTATACCACAATAAAGTACCTAATTAAATTTACAAAGAAAACCAAATAAAGAATAGGTATACCTACACAGAAATCATCATTCCATTTGTTTTGAGGAGGTTCTAGCGCTGGTATTTGGTAGACAATTCCGTGGCCCCTGGTACAGTTTAAGAAAGTTCAACTCCTAGTTGCCTCTTCCATCAATACCCTCGAGTTTTCTTCTAGACTTTTCTTAACAGTTTTCAAGTGACTGATGGGTGAGAGGTGAATAAAACAGTGGAGTGTAATGTAACTCCTCCATCAGCTGTAGAAGGGTCCACTCTGTAACGAAAAGGGCCTCTAGGACGGAACACTAGTATATAAATATGTATAAATTGGTTTATAGTGAAGTAGATAGGTCACGAAAAAAGAAGAACAATCCACATTCATGCAGCGTGGCTATAAGGGCGAATTTTCGAAGAAATAGCTGTTTACCTATATGTAAAATGTCTCAATTTTTCGGGTTTTATAAAACATTTTGTCTCCATCTTTGCCAAGTAAACCTCAGTTTATAGATTTTTCAACGGTGAAAACTATGGTGAATTAAGAATTGCGTTCTCATTCCGATATCAAATTAGAGCAGATGATGATGAATATCATCTCGTCACGTTTCTTCATCTTCAAAGTGCTGCCGAGTAGCACCTCAGATTGAGAACGGAATAAGATGTCGCAATTTTGACTTCACCATCGTGTTCTGCGTTGAAAAATCTTTAAAATGAGAATCTCTGATGTCACTTATCACACTGTTTCATTCTGGAGCTTATGGGTAATTTTCCCCCCTTAAAATCCCCCTGAACCCTCTTAGAGTGGCCCGATTCTACCCGCCTACGAACATAGCCTTTCGATTGCCAAGACAGATTTTTGTGCAAATTGAACTTTTTATCTTAATTCTATAGAGAATTATTGTCTGAATGAGACACAGATAAATATATATACATATGATTTTTGGCGTATTTTGGCAGTGAATTCAGGATGGTCTGAAACGGATTTTGGTATTAAAAGTAATTCGAGTTTTTAAATTTTCTTCGAAAATTCGCTAAAACCGCCCAGAAAGAATTTACGACTCGTCTGAACGTCTCTCACCAGTTGTATACAGGGTGAGTCAAATGCCTTAACTTCCGTAAAAAAATGGATATTTCTAGATATTGGCTCGCTGTACTCGTAAATAGAGTTATTGGTACCTACGAAAAGGTTCCGGCTTGGCCACCGCGCCATTTGACCGGATTCGCCTTCGTACGATTTCTTTTTATAGGGTCATGCCGAAACGTCAATCAACGCCAGCCCTTACACCAATATTCAATATTTACGAACGGCAATACAAGCAACTTGTGCCAACATAACCCACCAGCATCTATACGATTGGGCTCGCGTGTCACAGAAAATGGTGGGCTGGTCCAATATTTGATATTTTAGGTCCGTTTATTTGAACAACGGGTTTAATTTATTTTTTATTCTTCCCCATTTTATTTGATCAATGGATTCTACAACAAGAAAGATTCACAAAAACTATTCCCATTTCGGCACGAAAATTATTTTGAACTTCCTTACGCCCATGTCGTGAAGTTTAAATTTAATTGTAATACGAGTAAAGTTAAAATTCAGTTTAAATCGTAAGTGTTACCTAATGCTTTATATATGATACCTTGATATACTTGAGATACTTGATACCTAATGCTTTAAATAAAATTAACTTACTGACTAAAACTACTGATTAAAACTACTGACTCGCCCTGCATAAATATACAATAGAACATACCCATTAGTCCCATTAGTCTTATTACCGCCCATTACTCTTATACCAAGAAACCTAACGACAGGAAAACCCCGAAGTAGTGGCATTCTCAGGGCGAACACGGAGATCATTAGGCCCTCAAGATCTCTCCCCTTGATATTATTCCCATTGTGGATAACAGACGTACACAGTTAGTCGACGTGTACACTTCAATATGAGCATATCGCCCGGAATGTTGACAAAGTAAGTTGCTAGTGAACTTACTTATACATTTTTATTGACGTTGATGCTGTCCAGTGCTGGGGGAATTTAGGCTGCATTTTCCTGGGGATGTGGTTTTGACCATGGAAAAAATGGTCTACTTGCTGAACCATGGTGAGCACTGGTTGGGGGTGGGACAGTTTGGCCTTCAGGCGTGGAGGTACCGAAATTCTCTGGTTTCAGAATTCAATTGGTGAAGTAAATTACTGAATAAAATTGCCCATTTCTGCTTTGTGTTCAACTCCAAAGTTCATTTTCTGAAAATTTAAATGTAAAAAATCAAAAATTGTGGCCCAGGTTGCCCCGGCAGACGGATGAAAAATCCATGCCGTATCATGTTTTTTTATGGTGTGTGTATATATGTATATGAAACCTGCATACCAACTTGTATTTAGTTTACACAATTGTAATTAATTATTTATTCATAATAAACATGTTTTCTTCTTCTTCTTCTATTGACGTTGATGTGACAGTATGTTCAACACTTTTGTGTTTGCTGCGGGATTTCGAAACATTTCAAAATGTAATCGCATCATGTAGATTAGTATAATCGTACCTACTCATAAACTTCTCCTGCACCGTATAAGGTACCTAGTTCTAGCTCTACACTTGCTCTCGAGGACAAACTTCATGTTAGCCTTGGACTATGTTTTCCTTTAATTTCAACTCATCTCGACTCTTCACCCATTTTCCCCGCAACTAATTTCCATCGTCTAATCCTTTTGTCCTGGCTCCCCACCTGCCGTCTTTATTACCTCCGGGTTTTCGGACCAGGGACTTAGCAGTTCAGGATTAGCGTTATGAATGCCTTCGCAGAAGCTCGGCCAGACCAGGATGTATTATTCCCGTTGCATCCCCCTTCTGTTTTCTGCCCTCGAAATACACTGAACAGGGGGACGAGACCAGGTGACTAGATTTATTTTGGAGCTTTTGTCGGGGATTCCGACCTCTGGGGGCTTTAGGGTCGTTTAGGTCTCCGACCCCCTTCCTTTTCCTACCATTCATTCAATCGTCATCCATTTATCAGTGAAAATGGTTTTTTTTTGTTTGTCGTGACGGACATTTTTCCCCCGTTCGATTTTTTTTCGCAGCTACTCCGAACTCCGTCGCACTCTTGTATTTCATTTCGTATCACTTGGGCCATTCCCATGTCGAGAATTTGATGAAACTTCACATAAAGTAATTAAAGCCGAAAAACAAACTCTACCTTCGGAGTTTGCAGAGGAACCAATTTTAAAGTTGTTCGGCCTAAGCGGACCCCTCTCGCAGCACTAATACCGCTTTTTTTGATCTCTCTGAGTGTCTAAATGACCTTACCCCGTTCACTTCTAAATTTTTCGCCCAAACAAAACCATGAAGTTTTTTTTTTAATTTCTTCATTGGCGTCCCTATTTAAGCAAAAATAATTTCACACTTTAAGGTTAATGTCCTGGAGGAAACTGTAAAATGCTTGGTATTCTCTCCAGTTCTCTGATGCTAGTAGGGAGTCCAAGTAGAACGGGGCTTCGACTTGTGGTAGTATATTTATCATCGTGTTCTGTCTTTGGTCATCGTATGTAGGGCATATGAGAAAAATGTGTTCGATGGATCCTACGCCATCATTGCATGCATCACAATTGTTGATATAATGAGGCGGGATGTCGAGGGTCGGTCAAATGAGACATGTTTCAGCCAGTCAAGTTTTAGTCGGTCAAAGACAACGTTTCGAACAATTTATTTCTTCATCATCAGGGCAGTAGTGTACAAGATGGAGTTGGACTCCAACAAGGGAAGCTCTCGCAAGAAAAATCAGTGGCACAGCGTGCGGACTGAATTGAAAAGTCGAGCAATTCGCTAAAATATGTTCGAATAGGTGACCACATGGTAATTTCCGAGCGGAATATGGGAGTAAGAAATTAGGTCAGTGATTTTTTATTTTTTATTTATTTAGTTATTTTACGACTATTTTACAACATCTAGCAACGTTTTTCTAACTCATTAGAGCGTTTTTTGTAGTCTATAGATCACTACCCATATTCACTACACATCACTCCACACTAGTGAGTCATGACGAGGTCCATTGGTTTGGTCCTCTTCAGTCACCGTATGTTTCCGCCAAATGTCCTCTGATGGTTCACTACTTCGACGTTTGTGGAGCCTGATCTCGGACATCGCAAGTTTTCTTATAGTTTTAGGAAATCTGCCTTTCGTATGAACCAAAGTGCCTCCACAATACGTAGCAGAACTCTGTTTACTACATAGTTGACAGCAGATTTTAGTTTACTGATGGCTTCTACAGCTGAGTTTCCAAGTGCCAGAATAGCAGCGTCATTAGCAAAAGTTGCAGTAAGTGGTAGGTCTCTTGTGTACAGTAGATATAGTAGGTATGGGGCCAAGGACACTCCCTTGTATAACACCTGCATTTAGGTCGGTGATGATCTATATTTTAATAATGAAGCATTCATATTGTCGTGATAATGTTCGTGTAATTCTGGGGGTTGAGCGAATTTTCAAAGAAAAGGAAGCTACCGTTCTCGGTCCAAAAGTTTTAAAACTCGATATTTTCGAATTCTAAACGGGGTTTTGGGGAGTTTTAAGGGGGAAATTACCCCCAAATTCCAAAATTGAAACGGTCTGGCAAGTGACACCTCATTTTAAAGATTTTTTCGCTGAACACGATGGTGAAGTCAGAAATGCGATATCGCATTCCGTTCTCAAACTGGAGCACTTTGATGACAAAGAAGCGTAGTTGCTCGAATCTGACAACGGAATGCGATATCGCAATTCTGACTTCACCAGCGTGTTCATCGTTGAATAATCTATAAACTGAGTTGTTACTTGGCAAAGTGGAGACATTAAATGTGTAAAAACTCTGTAAAACCTTTACATAAAACCAGTTATTTCTTTGAAATTCAACCATGCTGCATGACTGTGAATTTTACTTGTTTTACTTTTCTAATGTCTTATTACGTCAAAACTATAAGAATACTACCAGTACTTAAATTCGCCTTTAAAATCTTTTCATTCATTTTCGTTAAGTAGGTCGACGAATTCAGTAAAATCTCCGTGATGTTTCCCGCTTTTAAAAGAATTGGGCGTCTACGTTCCATCTCGCGATTAAGATTCGTGATAATTTATCATTTTCTTACCATCATCATTTAAAATCTAAAAAGCTTTCTCCGAAGTCGAGAAAGGTTATTTAATTCTAGAAAATCACTTGCAAAATAACGAAGATTGAATTGAAGGAGAAGAGTAAAACCGCTCTAAATTCTTTCACAACGGTTTGTTATTATTTCTGTTTATAATAACCCTTGTAAATCCCGTCCTAAACAAAATAATTAGAGTAATCCCAAAGACACGAAAATTAATAATTTGTTAGGTTTGTTCTTAATTAATAATGTGTCTTTGTTCTTTTGAATAATAAATTGGAATAACTTTCTAGTGTAGTTGTCTTGACGTGCAATAGTTAACATACTCGTACTTCATAATAATACCTATACCTCATAATATGAGGTATGTTAACTATTCCAGTTCAAAAGAACTAAGACATTTTTGCCCTCCTCTTGAGATGTGTAGAATCCAAAAAATGATTGGATATACTCGTAAATGTATCCACCTGCGCATAATATGCGTATTTGCGTGCTCACTTTTTTTATACACAATAATAATCAAAGTTCAATGAAGTACCAAAAAATTAACAACCAAAGGAGGGTTATCTGCTGCACTAAGCTTATTCTTGCTGTCCAATTCTGGCTTGGTATGAATCGCAAACACCATGGTTTGACCTCAGTCTGCATATCGTTCTTCCGAGATTTTTATGTACTTCTTTTCGATGGAACCATGGTCTAATCGGAACAACCGGCTGAACACTCTTGTAGAAAGTTCTCTCGATTGTCGTGTTAAATTGCTGCTGCCATTCAGACCGACAGATACCGACAAAATCCTGCGGAAGAAATCCTCCATCTCTCTTGCCAAATCTGATGGTACTCCTTTCCGTGACCCTTCTTTTGCTAGACGGTCGACCGTTTCATTTCCGATGCTAGATGTTGTAATACAGTTGTAACATAAATAAATGATAAAAAAAAAAAAAATTTCCGATGATTCCTACGTGAGTTTTTATTGATAACAAATGCACATTTATGTTGTTGATTCGGCAGGTATGCAGCAGAATCTGATGTAAAAGCTCTGAAGTTAGTCCGTTCGAAGCACGCCTGAAGGATGCTAAACGAACTTTCTTCATAAAACTCAAGGAGTCGTCTTCAAAGTTGAAAGAAGGAGATGAAAATTCGAAGCCTACTAACTGAATCGTGGAATTGGAGATTGTCGAATCGTAGGACGAAATACGAGGCGGTAAAACTACAGCAGGCTCGTATGGGATCGAACGAAGGCAGTCATAAAATGTATCTTTTACGTAGTTTCGTCCAGGTTTCGTCCTCTTCTCCGTGGATATTCGCACCCGTTGTTCGGCCGTGTCGTGGGAAATGGCCATCCTTCACGAAAGCCCTTTCTGATCCCTAGAAAGAAGGAAAAAAAGGATCCCTCTCAAAAGAGTCCGTGTTTAGAAAAGAAAACCAGACGGGAGCCTCTCCGAAGCAATTTTCCAATTAAAACTTCTCCGATGTTTCCCTCGCACACAGAAAAACGCCCTTTTTCCCGGCTCGCACGAGGCGATTTCCTATAGTGGCAGGTTTGAATGGGACGAGTATTTGAGCCCGTTTGGAGTTGAGATCTCACTGGACTCGACTATGTTTTCGATTCGCGAGGAGAGAAGTGTCCCCAACGTCCTTGAAACCTCGGTTATAGGATCGCCTTAGGAGTCCTTAGTGTTTACCGTTCGGTTCGCTTGGATTCAACGGGTAAGTGGACGGGGATAGAATGGCTGATGTGGTCTGGGCTGTGGTCATATTTGCTCGGGCGAGGATATCAAATACCACTAGTCTTCTATAGTAGGTGAGGTTCCTATGCATCGCGCCATCATTACTTTTAACCGAGGTTGTTTGTGCGTAGGCCTTTCCCAACTATTTGGTCCGTATTGAGTTCGAATGGACCTTCAAGAAGAGCAATTGTCGACTCAAATACTTCGTGAAAACGAAAAAAAAGTTGACTTCATATCGACTTGACGTGTTTATTTTAGTGCGAATGAACCTTCAAGTGCAATTGTCGACTCAAATACTTCGTGAAAACGAGAAAAAGTTGACTTCACATCGACTCGACGTGTTAATTTGAGTTCGAATGAACCTTCAAGAAGAGCAATTGTCGACTCAAATACTTCGTGAAAACGAAAAAAAGTTGACTTCACATCGACTCGACGTGTTTATTTGAGTTCGAATGAACCTTCAAGAAGAGCAATTGTCGACTCAAATACTTCGTGAAAACGAAAAAAAGTTGACTTCCCATCGACTCGACGTGTTTATTTGAGTTCGAATGAACCTTCAAGAAGAGCAATTGTCGACTCAAATACTTCGTGAAAACGAAAAAAAGTTGACTTCACATCGACTCGACGTGTTTATTTGAGTTCGAATGAACCTTCAAGAAGAGCAATTGTCGACTCAAATACTTCGTGAAAACGAAAAAAAGTTGACTTCACATCGACTCGACGTGTTTATTTGAGTTCGAATGAACCTTCAAGAAGAGCAATTGTCGACTCAAATACTTCGTGAAAACGAAAAAAAGTTGACTTCCCATCGACTCGACGTGTTTATTTGAGTTCGAATGAACCTTCAAGAAGAGCAATTGTCGACTCAAATACTTCGTGAAAACGAAAAAAACTTGACTTCATATCGACTTGACGTGTTTATTTGAGTTCGAATGAACCTTCAAGAAGAGCAATTGTTTACTCAAATACTTCGTGAAAACGAAAAAAAGTTGACTTCATAAAAACTCGACGTGTTTATTTGAGTTCGAATGAACCTTCAAGAAGAGCAATTGTCGACTCAAATACTTCGTGAAAACGAAAAAAAGTTGACTTCACATCGACTCGACGTGTTTATTTGAGTTCGAATGAACCTTCAAGAAGTGCAATTGTCGACTCAAATACTTCGTGAAAACGAGAAAAAGTTGACTTCACATCGACTCGACGTGTTAATTTGAGTTCGAATGAACCTTCAAGAAGAGCAATTGTCGACTCAAATACTTCGTGAAAACGAAAAAAAGTTGACTTCACATCGACTCGACGTGTTTATTTGAGTTCGAATGAACCTTCAAGAAGAGCAATTGTCGACTCAAATACTTCGTGAAAACGAAAAAAGTTGACTTCATATCGACTTGACGTGTTTATTTGAGTTCGAATGAACCTTCAAGAAGAGCAATTGTCGACTCAAATACTTCGTGAAAACGAAAAAAAGTTGACTTCCCATTGACTCGACGTGTTTATTTGAGTTCGAATGAACCTTCAAGAAGAGCAATTGTCGACTCAAATACTTCGTGAAAACGAAAAAAAGTTGACTTCATATCGACTTGACGTGTTTATTTGAGTTCGAATGAACCTTCAAGAAGAGCAATTGTCGACTCAAATACTTCGTGAAAACGAAAAAAAGTTGACTTCCCATCGACTCGACGTGTTTATTTGAGTTCGAATGAACCTTCAAGAAGAGCAATTGTCGACTCAAATACTTCGTGAAAACGAAAAAAAGTTGACTTCCCATCGACTCGACGTGTTTATTTGAGTTCGAATGAACCTTCAAGAAGAGCAATTGTCGACTCAAATACTTCGTGAAAACGAAAAAAAGTTGACTTCACATCGACTCGACGTGTTTATTTGAGTTCGAATGAACCTTCAAGAAGAGCAATTGTCGACTCAAATACTTCGTGAAAACGAAAAAAAGTTGACTTCACATCGACTCGACGTGTTTATTTGAGTTCGAATGAACCTTCAAGAAGAGCAATTGTCGACTCAAATACTTCGTGAAAACGAAAAAAAGTTGACTTCATATCGACTTGACGTGTTTATTTGAGTTCGAATGAACCTTCAAGAAGAGCAATTGTCGACTCAAATACTTCGTGAAAACGAAAAAAAGTTGACTTCACATCGACTCGACGTGTTTATTTGAGTTCGAATGAACCTTCAAGAAGAGCAATTGTCGACTCAAATACTTCGTGAAAACGAAAAAAAGTTGACTTCATAAAAACTCGACGTGTTTATTTGAGTTCGAATGAACCTTCAAGAAGAGCAATTGTCGACTCAAATACTTCGTGAAAACGAAAAAAAGTTGACTTCACATCGACTCGACGTGTTTATTTGAGTTCGAATGAACCTTCAAGAAGAGCAATTGTCGACACAAATACTTCGTGAAAACGAAAAAAAGTTGACTTCACATCGACTCGACGTGTTTATTTGAGTTCGAATGAACCTTCAAGAAGAGCAATTGTCGACTCAAATACTTCGTGAAAACGAAAAAAAGTTGCCTTCACATCGACTCGACGTGTTTATTTGAGTTCGAATGAACCTTCAAGAAGAGCAATTGTCGACTCAAATACTTCGTGAAAACGAAAAAAAGTTGACTTCCCATCGACTCGACGTGTTTATTTGAGTTCGAATGAACCTTCAAGAAGAGCAATTGTCGACTCAAATACTTCGTGAAAACGAAAAAAAGTTGACTTCCCATCGACTCGACGTGTTTATTTGAGTTCGAATGAACCTTCAAGAAGAGCAATTGTCGACTCAAATACTTCGTGAAAACGAAAAAAAGTTGACTTCATATCGACTTGACGTGTTTATTTGAGTTCGAATGAACCTTCAAGAAGAGCAATTGTCGACTCAAATACTTCGTGAAAACGAAAAAAAGTTGACTTCCCATCGACTCGACGTGTTTATTTGAGTTCGAATGAACCTTCAAGAAGAGCAATTGTCGACTCAAATACTTCGTGAAAACGAAAAAAAGTTGACTTCACATCGACTCGACGTGTTTATTTGAGTTCGAATGAACCTTCAAGAAGAGCAATTGTCGACTCAAATACTTCGTGAAAACGAAAAAAAGTTGACTTCATATCGACTTGACGTGTTTATTTGAGTTCGAATGAACCTTCAAGAAGAGCAATTGTCGACTCAAATACTTCGTGAAAACGAAAAAAAGTTGACTTCACATCGACTCGACGTGTTTATTTGAGTTCGAATGAACCTTCAAGAAGAGCAATTGTCGACTCAAATACTTCGTGAAAACGAAAAAAAGTTGACTTCATAAAAACTCGACGTGTTTATTTGAGTTCGAATGAACCTTCAAGAAGAGCAATTGTCGACTCAAATACTTCGTGAAAACGAAAAAAAGTTGACTTCACATCGACTCGACGTGTTTATTTGAGTTCGAATGAACCTTCAAGAAGTGCAATTGTCGACTCAAATACTTCGTGAAAACGAGAAAAAGTTGACTTCACATCGACTCGACGTGTTAATTTGAGTTCGAATGAACCTTCAAGAAGAGCAATTGTCGACTCAAATACTTCGTGAAAACGAAAAAAAGTTGACTTCACATCGACTCGACGTGTTTATTTGAGTTCGAATGAACCTTCAAGAAGAGCAATTGTCGGCTCAAATACTTCGTGAAAACGAAAAAAAGTTGACTTCCCATCGACTCGACGTGTTTATTTGAGTTCGAATGAACCTTCAAGAAGAGCAATTGTCGACTCAAATACTTCGTGAAAACGAAAAAAAGTTGACTTCATATCGACTTGACGTGTTTATTTGAGTTCGAATGAACCTTCAAGAAGAGCAATTGTCGACTCAAATACTTCGTGAAAACGAAAAAAAGTTGACTTCATATCGACTTGACGTGTTTATTTGAGTTCGAATGAACCTTCAAGAAGAGCAATTGTCGACTCAAATACTTCGTGAAAACGAAAAAAAGTTGACTTCACATCGACTCGACGTGTTTATTTGAGTTCGAATGAACCTTCAAGAAGAGCAATTGTCGACTCAAATACTTCGTGAAAACGAAAAAAAGTTGACTTCATATCGACTTGACGTGTTTATTTGAGTTCGAATGAACCTTCAAGAAGAGCAATTGTCGACTCAAATACTTCGTGAAAACGAAAAAAAGTTGACTTCACATCGACTCGACGTGTTTATTTGAGTTCGAATGAACCTTCAAGAAGAGCAATTGTCGACTCAAATACTTCGTGAAAACGAAAAAAAGTTGACTTCATAAAAACTCGACGTGTTTATTTGAGTTCGAATGAACCTTCAAGAAGAGCAATTGTCGACTCAAATACTTCGTGAAAACGAAAAAAAGTTGACTTCACATCGACTCGACGTGTTTATTTGAGTTCGAATGAACCTTCAAGAAGTGCAATTGTCGACTCAAATACTTCGTGAAAACGAGAAAAAGTTGACTTCACATCGACTCGACGTGTTAATTTGAGTTCGAATGAACCTTCAAGAAGAGCAATTGTCGACTCAAATACTTCGTGAAAACGAAAAAAAGTTGACTTCACATCGACTCGACGTGTTTATTTGAGTTCGAATGAACCTTCAAGAAGAGCAATTGTCGACTCAAATACTTCGTGAAAACGAAAAAAGTTGACTTCATATCGACTTGACGTGTTTATTTGAGTTCGAATGAACCTTCAAGAAGAGCAATTGTCGACTCAAATACTTCGTGAAAACGAAAAAAAGTTGACTTCCCATTGACTCGACGTGTTTATTTGAGTTCGAATGAACCTTCAAGAAGAGCAATTGTCGACTCAAATACTTCGTGAAAACGAAAAAAAGTTGACTTCATATCGACTTGACGTGTTTATTTGAGTTCGAATGAACCTTCAAGAAGAGCAATTGTCGACTCAAATACTTCGTGAAAACGAAAAAAAGTTGACTTCCCATCGACTCGACGTGTTTATTTGAGTTCGAATGAACCTTCAAGAAGAGCAATTGTCGACTCAAATACTTCGTGAAAACGAAAAAAAGTTGACTTCCCATCGACTCGACGTGTTTATTTGAGTTCGAATGAACCTTCAAGAAGAGCAATTGTCGACTCAAATACTTCGTGAAAACGAAAAAAAGTTGACTTCACATCGACTCGACGTGTTTATTTGAGTTCGAATGAACCTTCAAGAAGAGCAATTGTCGACTCAAATACTTCGTGAAAACGAAAAAAAGTTGACTTCATATCGACTTGACGTGTTTATTTGAGTTCGAATGAACCTTCAAGAAGAGCAATTGTCGACTCAAATACTTCGTGAAAACGAAAAAAAGTTGACTTC